>CM042140.1:64170232-64202732 GCA_023376005.1 Doryteuthis pealeii | reverse complement strand
CAGCAACTATGGGGCATCTAGGAGGATTGAACTCTCTATTCAATAGTAACGTATCTGTGAGACTATCTTGCTACCATGGGACGCTTTTATTTACCCAGTCCGTTTACGAAGGGGGGGTGACACAATGTCATAAGTGTGGGGCATCCAGCTCGCTCTTCAGTTGTAACGGATCTACAAAACTAGCGAGCTAACCATTATACCACGATGGGACGCCCGTTTTACCCAATCCGTTCGCCACGTGTAGACTGTGACTCTAGTTCGCAAGTATGGAGCATCTAACGAGGATCGAACTCGCTATTCAATAGTAAAGGATCGAGACTAGCTTGCTAACAATTACACCACGATTAGACGCCCTAGTCTGATCCATAGCACTTGCTGTTAATAAGTGGTCACCCATCTGAATACTGTACGGACTCATCGTTGTTTAACTTCGGTGATCTAGCGCGAACTGATGTTTAATGTTTGACTTACTTACTAGGCTTAGTTTAGTGCACGGACTTACAGTGCCTGCTGTTACTAAGCGTGTTACAATTTTATGGACCATCCTTTAGGCTTCAAGCAAAAGCGCTTGTCCAGCGGAGATCCTTTGAGTTAAGCAGAGCGTAGTTTCGATCTAAGGGTAATGAATCCTTTGGTTGTTCCTCGGTACTCCCAGTCTGGCAAGTCCTTCGTCAATGATTGCAAATGGACGTCTCTCAGTATCAGTGATTAAGTAGTCAACCAGCCACGCATTCGGGCTGTTGATTGTCTGAGGCTTAAACCACGTGACCTCGCTTAGTCTATAAATTTAAGTGGTGTATTATAGCACCACTTATATACAAAAATTACAACAAAGTGGTCATCTTGTTCTTGATGGGTATTCAATTTTTTAACTCAACTTTAAACACATTTTTAATTCATTTTTTTTATTTACCCCATAGTTGTACTGTCACTCCGGGTCAGGGTGGACATGGGAGTAATGGCTATGAAGGGGTACTTTAAACTCCCCAGAGCTCCAAAATTGGAACTTCATCATTAGATGCACTTTAACGTCATACCCAGGACACTAAGACACTCAGACACCGTCTTCTAGCTCATAGATGATTAAAAGGCTTAGGGATTGCCATAAGGGCAATACAGTTGGGACAAACATATTAATGCTAGGGCTTGATATGACTAACAAATTAATCCGAGGGGCCTCTCCGACCGCCCGTATAGTGAACTGTTGTCATAAAAGCAATACGGTTGGGACAATCATGCAAGCTCTAGGGCTTGACATGACCAGCCGATTGATCAGAGGGGCCGCCCCAACCACCCGTCCAGCCTAAGTACGGGCCAAAGAGGTGTGTTGCATGTCATAGACTGCTCAGCCACCGCCAGATTCCGTCCTTAAGCATCACAGATAGCAATCACGGCCAACAGGTGGCCCCATTGGGAAAAGGAAAATAAAGAAAATTCGAAAAGGAAAAGAAAATAGGAAAGAGAAGAGGAAAGAAAAGAGGAAAAAATAGAAGATATATATGTATATTTACCAACCCCTCCGCACGAGTAGGATGTGACACAAGGTCAATTTCTTAAGCGGAATTTAACAGGTGGGAATTCAGAGTTTTCCTTCTCCTAGACTAGTTACCTAGCCAAGGTTAAAGAGCCCAGTCCGCCCTACTATTTTCCCATAGCTAGAGGGAGAGTAGTTGGATTCATACCTTTCCCAAGGGTATTAGCGCTATGCAAAATTCAAACAGTCTTGTCTAGGATTTGAACTCGGATTGACGAGTCCATTCCCTACGACTCGAGACATTACACCACGAGCCTCTATAGAAAAATAGAAATATAGGGAAAAGGGACGAAAAAGAACTTACAGAAACGAAAGTTGATAAATTCTTCCTATAAATTTATTTTCACTCTCTCTCTCTCTCCCTATGAATTTCTTTTTCCTTTTCTCTCCCTATAACTTTCGTTCTTCTACATTTCCTTCTCCTTGTAACTAACTGTCTTTTTCATTTCTCTCTCACTATAACCTCCTTTTTTACCTTTCTCTTTCCCTATAGCTTTTTTCTCTCCTTATAACTTTCTTTCTTCTTTTTTTTCCCTTCCTATAAATTTATTTTCTCTCTATCTATGAATTTCTTTCTTCTTTTCTTTCCCTATAACTTTAATTCTTTTAGATTTTCCTCTTCTGGTGATCTTTTTTTCTTTTCCTCTCACTATAACTTTTATTTGCTTTTCTTTTTTAAACTTTCTTCTTCTTTTCTCTTCCCTTATAACTTCATTTCTTCTTTTCTCTCTCCCTATAACTTTCTTCTTCTTTTTCTCTTCCCTATAACTTTCTTTCTTCTTCTTTTCTCTCTCCTTATAACTTTCTTTATTCTTTTCTCTCTCCCTATAACTTTCTTCTTCTTTTCTCTTTCCCTATAACTTTCTTTCCTCTTCTTTTCTCTCTCCTTATAACTTTCTTTATTCTTTTCTCTCTGCCTATAACTTTCTTCTTCTTTTCTCTTTCCCTATAACTTTCTTTCTTCTTCTTTCTCTCTCCTTATAACTTTCTTTATTCTTTTCTCTCTCCCTATAACTTTCTTCTTCTTTTCTCTTTCCCTATAACTTTCTTTCTTCTTCTTTTCTCTCTCCTTATAACTTTCTTCTTTTTCTCTCTCCCTATAACTTTCTTCTTCTTTTCTCTTCCCTATAACTTTTTTTTCTCTTCTTTTCTCTCTCCTTATAACTTTCTTTATTCTTTTCTCTCTCCTATAATTTCTTTATTCTTTTCTCTCTCCCTATAATTCTCTTTATACTTATTTTCTCTCTCCCTATAACTTTCTTTCTTAACAATATGGTAAATAAGGAGAAGAAAGAACAAACTAGATAAAGAAAAAGATTTTTCAAGTTTGTCTCTCTACCACCCAATCCATCAGTTTAGTAAGCGGGGTCACGCGCCACCAACCCCAGATGGTTTCACGGCCAGCTTCCCAAGTCGGCCACCCTGTTCCCCAATACCCCCAACTTTAAGATTGATGGGATTATACGCTCCAACAATTATTCGCTCCAGATACATTCATCCAACAATCCCTTTCCCCACCCACCTAACAACACCGTCAAACGATACGACCCCCACCGTACCCCCGCCGACCAGAATCATCTGTATGTTGCTATGACAATGCATTTGTAGGCATACATATTGGTTAATGTGTATGGCAATTATAGTCATCATTTGGTGGCTATATAACAACTGAATTAAATTGTCATACACACAATTGTCATACATATGCATATTTAAGTCGATCTCATGTATAGGTCGACCCTTGATTTATGATATAGGAATCAATAATTAATTGTGTTGCAATAATGCTAGTGATGTTTTGCCATAGATAAAAGGCGTCGGGGTGGCCTAGAGTCGGTATCAGCCAATCAGCGAGGGAGTCTATCCCCCTTTTCACTAGCGCTAGACCAAGGAGATTATCTTCGTGAAACTTAAGTAGGTTATTTCTATATATACCTTCATACTAAATTTGCTCTACTAACGTATTCAGAAATTCACATCCTTTATAACCCTGGCTTATTCGGTTAGAATTTGTATCGACCGTCGATATTGCGATTGACTAGTTATTCAATTCCCCGGAAAGTCATCTCCTTTATCATTATATATATATATATATATATATATATATATATATATATGAATGATATATTTATAGGTAAAAAGTGCTCAATATCATCAATAGAGCATTTATATTTAAGTTAAGGTAGCGTGGACATGAAGATCGCATCGGCTAGAAACAGTAACCAAGCGCTGTTCACTCCATGTCCACACTACCTTCACTTGAATATATATCTATATATATATATATATATATATATATATATATATAATATATATATATAAAAGTCGTCGGGCAGCCTAATGTCGGTATCAGCCAATCAGCGAGGGAGTCTCTACCCTTTTCACTAGCGCTAGACCAAGGAGATTAACTTGGCGTCTGAGGTGGAGCGCCACACCTACCATCAGCTCCTTACTTTACCGCACAGATCCTTGTGCTACTCATACGCTTAGGGCCGGTATCGATCTAGGAACCTTGTGGTTTCTAGCCAAATGCTCTACCGACTGAACTAATAGATAATAGATAAAATGTCTAAATTAGCCAAATTTTATTATAAAAGAGGGGCGATTTTTTGTTTATTTACGTTTAATTAATAGAAAAAAAAGAAAGATGATAATAGAGGTTCCAATACTCAAGTTACAGGCTTCCATAATTTTCTCTATAGGGGTTTTTAACTCACATTAGGGTGTTTGATATTATTGAAATGTGTTGAAATTTGGTGAATAAGCATCATATCTCGTCATTTACCAATGGTTTAAATTTCATGTAAATCTAAAAGAAAAAATAATAATTTAGTAATTGTAGGTGCGAGTTTTTAAAAAGATGGTAGATAATTGATGTAAAAAAAAAAAAAAAAGAAAAAAAAAAAAAAGAGTTTTTGAAGTTAATCAATCATTTTTTTAGATTTTATTTTAAATTTATTTTTCGATTTTCGGTACTTATTTTCTACCAGGATAGCTCCCTTAATTTTTTTTTCTTTTATTCAAACCTTCGGTTTTTTTTGTCTTTTTTTATTCATACTGTAATTAGTTTCAACTTTATTTAACCCCACTAATATTTTGCGTCCCCAAAATAAGGGGAGGGTCAAAGTTAAGTGACCTGAAAAAAATCAGAAAGTTTTGAAATAAAATAACTGATGCATTATAACATTTATTCATTGATAAATCAACACTGAAAATTTCATTAAAACCGGATAATTCACTGATTTTTAGTAAGTTTCCTTCAATCGGGGGCGGGGGGGGGTAAATTTATTTTGTAAAATAAGGATTTTGCGTCAACTCTGACAGTGCCTAGCAAGTAGGTTGTTATATTTTACCGAAACCAGCTAAGTAGCATCTTCCTAAATTTTTACTAACAACTTTTACCCTATTAAAAAAAACATAATCAAAGTAATTACAAAAATCTATTTTAAAACATGATATTCAATTTTTTTTTGTTTTTTTTTTACAACCAAGAAAATAATTTTAAGACTCATTGTTTAGGAATCTTATATAACCTTCTTTTTTTTTTTTTTTAGAAATTAAATAATTATTTGAATTCAGCACCCCCAAATTAGGTTAAAAACAGCTATTTTTGTGCCTGCCTCAATTTCTTTGTAAGCCAGTGTAATAGATATATTACAACTATCACTGATATTGAGCATTCTACTAATAAATAACACTCTCCAAAAACTTGGACCACCACTAACCACACCAAGTGAGCTAATGATAACCATATATATATATTATATATATATATATTATATATATATATATATATATATGCCGGCTAGCTGGCAGTGGCTCTCACACTTGTCACTTGTTTACACTGAAAAGGCCGGGTTAGCTCAGTCAGTAGAGCGTTCAGCTAGAAACCACAAGGTTCATAGTTCGATACCCACCCTCGCCAACTCAGCGTATGAGTAGCACAGGGATCTGTGCGGTAAAGTAGGGAGCTGATGGTAGGTGTGGCGCACCACCTCAGACGCTAAAATAATCTCCTTGGTCTAGCGCTAGTGAAAAGGGGATAGACTCCCTCGCTGCATGGCTGATACCAACATTAGGTCGCCCCAACAACTTTACTTTTACTTTTACTATATATATATATATATATATATGTATATATATATATATATAGTAAGTAAAGTCGTCAGGGTGGCCTAAAGTCAGTATCAGCTTGACACCTAGGGAGTCTATCCTCTTTTCAATAGCGCTAGGCCAAGAATATTGCTTTAGCGTATGGGACGCAACGCCACACCTACCTCACTTAATCACACACATCCCTGTGCTACTCATACGTTGAGTTGGCGAGGGTGGTATCGAACCCGGAACCTTGTGTTTCCTAGTTCAACGCCCTACCTACAGAGTAATGTTCAATCTTTACTTGGTGTTCCATGCATGTTGGCCTTGTGTCCTACTAAGGCCAGTAAATATCAAATTACGACGTCAGTTTCAGCCGGGCTAAACTGCAATTGCATGTAAAAATGTACACAGGAAACAGAGAGTGTTGGTAGTTGACATCAGTGGACTACTTGATAAATCAATGCAAATAACTGTGAAAATGATGCTGACCTCTTGCGCCCTGCAGTGCGCACGTATCATTGCCCCGGGGTCAGCGGACACCAAATTCCGGGTCAAACCTACACCCCACCGTGCCAAACTCGTGCCGCTTTCCGTTACACGTAACTCTACAGACTGCTGCCACCACCCTCTCTCCACGGTCATCCATCAAAGACGCGTTCGCGTCCCCCCAATCAGGGCAATATGAAAAATGAACAGAGACAGTCAACGTGCGCCATTGTTAACTCCTCGGCCATATTCTCCGCTACAACTCTTCCCATCAACCTCTCCTCGCCAGCCACGCTTTCCGGTTCCTGGGTCGAAGCCCACGAAGCCGTCACCATTCTTCAACCCTCCCTCCATCACCTTTCCGTCGGGATCCGGACCTTGGCGTTGCGCGAAGAAGATGGAGAAGCTCACAGCCACTTTTTTCCAGCCTCATGATTCCCACACAATCTTTTTCGATCCCCCTCCTCCTCCTCCTCCTACCTCACTCTCTCTTGCGCGCGCGTATGTGCACTCACACATACACACACTTATACTAAAATACACGCACTCACACACACATCCACATCTCACCTCGAAGATCATGAGGCGAAAGTGTAAGAAGCAAAAGAGGTTTAAGCTGTGCGAAGATCAATCATCTTTTGCCGCCAAGGTGACGATTGGCCACAAACGGCTCGGGACGCCCCAACTGATATCTTTATCTCTCTCTCTCTCTCTCTCTCTCTCTTCTCTCTCTCACAAACACACACACACACACCCACACACGCACACGACACACACACATACACAAAGCCTCTCTTCCTCCCTTTCTTTTTACTTTTCTTTATCATTCACCCTGGTTCTTTTTTTCCTCCTCCCTTCTTGTTATTCCATCAGTTCGTCTTTTCTTACACTTGCCCGAACCCCAAAATCCTTTTCTGAGTTTTCTTAACCTTTACTCATCTATTTTATTTTCATTTATTTATTTATTATTATTTTTTTAGTTTTCATTCGACTTTCTTTTACTGCCGATCAGATTTTTCGCACTGGTCAAGCTCTCCCTCTGTCCTCGTATATTGACATTATTTACGTACTAGTAGCGGCTACCCAGCGTCGACTGGGTAGAGGGGGGGGGGCTAAAACCCTGGTTTATTGATTTGTTTACTTTAGAGATTTACAAATGCTGGACATTTCAATGCTACTTCTATGTATATTTTAATTTTTAAATATCTTCGAATATAAAGCAAATATTCATATTTTTTACATAAAAACGCAAGAACCTATGATATTTAATATGTATATAAATTTTCTTTATCGTTAATTGTTTTATTTTTGTAGTTTCATCCGGACATACATACATACACACCAACTGCTCTTCATATATGTATAGATGGATGGGAATTCTACTGTTGGGTTCAAGGTTATAATAAGTTGAACAAAACAACTCCGACACGAGTGTTAAACATAAGATAATGGACTTTAATAAATTGGACAGCACATTTACAACATGAAATACACATACAATGAAAGGGATAATATACAATAAAAAGCGTATACATTAGTTCACTACATGAACATACAAAAATAGAGATAGGACTGGAGAGTCCATAATTTCAAGTAAACTTACTAGCGTTGTGTTGGGGCCCAAAGCCCCCACACGAGGAGGGTGTAGACATACATGTCTAACCCATGTGTGTGAGGTCCCGTAGAAGAAAGAGAGAAAGAGAGTTCAAAACTGGTGCTTGAATACGAAAAACCCCTGGTGGTCAAAAACGGGAACCCAGAGGGAAGATAACTCTTCCAGGCAAAGGGAAGACAACCCAACACTACCAACGATCGGAGTATAGTATTGGTTGGTTGGTTTTGGTTGGTTGGTTGATTTTACAGCATGTCAACCCTAATTTTATCCTAAGCACTGAGCACATATACTATGATCAAAGTTTAATCCTAGGTACAGGGCACTGAGATTTATTATTCTGATCCTGGTAGCGTACTATAATACCAGTTTGATCTAAGCAGTACTACACAAACACTATACCACCCAGTCGGCTGGAGCAGAAGAATACACCGACTGCACCTCTGCAGAGGGGTTAAATCCTCCCAATTGGTGGCGACCCGTGATGCTTAAGGAGAGAATCCTGGTGGCTCAGCAGTTCATGATATGCAACACTCCCCTTTCGCCTTACTTAGGCTAGACGGGCTGTCAGAGAGGCCCCCTCCGATCAATCGGCTGGTCACGTTAAGCTCTAGCATATGCATGATTGTCCCAACCAACAAACTTATTGCAAACCTCAACCCTTTCATCGTATATGTGCTAGAAGGTGATTGCTGGGGGGGGTGTCTTTGTATCCTGGGTATGATGTTAAACAGCATCTGATGTGAGGTTCCAATTCTGGAGATCTAGGACGTGTGGAATACTCCTTCGCTGCTATTACTTCCAGGTTCACTCTGTCCCGGAGTGGTAGTACCTGTTAGGGTCCCATCTATGGGTTAGATAGATAACAAATGAGTTTAAAAAATGAATTTTAAGAAAATTGAATACCCAACAGGAATAGATAAAACAAAAAAAAACTTCTTGGACTTAAAATAACCAAAGGGTTGCAATGCCATAAAATCCAAACCACCAATCCAAGTCAGAGTGGACCTGGGAGTAATGGCAATGAAGAGGTACTCCTCACTTCACAGATCTCCAACAGGAGATCATCAGATTTTAGTGCCATACCGAAGAAATTTAACTGAAACAAGAGGTTGAGCAAATTAAGATGAAAATAGCAATTTCGGAAATACTAACTTGACTAATATACATATTTACCATTTCCTCTACACGGGTAGGATGTGACACAAGGTCAATTTCTTAAGCGTAGTTTACCAGGTTTGAATTCAGAGTTTTTCTTCTAGACTGGTTGCCTAACCAATGTTAAAGAGCTCAGTCTGTCCTACTATTTACTCATTGCTGGAGGAAGAATAGTTGGATCAATACCTTTCCCAATGGGTATTAGCGCTATGTGAAATGCATACAGCATTGTCCAGATTTGAACTCAAATCGCCATGTTGATTTATAATGGCGGTTACCCTTACAACCAGGCCCCAACACTAACTTTTTTCATGACCGTCCCGAACAAAAATTATCAACCGTCCCGAATGGGGTTTGGACCGTCCCAAAATCAAAATATTTTTGTTTAATTCATTAGCATCATCTATACTTGTCAGTCATCAGTAGCATAATAACATGTAATAAAACATTAAGAAAAGCTGGAGCAGTGATAATTCTGATATTTGAACAAAAAATCCATTTCCTAGTGTGTTTTGAAAAAAAAAAAACTTTTTTTACTTTAAGTTACCCAATTTTCATGTAATCATTGGTTTCCTTTTTCGGGAAGGACATCCTGAAACTTTTGAAATTTTTACCGTCCCCGGCAAACTGTCCCGGATGACGTATTGATCGTCCCGGATGTAATTTTTATCGTCCCCGGGACGACAGGACGACATTAATGTCGAGCCCTGCTTGCAACACACGTCTCCATTCTAACTAGCCTAATATACCAATAGAGTTGAAGATAGATTTTATGTATTCTTTTTATAAATCCTGCTCGTGTTTACACGAAATACATAAACATCTACGATTCTGAATAAATACTGAATACATAAAAAAAATGTATAAATAAAGCTAGAAAAAAGAATTGAAGATATTCAAGATGCCTCAAAGATAAACGGTGAGTTTTTCCATGTTTTTGGTCTATCTTTGCAGGTATTTCTAACATAAATAACGTTGCACAACGTAAAGTGCCCCTCATGAACTCGAAATGACACCCCCCCCCAAAAAAAAACATGACAAAAACATTAATTGCAGACAACTCTCTCAACTCAGAAAAAAATATAGATGTACATATTTACCAATCCCACCGCACGAGTAGGATGTGACACAAGGTCAATTTCTTAAGCGGGGTTTGACAGGTTTGAATTCAAACTTTTCCTTCTAGACTGCTTGCCTAACCGAGGTTAAATAGCCCACTCTGCCAAACTATCTACCCATAGCTGGAGGGAGAATAGTTGTATTCATACTTTTCTCAAAGGTATGAGCGCTAAGTGAAATGCAACCAGCCTCGTCTAGGATTTGAACTCGTCACACCGTATACATTTCATATGTCGGTAAGCCTTACCAACCCGCCCTGTCGACTGGGGGCTGAAGAATACACCGACTGCACCACAGCAAAAGGTAAAATATCTCTAATTGGGCCCCCTGTAAGCCGTGGGTGGCGATCCGTGATACTTAAGAGCGGCATCCTAGTGGTTGAGAAGTTCATGACATGTAATACTCCACTTTGGCTCTTACTTAGGCTAAACAGTTGGTTAGAGAGGGCTCATCCGATCAATCGACTGGTCACGTCAAGCCCTAGCACATATATGGTTGTCTCGATCCTATTGTCCTTAGGGCAAACACCCAATTTAAAAAAATTATATATGTGCTAGAAATCGGTGGCTAAGGGTATGGGAATAAGGGCAATGAAGGGATACATCACATTCACTCTAGCTCCAGGAGGGGAGCTTCACCACTAGATGCAGTTTAATGTCATACACAGGACACTCCTATCTAATTCTAGCGATCATTATATAGACTAGCAAATATATGCACCCTCCGGGTGCAAGTATTTAAGTTTTAATATAATAAAATATCATATTAAATTAGAAAGGCTAATGAAACTGAATAAGAATGTAGATAATAAATTTGGAACAGAGGGGGTATGATTGAAAAATAGAACAACTTTGAAAGTAACTCTTCCATCATTTTCCATTACTCCCCTCTTTCATTGGTAAATTTCCTAATTAAACTATTTAGTTAAAATAGGAGGTAAAGAATAATATTAGTTATTTTTTTCTTGTTAATGGATTTCTTTTAAGATTTATCCCCGAGATTTTTGCTCATATTCATTAAGATAAAACCAAACAATTAGAAATCAATAATACTAAGCATATATTTATTAAAATCCAATTTTTAAGATCAATGTGCAAATCAGCCTGCCCATTCACACTATAATCCGCTATTTTGTTGTATATATAAATACAATTGCATGTTCTGTGTATGTAGATATGGTCAACAGTGGCTTCGGCCTCTGGACCATTGCTATAATTAACAGCGTCGATCCCAGGGGGCCATTCCCCCAGGCAACACCTGCCCCCTCGATTTAAAGGGGCAGGGTTGGGTTTATTGCCCAGCGCCTGAGGCGCCCCCCTTGAGGGGGAATGCCGACGGGATCGACGCAATTTTCACCCGCCACCCCATGAGTCTCGGCTTGTGGGTGGTCCCACATAAATAGGGCCTTGTGCCTGACCCGTACAAATGGGGTACGTGGAAAATATCATGTAGATATGGTCAACAGTCTTAATGATGTAAAACAGTTTTATTAATAATTGAGGTTTAAATAAAAAATAAAATCATGGAGAATGTGATGTAAATAACGAGGGGAATTGTGATTTGTATAGTAATATAGTTTCGGTTACAGACAGAAAAATACACAATCTCCATTATAATAAGATCTGTTGTATGGTGGTTGGAGGTAAATTTTCTGTGAAATGTAACATTAAAGAAACAAGCAAAACAATACAAGTAATGAACAAAGAAGTTTGAGTCGTAAGAAAAAAAATGTCCTTTATATGTGTATTATAAATTGTATCAAATGAACAAGTTACAAAGGTATAGTTTGGTTAATGAATTTTTCTTTTTACAAATTCTTATTAGTGTTAAAGCTTACTTGTATTTTGTTCACCCTGTTCGAGGAGGATTGATATTCGTGAACTTGTCTGTTCGTTGGCCGCTGCCTTTCTGCTCTCTACTACTATAAATCTTCCCTTCCCCCGCTCTCAGAATGCCCGTTTGTTGGTGGGAGTTTTGATTTTTGGCGTCAGTCAGTCTGGTTTTGTCTATTTTTAGAGTACGATCCTTTTTTCTTTGTTCCTCCTGGTCTACCAAGAATCTACAGCTTATGAGCCATTATAGATCTATTTGATCAATAGATGGTTTCCTAATAAATACTACTACACCGGGTCCGAGTTGATCTAGAAGTATGTATTTACCCAACCCCTCCGCCATGGCACGATGCGATACAAAGTAATTTTTAAAGCCGAGTACGGCTTGTTTAAATTCAGAGTTTTCATTCTTCCAGACCAGTTGTCATATCAAAGCTAAAGAGTCCTGCTATTGATAGGTAGATGTAGGAAGAACTTATGGGCTCATGCCTTATCCAAGGGTATTAATGTAAAGTGAAGAGCAAACAGCTTCGGACAGAATTTGAAATCCAGTTACCGCGTCCAATTCCTAAGAAGATAACCGTTATATAACGCGCCTCCACTGAGTGGATCTTGGAATAATAGCAATGACAGGGTGACTCCACACTCCTTTGAGGCCCAGAACTGGAACTCTCGCCGCCATATTCAGTTTAGTGTCATACCCATACATCTTTGTGAATAGGGTCTTACCCCTCTGTAGATGATGCAATTTGCTTATTCTTGGCCCCGGTGACAGAGTATCCAAAAATTAATTTGTATTATTTGGATTTTTCGGGCTATTGTCCTCATTTTTATTGTTACTAGCAAATATATGCACCCTCCGGGTGCAAGTATTTAAGTTTTAATGTAATTAAATATCATATTAAATTAGAAAGTCTAATAAGAAGGCAGATAAAAAGATTTGAAACAGAGTGGGGGTATAATAGAAAAATAGAAATGAAACTACTCTCTTTCCCATCACTCCCGTCTTTCATTGCTGAATTTTACTTATTTAACTATTTAGTTAAATTAGGAAATAAAGAATAAAATGACAGTTATTTTTTTCTTGTAATGGATTTCATTTAAGATTCATTGAAGAGATTTTTTGCTTATATTCATTAAAATAAAACCAAACAGTTAGAAATCAATAATACTAAGCACATATTTAATAAAATCACATTTTAATATCAATATGCAAATTAGTTTTCACATTCACACTGCACCGCTATTTTTTGTATATATAAATACAATTGCATGTTATTTGTATGTAGATATGGACAACACTAATAAAAGGTGAAGCATTTTTATTAATAATTGAGGTTTAATTAAAAATAAAATCATGGAGAATGCGATGTAAATAACTATGTTAATTGTGACTCGATTAGTAATATAGTTTCGGTTACAGACAGAAAAACACACAATCTCCATTATAATAAGATATTCACAACGTTTTGCCTAGTATGCCCTCCTGACTTCTTCAGGTGTTTCTTGTCGAACTCGGGAATATTCTTGTCCAACTCGGAGCCTTCTTATCGTAATCAGGGGCCTTCATGACACTTCGAACCGAACCCTTTATTCAATCCACGGGGGTAGACTGTTCTCATTCCGTTAACAATGACCGGGTGCAAGTGTTAAGCTATGTTAAGTATTCTATGTCATGATCGCCCTTGGCCAGGATTGAAACTGCAACCAACAGATGATCGTCATTTAGAACTGTATTAACTTAACCATTATATCCATTGCACTATGTGCCTCACTTAAAAATTCAGACAAATAGTATCCAAAAATAAGGTCTTTCAAAATCGACCTCTACACGAGTATAGACAGTATGAATAAGCTTTCCAAAATTCTTTTCCCGTTGGCTTTTTTTTTTTGTTTTTTTTTGTTTTTGTTTTGTGGTCCAATAGGATTGGAGTTTATGCAAATGTGGAAATATCCCAAAATAGCAAAGTGGCGCTGTTTGCGAAAAAAAAAAAAAAAAAAAAAGATTCGACTCAGGAAAACTGAGAGCCCCACCCTGGGGGAATCCGAATGATTTATGAAGTGTCGAGGAGTGTAAAAGAAGATAAAAAAGACAACAATAAAAAGAAGACAATAAATTTAACTTCAGAAAAACAAGAGTTCTTTCTATTCACTCTCCAGTGGTCGGAAGACGGAAAACATTGGTGGGTAATTCCCGTTCATCTTCTCGAAGACATCTGAGAATGTTAAGGTCAAATTTCGCTAATTTAAGACTTGAGCAAGTCTTTCGCGCCTTAACATAACATGAAATATACTTTATTCATATTAACTAGCAACACTCGAGGAAATCACACTTCCGAGCAAATAAATAGATAAAGTTTGGGCGTCTTGTTCAATTTATTAGAATTTAACAATTTGTTGACTTTCTCAAGATTTTGTTATTATTTATGAATTATCACGTCATCTTTTGGTTTAAAAATATATTTTCACAATGAGTCTTTAAAGAAAACGGTTTTCATTACTTTATTTTATTCATTTCTTTCTTTCTTTCTTTTATATATACTAGCAATATATGCACCCTCCGGGTGCAAGTATTAAGTTTTAAATGTATAGAATATTGTATTAAATTAGAAAAGGCTAATGAAACTAAAATAAGAATACAAATAAAAAGATTGAAACAGAGGGAGTATAATCGATAAAATAGAACAATTGAAATTTACTCTTCCATCACTCTCGTCTTTCATTGTTTTTTTTCTAATTTAAGTATTTAGTTATAAGAGGAAGTAAAGAATAAAATGACAGTTATTTTATCTTCTTAATGGATTTCATTTAAGATTCATTGAAGGATTTTTGCTATATTCATTAAAATAAAACCAAACAGTTAGAAATCAATAATACTAAGCACATATTTTATAAATTCGAATTTTTAATATTAATATGCAAATAAGCCTTCCCGTTCACACTGTAAAGCGCTATTTTGTTGTATATATATAATATAATTGCATGTTGAGTAGTATGTAGACATAGTTAACAGTATTAATAATGTAAGACAATTTTATTAATAATTGAGATTTAGATAAAAATGAAATCATGGAGAATGTGATGTAAATAACTAAGGGAATTGTGACTTGAGTATGAATATAGTTTCGGTTACAGACAGAAAAACACACAATCTCCATTATAATAATAATATATATATATATATATAGTCACCAATACATTTAAAAATAAATACAGCTCTTACAGAAGTAATTGAGCACTTGTAATTGTAAATAACTAAGGGAATTGTGACTTGAGTATGAATATAGTTTCGGTTACAGACAGAAAAACACACAATCTCCATTATAATAATAATATATATATATATATAGTCACCAATACATTTAAAAATAAATACAGCTCTTACAGAAGTAATTGAGCACTTTATAATCATTTCTCTAATAATAATAACAAAAAATTAACTATATATATATATATATATATATATAATTATATATATATATAAGTCATCGGGGTGGCCTAAAGTCAGTATCAGCCACTCAGCGAGGGAGTCTATCCCATTTTCAATAGCGCTAGTCCAAGGAGATTATTTTTGGCGTCAGAGGTGGAGCACCACAACTACTGTCAGCTCCTCACTTTACCGCTCATATCTCTGTGCTACTTATGCTGAGTTGGCGAGGGTCGGTATCGAACCTGGAACCTTGTGGTTCCAAGCCATATATATATAATATATATATATATATATATATATATATATATATATATGTGTGTGTGTGTGTGTTGTGTGTGTGTAAAATGAAACTGGAAGTGAATCCGACGGTATGTTGAAAAAAATAGATAAAGGAAAGAAAGTATAGAATGGATAAAACAGGATATTTTAATATTTTACACATGGATAGACTCCTGACCGAAACACGCGTAAGTAAAATTGATTAAAATATCCTATTTTATCCATTCTATACTTTCTTTTCTTTCTTTATTTTTTCAACACACACACACACACACACACACACACACACACACACACCACACATATATATATATATATATATATATATATATATATATATATATATATATCAGTCTTTTCATATCTATCTATCTATATTTTTCTTACTGTGTTTAACTTTCCTTCCTTTGTTTCCCACTTTCTTTACATTTTTCTTTCTTTCTCCCTTCCTTCTATTCCATTGAGGCATACGATAAGTGTCTGGTGTAGAGTGTTAGCAGTTTCTACCCCTCCCTATCTCACTCTCACTCTCTCTTTTTCTTTATATTTACTTTCTTTTTCTCTCTGACGTGAAACATGTTCTTTTTCCCCTTTCTTTCCACACAATCAAAACGGTCCATTATTTATCGAAGGTGATAGATAACCAGCGTAACATTCAAACAGATGCGCCTATGTCTTATTCTATAATTGTTAAAGTAATACACACACATACACATTATATATATATATATATATATATATATATATATATATATGGGAGAATATATGCTTAATTGAAGTCAGACCTAATTTTTTTGACAGTTAATTCATTAATGATAATTAGGCGGGATTTAACTACTTAAATGTAAGGCTAAAGAAATCGAGAAAAATCAATCTCTGAATGTACATTTCGACCTATTAGGTCTCATCAGCAGAGCTATAGATGTATATTCAGACACCTAATAGGTCGAAATGTACATTCAGAGATTGATTTTCTCGATTTTTTAGCCTTACATTTAAGTAGTTAATTAATTATCATTAATGGGTCTGACTTCATTAAGCACATATTCTCCCAAATACTGTCGGCTGAAAATAGCCATTTGCACGAGAATATGTGCTTAATTGAAGTGGTACGTAATTTTGAAAATTAATTAATTGATAATTAATGAAGTAGGCGGGCATACCTATTCAAATGTAAGGCTAAACAAATCGAGAAAAATCAATCTCTGTATGTACATTTCAGGCCTCATTTCATGTTACTTTGGAATTATGCTATTCCAGTTAGAATGCTCAAACCATATCAGTATCGATTTTCTATCACGAACGGCGTTATTCGTAACATGAGTACAAAACGCTTTCTGTATAGCAATAATAGACTCACCAGTCTTAACTCTTTGCCTGCTTTAAGACACTCACATCACCACTGCATTCCTATCGCTAAACTCAGTCTCTCACAAGTGTCGATTATTAATAGGACAAATTTTGGTATAAGTGAGACCTAGATTCCATGTTTGCGTCAACTTCCGGTTGTTTGTTAACAGATTTTTAGAGTAAACTTCAGTAGCATTTAAAAAAATTTAAAGCTGTCTTTCGTTTAAAGTTTCATAAGTAAAAAAAAAGAATTGCTATTGAATTAACAACAACAACATGAAATAAGTAATAAAAAAACCGTGTCTTTAATATAAAAACGTCTTTCGTTTATAGTTTTATAATTAAAAAAAATTGCTACTAAAGTAACAACTTCGACATGAAATAACTAAAAAAAGTGTCTAAAAATCGTCTGTTAACAAACAAGCGGAAGTTGACGGTGAACAGCAAAACATGTCCTTTTGAATCTGTCTCAGCTGGGGTGCTTATTGGTTACTTGGTCCCAAATTTTGTTTGTCTGTTTTGTTTTTTTTTAATTTTATTTTTATCTACATGATGGGATATTTCAAAGTTCACTATCTATTCACCCAATAACTCATTCTATCAAAAATAAAGTCCTATTATTTTTATGATCCGAGTCCATCTGCTCGATTATAATGAACTAACGATCAGTTTTTGTACTTTTGTGGGAGAGCCGCTGTGAGCGGCTTAAAGTAGGCAAAGTGGGGATTTTTTTTTAACTATATAGATATGCCACATATATTTCTTGGGCTTCCAATCATGGTGTAATGGTAAGCAAGCTAGTCCGTTATCGCAGATCCATTATTACTGAATATCGAATTTGATCTTCACTTGATGCTCCCTACTTGTGACCTTGCACCTAACTAAAGCTGGATAGAGAATAATTGGGTTGCATACCGTTCGATAATAGTTCCATATGAAATTCTACCAGCCTTGTCCAGGAATTGAACTCAGGTTGCCGAGTTCATTTCGGTAACCATTACTTGTCGGGCGCCTCCACATATATTTATAGTATGTTGAATAGATTACTACGGGCTACTTGTTTACATTTAAAGCTATCCGTTAATATGATGAAGACAGACGCAACCAACATCCTGGGAGCAATTGAAATCGAGGTCAAGATGGCGTCCAGTGATTGGTTTTCCTTGGTTGTTTTTTACCAACACACATCCACCTAAAAGTCTAAGTGGGTAAGCGGGAAAATTCTTGCGAACTACAGTCGATTCATCATTTTCAAGAAAGCCCCGTCTTTGCCTCGCAGTCTGAAACTCAGCGGGTGTGGTTGGCACCTACTTAATTCTATTGTATGAACCTCTTCGCGTTTGCTTTTTGGACCCTGGAAACCATCCCAAACTTAGCACTTCCCTATTTCCTTCTCACTTATTAGCGCATACAGCTTCACTTATCTGTCATTACTTTATATATATACATAAATATATGCACCCTCCGGGTGCAAGTATTTAATGTAATAAAATATTATATTAAATTAGAACCAATGTAATTATAAGAATGCAGATAAAAAGATTTTTAATCGAAAGATAAAACAACTTAACTTTCCATCATTTCCCGTCTTCATTGCTAAATTTTCCTAATTTAACTATTTAGTTAAAATTAATATAAATAAAATACAGTTATTTCTTCTTGCTTATGGATTTTTTAAATAGATTTTATTCAGATTTTTGCTCATATTTATTAAAATAAAAACCAAACAATTAGAAATCAATAATACAAGCATATATTTTTTTAAAAATCACATTTTAAATATCAATATGCAAATTAGCCTTTGTTCACAACTGTAAACCGCTATTTTGTTGTATATATAAATACAATTGCATGTTATTAATGTGTAGATATGGTCAACAGTATTAATAATGTTTAACAATTTTATTATAATTGAGGTTTAAATAAAATAAAATCATGAAGAATGTAGCGTAAATAAATAAGGTAATTGTGACTTGAGTAGTGATAGATTTCGGCAAACAGACAGAAAAACACACAATCTCCAATAATATATATATATATTATATATATATATATATATATATATATATATATATATAATATATATATATATGTGTGTGTGTGTGTGTGTGTTGAAGGCGCGTGGTGTAATGGTTACGGTTGTAGGAAGTCAACCCGAGTTCAAATCCTGGACGAGGCTGTTTGCATTTCACATACCACTAATACCCTTGGGAAAGGTATGAATACAACTATTCTCCCTCCACTTATGGGTAAATAGTAGGTTAAATTAGGGTCTTTAAACTTGGTACGGCAACTAGTCTAGGAGAAGGAAAACTCTGAATTCAAACCTCTTAATATATATATATATATATATATATATATATATATGGGTCGCATTTTTTTCTTTAATGCAGATACTACTAAATAAGACGGACGTCTCCTGTCTGACTAATTTCTTTTCGATCCGTTCAAATTGGCGGGGTGGAATTTGTAAATTTCCCAAGTACTTTCAGCACTACAAAGAACCATCTTCAGGGGATTAGATGTAATCAAGCCGTTTTATTCTGAGTTCTATTTAAACAAAGAAATGTGGGTGAAGGAAGTGGTAGGGGTAGGTAGGAGGGGGTAACTCACCAAAACTGTGTAAAGAGGTGTGAGGATTGGCGGGGAATTAGTAGGGAAATATTTGAGAAAATGGCTGCTATATTCGAAACGCGCACTGAGGTAGACGGAGATACGTACGCACTCACACATACATAAATATGGAGTATTATACTTATCAACCGTAAAAGACATACACACATAGACAGACAGACACACATCCACAGACACACACACACACACACAAGAACAGAGAGACACGCCCACAGAAAGATACGGAGAGATATTCGCACATATAAACACATTCACATACACGTACATAGACACACAAAGACGCACTCAGACCTGTGCACACAGTTACACATAGAGCCACACAAAGACAGAAACGGGACAGATACACGCAGAAACACACACATATACAGAAAGAAAGAGAGAGAGAGGAGGGGAGAGAGAGAGAGAGAGAGAGAGAGATACACAAAACACTGACAGACTGACACAAATAGATGTAGATACAGAGAGAGAGAGACAGACAGACAGATGTAGATACAGACATATAAAGAGAGAGAGAGAGAGAGACAGACAGACAGAATAACAGAAAGGAGAGAGACTACGCAGGTAGAAGTAGAGAAAGAGAGAGAATGAAAGAACGAGAGAGAGATAGAGAGAGAGGAGGGATGCACAAGAGACACAGTCAAAGACGGACTCAAAGGGACACAGATATGTAGAGAGATGCATACATAGAGAGAGTGACAGAATAAGAGAGGGAAGAGAGAGGGGGAGAATGAAAAGGGTAAAGAGAGATGCCAAGAAATGGACACAAAGAGACGCAGGCAGATATACAGACATAGTTACATATATATATATAAGAGAGTGAAAGTTACAGAATAACAGAAAGGATAGAGAGGGAGAGGGGGAGGTAAATAAAGAGATTGTGAAAGAGAGAACGAGAGAGAGAGAGAGAGAAAATACACTAAGAAACACATACATAGACTGACTCAAAGAGATACAGATATACAGACACAGATACAGACAGAATACGAGAAAGGAGAGAGAGAGAGAGAGAGAGAGAGAGAGAGAGAGAGAGAGAGAGAGAGAGAGAGAGAGAGAGAAGAGAGAGAGAGAGAGAGAGAGTGTGGTGTACAAGAAACACAAATAGACGCATACAGATATACAGACATAATTACATACATACATATATATAGAGAGAGATGGAATAACAGAGAGGAGGAGAGAGGTAGGAAAACGAGAGAGAGAGAGAGAGAGAGAGAGAGAGAGAGAGAGAGAGAGAGAGAGAGAGAATACCGACACTGACACACTCAAAGAGACATAGATATTCACATATATACATATAGAGAGTGACAGAATAAGAGAAAGGAGAGAAAGGGTCAGAGAATCAGAGAGACAGAGAGTGAGGGAGTGAGATTTGTCTAGTTGATACTGATAATTTTTCCCACATTTTTTTCGCTAAAAACCGAGGAAGCGTTTTTTTTTTTAATGACGAGAATTTGAAGTGAACCGCTCCAGATGAACTGGAAAAAGAACTCGTTCTGTCAACCGCAATCAGCCTTACCGGAACAGCAAGAGTCACGGTTTGAGATGCTTACAGGTTATTTCGTCCTTAAAAGATTCTCAACTTGGAAAATAGTCTGTCTCTAAGCGAAAACAGAATAAAACGGAAAAGTCATCCTTACATCGGACAGAATTAGATGAAACAAAACCTTTAGGGAATGAAATGTTCATTATCTGACAAGTTCTCGTCTCAACCAAGAAATGAAAACCCTTCTCATTTAAAAAAAAAATTCTTATTGAAGTTTCTTATTTTTATTTAGTCACTCATCTAATGAAAAAAAAATCGTGAGAAAATGAAAGGTTCATTATCGTTGGTACTGACAAGTTCTCATCCAAACCAAGAAATAAAGGCCCTTCTCATTTTTATTCTTATTGTTTCTTATTTTTATTTAGTCACTCATCTAATGAAAAAAAATCGTGAGAAATGAAAGGTTCATTATCGTTGGTACTGACAAGTTCTCATCCAAACCAAGAAATAAAGGCCCTTCTCATTTAAAAAAAAAATTCTTATTGAAATTTCTTATTTTATCAATTCATTTGGAAGTTCAAATAAACTTGATTGTTTGCTTTTGTTTTACGGCATATCAACCCTTTTCGGGTCATTTAATGCCGAATTAAATCATTTTGATATTGAGTTTCTTGTCTGCTGTTGCTTCGTCACCGATCTAAATAGTGAACAGGCTCACCGTTGCTTAACTTCGGTGATCTAGCGGGAACCAGTGCTCTCAATGTGACTTGATCGTAAGCCCCGAAAGAAACTTGAGAAACAAATATGTTGAACTGGTTGATTGGGTTTTACGGCATTTCTACCTTGTTGGCTTATTTTATTCCGAAGACGTTTGGTTTTCTTCTTTCTTGATGAGTATTCAAAATTATTTACCGTTTTTTTTTAACTCATTTTTTTTCTATTTAACCCAAAGATGGGTCCCTATCCGTTTGTATATAAAAATCCCGTTATTTTAGGACGAGGTCTGATTTGTGCATATACCATTTGCTAATATGGTCAAATTTTAATCTCTTGCACAATTCCCCATGGATCACCCTTCCCACTCGTTCATGCATAGTCTTGTATTTCTTTGTGCCATTTTGCTGCATTCGCATATCATGCAATTAACAGCTTCGTCTCCGTCACCACTTGATAAGAGTACTAACAGATTGACAATCAAAAGACAGAGAGGGATAAGAATAGAGGATAGAAAGATAGATAAGTGGGATATAAAACAATAGAACAGAGAGAGAGAGAGAGAGAGAGAGAGAGAGAGAGAGAGAGAGAGAGAGAGAGAGAGAGAGAGGGGGAGAGGGGTTGGGTGATAGATAGAAAGGTAGAAGATTGGGAGATAGAATAGTAGTCGATAGAGAGGCGAGATGTAGAAAACAAGAAGATAGTGAAGTGAAAGATAGAAGATAGTGTGATGAGAATAAAAAAGTAATAGATGGAGATAGAAAGGTAGAACTTAGGGAGATAGAATGGTAGAACATAGAGAGGTGAGAGATGAATTGGTAAAAGATAGTGCGGTGAGAGATAGAAAACTGGTTGGAATATTTTGGTGATATAAGGTGTGCTACAATACACCACTTAAATTATAGACTAAGCGATGGTCACGTGTTTTATACCTCAGCCAATCAACAGTCCGAATACGTGGCTGGTTAACTACTTAATCGTTGATACTGAGGGACGTCCATTTGCAATCATTGACGAATACTGAGGAGCACCAAGGAACAACCAAAGGATGCTTTACCAAGGATCATGCTCTGCTTAACACAAAGGATCTCCGCTGGACAAGCGCTATTGCTTGAAGCCTAAAGGATGTCCACTAAAATCGTAACAAAACTAGAAGATAGTGAGATGAACGATGGAAAAGTTGAAGTAGAGAGTGGGGAGAGAAAGACAAATATATGATAGAGATATAGACACGTTGTAAAATAATCATACTAGTTCCAATTACCGTCGAATTGGTAAGACAAGGCAGCAACTTAATACGAATCTGTTTTGCTGCAAACACTACTGCAAAATGGCAGGTTATTTATGAAACATCCTAACATCATAGAAACCAAGCAGCCAATCAGGACTCTAGGAATGGAATCACCATTCCTAGAGGCACTGGTTCAGTTGTGCTTAGCTTGTTGCTCAAACCAACGGTACGCTAACTGACTTCAACACACGTAGAATACAGAAAGAGAACAGAAGATGGCCGTAAGAACAAAGTCGTTTAATAAAGGTTAAATAAAAGGAATAAAAAAATATCAGTTTGAAATAAAGTAGTTGGGGGGGGGTAAATACGAAAGCGGAAAGGTATAACCAGAAAAAAGACGGAATAGATAATATGTACTAATATAAACTAAAACTGGAGCAGGAGCTGGAGTCCCTAAGGTGGTATGATGCTGGAATCCAACGTTACCCATTAACTCCTGCGACACTACCGCTGCCAAACCGCATTGGTATCTTACCTTTCCTTTAGATCACAGCAGCAGTGTGGAGAGGGGGATTTGCTACATGGACAACAGCATATCCTCCAAACAAACCCACCCTGGCTATGTAGTTCAAAGAAGAGAAGAAAAAAATTTGAGACTACTCCATCGTCTCCCGTAGACGGAAGGATGCCAACAAACTAGAAAAACCTCAAAAATACACTAAGAAGCGTGGTTGATCTTTGCTGGTACACACAACCCAGGTGTGAAGAGATATAAAGGGCGGACTGTCAATCAATGATAGAAGGTGGGTAATCGGTACTGTGGAAAGAATACACCTAAGGTGATTACTTATAACTAGCAGGAACTGCAGATATACTACAGTATGATGATTTAATCATTACAACGTTGTATATGTTTACTCAAGAGCTATTGCCAATAGTTCAATATGTAAAGACTATAATAATATTGATTTAACTCTCTCTCTCTCTCTCTCTCTCTCTCTCTCTCTCTCTCTCTTCTCTCATCTTTTCATTATGTTCGATTGAAACAGATTAGCGTTATCGATTCCGCGCGCTCACCTCCCCCTCTATCTTTCCCCTGTTCTCTTTCTTTCTTATTATATTTTTCTGTGTAGCACGTCCTTTTTCTTTCCTTTCTTTCTCCGTGATAAAAACGGAATGATCCATCATTTACCTGAGGTGACGGTATTCATAAGAAATAAGAATTCGGCGGCTAAGCAACAGCAGATAATCAGGATTTATTTATGATTTTATTTATAAAATTGTTTCACATTATTAATACTATTGACAATATCGACATACTAACAACATGCTATTGTATTTATACATACAAAAAAATAGCGGTTTACAGTGTTAACGGGAAGTCTAATTTGCATATTGATATAAAAAATTTGATTTTAATAAACATGTGCTTATTATTATTGATTTCTAATTCTTTGGTTTTATTTTGATAAATATGAGCAAAAATCTCGGAGACAAATCTTAAAAGAAATCCATTAACAAGAAGAAATAACTGTAATTTTATTCTTTACTTCTTAATTTAACTAAATAGTAAAAATAAAAGGAAGAGTTTCAAAGTTGTTCTATTTTTTCGATTATACCCCCTCTGTTTCAAATCATTTTATCTGTATTCTTATTTAGTTTATTTTTAATTTTATATATTTCATTACATTAAAAGTTAAATACTTGCGCCCGAAGGGTGCATATTCATGCTCGTGTAGATAATAAAAGCCTCAAAAATACACTAAAAAGCTGAGTTGATCTTTGTTGATACACACAACCCAGGTGTGAAGATATATAAAGGGCGGACTGTTGTTGCGATTAACAATGATAGAAGGTGGGTAATCGCTACTGTGAAAAGAATACATCTGAGGTAATTACTCATTATTGGCAAGACATTGCCTTTTCGTCAGGTGAGCCACCCCCCCTTTCCCCGGGGAAGGTGGGGCGCTAGTGAACAAGGATTTAAGCAAACACGCCGGATGTCTGCGTTGTGCGTTTTATGTCGATTGCTAGAAGTGTTTAATTCTATGCAATCCTGTGAGTCCTAATGCTACCAATGCGTTCGCCACGTTCCCCGTGTTTTTTAAAAAACATTCTTTTAATACATCTGGAAGCTTTTAGGAAAGCAGCGAAGGAAATAAATTATTTTGTATACTCGTGTGCGCACGCACGCGCGTCTCTGTCTCTGTCCGTCTCACTCTTTCTCCACCACCTACACGAACAGAGAGAGAGAGAGAGAGAGAGAGAGAGAGAGAGAGAGAGAGAGAGTGTGTATGTGTGTATCTACGTGCGTCATCTGTAGATACAAAAAAAAAACATTTCTGACATAGATGTATAATGGCTGATGCAACATTTTTTTTTTAGACGCGGTCAAAACGGGTCACTAAATCTATTCACACGCTATGTAGAGATTATACCTCAAAATATAGACACACTTCCTAAGCCCATGAAGCTATCAGTACTTTCTTTGGGGGGTTGGAATGGGGGGGGGGTCAGCTTCGGAATTGGATAATAAGAACGAACTTAGCAGTTAAACAGATATTTGGAGCTGAGCGCTATTTTACTATAATTTCCCCTGTGTAAATATGCTATATATTGGCTGGTTGTTGTGTTTTACGGCATGTCAACTCTTGTTGGGTTATTTAGCACCGAAGACGTTTTGTTTTATATTCATTGTTTTTGGGTATTGAATTTTTTAAAAACTCAAACACATTTTTGAAGTCGTTATTTTCTATTTAACCATAGATGAGACTCGAACAGGTACTATCAC
This sequence comes from Doryteuthis pealeii, assembly GCA_023376005.1. Classification (NCBI taxonomy): domain Eukaryota; kingdom Metazoa; phylum Mollusca; class Cephalopoda; order Myopsida; family Loliginidae; genus Doryteuthis; species Doryteuthis pealeii. The sequence goes on along the minus strand of CM042140.1, from coordinate 64,176,981 downwards.
TCCGCGTCAAGGTGGACCTGGGAGAAGAATGAAAGGATAATTCACTCTCCTATATTTGTCCGTCCACCTAGTCAGTAAGGCTTGAATACGCTAACTGCATCCCTGCAGAGGCGTAAGACACCCGCCCACAAAACAATATATATATATATATATATATATATATATATATATATATATATATATTAGATATAGAGAGAGAGTGTGGAATATTCCATCACAACAGTTTTTTTAAAAGTTAATTGAGACCTATCTATTGAAAAATGCCCAACATAATTTATTGTAAAAGAAAATTATTTAAGAATTCAGATGAAAAACATGTTCATTTTCCCGAAAAGGTAGATTAAAACAGCGTACGACGCTGGCTCCTGTTGCTAATTTAAAAGAAGCATTCCTTAAAAAAAAATTTTTAAAAAGCTGAAAAATTTCAGGAGTGCGTATCCTGAAGATAACCGTAATGATATACACAAATATGACAGGAACATTTGAATTATCGACTTATCATGTTATTTTCAATGTACAATTTGCAGATTTTTTTTTTTTTTCAGAAATTTTAAAAAAATATACTTAAAAAAATTGCAAAATTTAACGTTTTATCATCAATTTGTTTTTATTTCCCATATGAAAATTTAAAACTAATAATTCTCCTTTGCGCTGGGAACCTATTTTGGAGAAATGTTAGTGATTCATTTAAAGGGAGTGAAAGCATTTCCTGATGTCTGCAGAGGATATCGACATGTTGAGATTAAAATCACGAGAGTTTATATATATATATATATATATATATATATATATATATATATATATATGAGTAATAAAAGGTGGAATGAAAACATCACACAATGCTGTTAAAGAAGAAAACAATTTATAATATAATCATAGCTGATACTGATCAATATTTCGATTTTACAAAAATCATCATCAGAGCTCATTCACTCCCGTAGTTGTATGGGTCGGAGAGGAAAGTCAAATCAGTTTACAAAACAAAAAACCTTAATACTGCAAAAAAAAAGAACGAAAGACGTTACAATATTCACCAACGTGGGCATTCGCGCCATATATATGTCGGTCATGTCTCTATGTATACCTTTTGTCATCCAAATGTAACGGATTTTTTAGATGTTGGCAACAAGACGAAACAATTTAAACGGAAGGGGATGGGTATTAAGAAATGTGACGGTTGGAATTCAAAAGATTTTTAGTAAAGGAATTTTTTCGATTAATTGTTTTTATTTTTAAATTTTATTTTTAAGTTCTGTATTTTCATAAATGATTATATATATATATATATATATATATATATATATATATATATATATATATATATAAAGTCCGTGTGCTGCCTTCCTTCTCGTGTAAGGATATGAAATGAAAAGAAACGTGAGTGTGTGTGAGTGTGCGTGTGTGTGTGTGGCTGAATAGTGTAAGCAACTGTAAACATCAGGGCTAAAATCATTCCAAGCCGAAATTCAACGAAGCGAACGAATATAATTTCCAACGAAATTGAAATACATTTTTTAATATGGGGGAAAATATTACCACTTCCCAAACCTTAAAAAAAATGACCAACAAGTCAAACCTAAATATCACCAAAAAACTATCTCAACTTAAGTTTCTACTAATATTGAGGAGGTACGTAGTGTAATGGTTAGAGTCGTAGGAAATGCAATAGTCGACCCGAGTTCAAGACGAGACTGTTTGCATTTCGCATAGCACTAAAACCCTTGGGAAAGGTTTGCATCCAACTACTCTCCATCCAGCTATGGGTAAATAGTAGGGTAGATTGGGCTTTTTAACCATGGCTAAGTAACCAGTCTAGAAAAGAAAACCTTTAATTCAAACTTGACACAGGGTCAATGTCATAAGTTTAACTGGTTTCAATTCAGAGTTTTCCTTCTCTTAGACGAGTTGCCATACCATGGGTTAAGAGCCCAGTCTGTCCTGTAATTTACCCATAGCTGAAAGGAAAATAGTCGAATTCATATCTTTTATCAAGAGTATCAGCGCTATGTGAAATGCAAACAACATCGTCTAGGATTTGAACTAGTGTCACATGTCCATTTTTGACGATGATAAACATTACACAACGAGCGCTTTCTACGTACGTATGTATGTGTGTTTTTTTTTTCTCTCTTTAAAAGAGCTCCAAAGTAGTGTTTGAAAACGAGAAGAGTATTAGCGCTATGTGAAATGCAAACAGCCTCCTCCAGGAGTTGAACAAGTCTCGCTGTCTCATTTTGTTATTGGAATGAATTTGATTCATAAGGATAAAAAAAAAGTGTGAATTTCTATGGGGAAATGATTAATTAAAGCTTTATATATTGTGGCTATTTAGAACTAATTTAGATGAATAGATGGGGAAAAACCCTGGTCGTGTGTTAAAGGCCGGTAAGAGCGAAATAGAACCAGCCTCAAACATTTGTCTGAATCTTTTTTGTTAAGCATATGAGCTAATACCGTAGCATCATTAAATTAAAGTCGTGATTAGTTTCGGATATATGTTGGAAGAAACTGTTATTCAAATTAATCTTATATTACGTTCATGCTTATATAAGCGTATTTTAAGGTTTCAAGTTTTATGCTCTCACATATTCTCAGGGTTACTACGTTTACATACATAAAATCGAACTACTTAATAATATATAAATAAAACGTAGATGGTAATATTATATACGCATTCGATATATTATAAGTTTTTTATACCTAACTTAATTACGTATGGTCTGTTTGTTTTTGTTTTTGTTTTTCTTTTTCCTTCTTTTCTTGTCTTTTCCTTCTACTTTTCTAAAAAATTCAGATAATTAATATTTTATCATCTTTTAATCTTGAAATAATCTCTAAGAAATACGTCACATATTTTGAGTGTTCTCACTTGTACCAATCACAATTTTCAAAAAGGAACGCTACCAAACGGTTATGAATCTTTCTCTGTATATACGTTCTCATCTCCTGTTATTTAAAAAAAAAATAAACATCCATTACTGTTTAGATAATACTTTTTCCATCCAAATGTCGTGATGAAGATTTAATAAAAACCGAAACGTTTTAACGTCGACTTCCCTATCAAGAATAAATTAATTCTTTTTTTTTATACTTTGTTTTTCTATTTTATATACAGACATACACAAAGAGAAACACACACACACAAGGGACCGGGTTAGCTCAGTCGGTAGAGCGTTCGATACCGGTCCTCGCCAACTCAGCGTATGAGTAGCACAGGGATCTGTGCGGTAAAGTAAGGAGCTGATGGTAGGTGTGGCGCTCCACCTCAGACGCCAAAAAAATCTCCTTTGTCTAGCGCTATTGAAAAGGGGACGGACTCCCTCGCTGACTTGCTGATAGCGACTTTAGGCCACTCCGACGACTTTACTATTTTTTAAATATATATATATATACAGCCCCATCAAAATTAAATAATGAAGAATTTTCACCCCAAAATGAATAAAATATGCTCCTGTCTTTTATTCTACAATATCTTCCTTCTGTTTTCTAAATACCCTTTTTTATTTTTAAATTCCTTACCATTTTCTTGTCTCACCCCCCCCTTCTTCTCTTCTTCCTCCTCCTCCTCCTCCCAACCGATTTCTGTTCCTGTTAACCGACCAATTTACCAGAGACACCACCGAAGATAAATAATCAGAAAGTTTCCTTTTGTAAATTTTGTAGCCAGAAAGATGAGCTAAGCGTGTAATTGTCTCTAGCCAGAATCGTTCTCGCCCTTCCTGACCCCCCCCCGGCCTTCTCGTACAACAACACCACAACCACCGCCACCACAGACCCACGTATTGTGCTCAGATGATAGATCGACGTCCTTGGATCTCAGATCCGAAGCCCCCGGACACCACACTTACGCCTCAGACCATAACACACCCATCCTATTCAGACGCCTATTCACACTCACACAAAACCGTAACAGATTCCTCTACCATCCTTGCAAAGACAAGCGGACCAACGCTCGCACTTGCTTCAAGAATCTTTCTAGAAATTTCAAATGCCATTTAGGAGAATTCGTCTCGTCAAAAAGAAATAAAAGAACAGACACGATCGGGTAGAGGAAGGTGATCTACTGGGAATAATGCAAGAGACTGAAGTGTCACAATACTAACTGTATATAACTGAATGCAATGGATTGGCTAAACAACTCCACCATGTTCAGAATGTGACACAAGGTCAGTTTTAAGTGGGGTTAGTTGCTTTGAATTCAGAGTTTTTCTTCTCCTAGCCCGGTTGCCGTGACAAGGCTAAAGATCCCAGTCTGGTCTATTATTTACCCATAGCTGGGGGAAAAGATGAATTCATAGTTTCCTCAAGGGTATAAGCGCGAAAGTGAAGGGCAAACAGCCTCGTACAGGATTTGAAATCTGGTTGTCGCGCCCATTTTCTGTGATGATACCCAATACTCTATGAGTGTCTCCTGTTATGACGAATGGTAGACGCATAGATAAAAGTTCTGGCTTGGTTTTACGCCATAAATGAACAGATCGGCCCATAAACGGACTGAGATAGATAGATAGAGATAGATAGATAGATAGATAGATAGATAGGATCAGAGATAGATAGATAGATAGATAGGAACAAAGGTAGATAGATAGATAGATAGATAGATAGATAGATAGATAGGAACAAAGATAGATAGATATATAGATAGATAGATAGATAGATAGATAGAACAAAGATAGATATATAGATAGATAGATAGATAGATAGATAGGAACAAAGATAGATAGATAGATAGGAACAAAGATAGATAGATAGATAGATAGATAGATAGGAACAAAGATAGATAGATAGATAGATAGATAGATAGATAGATAGATAGATAGATAGATAGATAGATAGATAGATAGATAGATAGATAGATAGCAGAGATAGATAGATAGATAGATAGATAGATAGATAGGAACAGAGATAGATAGATAGATAGATAGATAGGAACAGAGATAGATAGATAGATAGATAGATAGATAGATAGATAGAACAGATAGAAAGAAAAGATATATAGATATAGATATATAGATATATAGATAGAGATAGATAGATAGATAGATAGATAGAACAGAGATAGAAAGATAGATAGATAGGAACAGAGATAGAAAGATAGATATATAGATAGATAGATAGGAACAGAGATAGAAAGATAGAATAGGTAGATAGATAGATAGATAGATAGAACAGAGATAGAAAGATAGATAGATAGATAGATAGATAGATAGAGATAGAAAGATAGATAGATAGAGATAGGGACAGAGATAGAAGATAGATAGATAGATAGATAGATAGATAGATAGATGATACAGAGATAGATAGAATAGATAGATAGATAGGAACAGAGATAGAAAGATAGAAAGATAGATAGGAACAGAATAGAAAGATAGATATAGATAGATAGATGATAGATAGATAGATAGGACAGAGATAGAAAGATAGAAAGATAGATAGATAGGAACAGAGATAGAAAGATAGATAGAATAGATAGATAGATAGGAAAGAGATAGATAGATAGATAGATAGATAGATAGATAGATAGTCAGAACCAGATCAATTTGGCGAGGGCCGGTATCTGACCCAGAACCTTGTGGTTCCAAGTCGGACGCTCTACCGACTGAGCTTACCCGGCCCCTAAAATTAAGATATCGATTGATGGGAGTAATGACAATGAAAGGGTACTCGATGCAGTTTAGCGTCATGCCCAGGACACTGATTAGACGTGAAAGTGCAATGGCAACGAAAGGGTGACTCCTTACTCCCCTAGAGCTCGAGAACTGGACCCTTATCAGCGGATGCAGTTCAGTGTGATAGTCAGGCCACTAGCAAAATATAGATAAGTAAAGTCGTCGGGTGGCCTACAGACAGCGAGGGAGTCTATACACTTTTTACTAGCGCTAGACCAAGGAGATTGTTTTGACATATGCAGCGGAGCGCCACACCTACCATCAGCTCCTCACTTTACCGCACATATCCCTGTGATACCCAGGCTACTAGCAAAATATAAGTAAAAAGTAAAGTCGACGGGGCGTCCTAAAGTCGGTATCAGCCAGTCAGCGAGGGAATCTATCCCTTTCAATAGTGCTAGACCAAGGAGATTGTTTTTTTAGCATCTGAAGTGGAGCGCCACACCTATCATCAGCTCCTTACTTTACGCATAATCCCTGTGCTACTCATACGCTGAGTTGGCGGGGACGGTATCGAACTAGGAACCTTGTGGTTTCTAGCCGAACGCTCTACCCACTGAGCTAACCCCCACACACACAACACACTATAATATATTATATATATATATATATATATATATATATATATATATTATATATATATATTAATATATATATATATATATATATATATATATATATAATATATATATATATATATATATATAGTGTGGGATTGTCTCTGTTTCACTTTTACTGGAACGGTGTGCCAAAATGCAGTATTTGGAAAGAGTGCTCAATATAAAAATAGACTGTTATATAATATAATAAAAGATATTATAAAGGTTTTACATATCTATTTATTGATGACAAAGGAACAGTCACAACCGTTTTGGTTTCATGCATACGTAATTGCAAACAATCTCTCAGGTGACGTTGTTTCAAATATATATATATATATAATATTATATATATATTATATATCATTGAGAGAACTAAACAAAACGTCATTTGTTATTTATAATTTATTTCAGCTGATACTGCTTTAAAGGAGACAATCTCGTCAGATAGCCATCACTTAATGTTTCAATTGTTGTTGAC
>CM042140.1:64147732-64165232 GCA_023376005.1 Doryteuthis pealeii | reverse complement strand
TCCCACAGATATTAGTCCGAAAGTGAACTCGCTTACTATGATGTCGCAGTCCAGCACGTAAGCGATTACGCCATAGGTATTCCCCTGCCCCATAACGAAATAAAGAGACGCACATATAAACTGTGGGGATGTGTGGACGAGAAGGTGCGTAAATATGAATAGCCTGGAAGAACTAGAAGCTAATATATATATATATATATATATATATATATAGAGAGAGAGAGAGGAGAGAGAGAGATAGGGGAGAGGGTGGAAAGAGGGAGGGACAGAGAGAGAAGAGGGAGGGAGTATGGGAAGTCTAATAAACATGACTATAAAAGTACAGTATTAAGCATTGCAGACAAGTTATGACGATTTACCTCGCCTAACGGTGGGGGCGGGGTGAGAGGGTGCATAGGTCAGATGTAAAACATATGTGCAACCCGGAGATGATATGCGTTATATGTCCGAAGCATTGGAGCGTCCACGGGTTTGTAAGTGAGACTTGATGGTTCAAAATTGTTGCAACGTTTCCAAAAACTAACTCAGACGGAAAAAATGAACGGCAATACTTGTTTCACCATCTTTTTTGTTTTTTGTTTTTGGTTGTTTTTTTTTTAATTTATAAATTTTTTCTTTGGACTTACAGTCTTCTAGTTTTGTTTAAAATTTTATTTTTAAAAATTTTAATTTTATTTTATTCATTTTTTAGGGAGTTATTTTTATTTCATTTTTTGTAAGACTGGAATTTAATCATTTTTTCATTTTTCATTCAATCTTTTTGCTATTTCTGGCGACTTGTTTTTTTTTTTTAATGTTTTGTTTTGTTTTGTCTTTTTATTTGAAATTTCTTTTTCAAATATAATTTCTTATTTTGTCATTCCTTGAAAACAACAACTAAAATATGGGAAGGAAGTACGATTAAATCATATGTACATATCTATAGATATAATCTTATTATAATGGAGTTCATATGTCTCTGTCTCTAACTGAAACTATGTCGCAACCGACATCATAATTCCTTCAGTTATATACGTTAATTCTCGTTGATATTAGTTTTATTAAAATTTCAAAATGTTTTTTTGTTATTGATACTGTGGTTCTTACCTACACATTAACAATATTCAATTGTATTGATATATACAACACAATAGTGGTTTACGGTGTAAACGGGAAGGCTAATTTGCATATTGGTCTTTAAAATTTGGTTTTTAATAAATAAATATTTGCTTGGTATTATTGATTTTTTAATTCTTTGGTTATATTCTAAAGAATAGGAACAAAACTTCTATCGATAGATTTTAAAAGCACTCCATTTACAAAGAGAAATAACTGTAATTTTATTCTTTACTGTCTCTCTCTATATATAGACACAATATATATATATATATATATATATATATATATTATATATATATATATATAGACACATAAACCGGAACAGAAATACAATATATATATAATATATATATATATATATATATATATATATATATATAGTTAATTAACACATGATATCAGAAGGTCTGAAACACGTGTCGCTAATGTAAAATAATAATAATAAAATTAAAAATAAAAACATAATCCATTTTGCGGACCTTTTTTTATAAAATATGTAATTTTCTCCCATTGGACCCATAACAATACACAAACACAAACACACACACACACACACACACACACACACACACATATATATATATGGATCGCCATTGATGAACGGACTCGCAACAAAGGATTTTGCTCAACGCAAGGATTTTACCTATCTAAGGGACATCGAGGAACAACCAAAGGTTTCTACACTAAGGATCAGCCTCTGCTTAACTCAAGGGATCTATCTAGGAAACACTTGCTACCATCCACACACACACACACACACACACACATATATATATATAAAATCTGGCTAAGTCCGTTTGGTGTGGAGGTAAGACACTTGCCTGCTAATTTGACAGACAGGTTTCGAATCACACACGGGGCGGTCTTCGTATCTATAGCTCTGCTGATGAGGCCTAATAGGCCGAAATGTACATACAGAGATTGATTTTTTCGATTTGTTTAGCCTTACATTTAAATAGTTTAATCCGCCTAATTAATTATTAATGAATTAAATTTCAAAAAAATAGGTTCGACTTCATTTAAGCACATATTCTCCCAAATATTGTCGTCTAAAATAGCCATATCACAAACATCGTCTGTTGTTTACGTCTCGTAAGTTCGTGTAGAGGTCACTTAAGAGGAATATAAAATACTACTACTTAACAAAGCGAAGAAAATCTGGCTAAGTCCGTTTGGTGTGGAGGTAAGACACTTGCCTGCTAATTTGACAGACAGGTTTCGAATCACACACGGGGCGGTCTTCGTATCTATAGCTCTGCTGATGAGGCCTAATAGGCCGAAATGTACATACAGAGATTGATTTTTCTCGATTTGTTTAGCCTTACATTTAAATAGTTTAATCCCGCCTAATTAATTATTAATGAATTAAATTTCAAAAAATAGGTTCGACTTCATTTAAGCACATATTCTCCCAAATATTGTCGTCTAAAATAGCCATATCACAAACATCGTCTGTTTGTTTTACGTCTCGTAAGTTCGTGTAGAGGTCACTTAAGAGGAATATAAATACTACTACTTAACAAAGCGAAGAAAATCTGGCTAAGTCCGTTTGGTGTGGAGGTAAGACACTTGCCTGCTAATTTGACAGACAGGTTTCGAATCACACACGGGGCGGTCTTCGTATCTATAGCTCTGCTGATGAGGCCTAATAGGCCGAAATGTACATACAGAGATTGATTTTTTCTCGATTGTTTAGCCTTACATTTAAATAGTTTAATCCCGCCTAATTAATTATTAATGAATTAAATTTCAAAAAATAGGTTCGACTTCATTTAAGCACATATTCTCCCATATATATATATATATATGACACACCTTGTATTCTGAAAAATTAACGTTCTATTCATTGTTCATTTCTATCTTGGTAAAATACATCTTCAATCTCGATACTTTTATGACACACCCTTATATATATATATATATATTATATATATATATATATATATGAAGAAAAAGTGGAAGTAAATCCGACAATATGCAAAGATCAACAAAAGCAGCCACACACCAAAAGCAGAGGCTCTCAGACTTTTGTTCTCATTAATAATTAATTTTTTCCCTAAACCAACGAAAGTCCTGGTGAAGGTTTGTTAAACAAACCGAAACACTGCAGCGTCGACTTATTAAACATCATTCGTTAATGAAACTAGTGTTTTTTCAATTTTTATAATATTACATACACACACACACACACACACATATATATATATATATATATATATATATATATATATGTGTGTGTGTGTGTGTGTGTGTGTGTGTGTGTGTAGACGGTTGAAAAGTTACAGAAGTATTTGAGGCTGGCAGAGTTATTTCCCTTGTGAACTCTTCACTCACCAATTGTAATGGTATATAAATCAATTTGTCTCTCTTCTGGCATCGGCGATTGAAAAATCAGATGCTTTCAGCGATATATAGAAACGTGTGTGTGCGTGTGTGTGTGTGTGCGTGAGTGTATAAAAGGTATGTAAGTATGTGTAATCACACGCTCCTGCACGCATTTACGCACATAAATGCTAAAATCTATGCACATGTTGAGATTACCAGCATTTTTTTTTGTTTTGTTATATTTATAACATTTCTGCATTTCTTGTATTGTTTTTATTCGGTGCTTCCATCGTTTTTTTTTTCTATAATTGTTATTTCGCGAAAATATCAAGGCTTAGATTTCCTTAACAAAAAAAAACAAAAAAAAAAATACCTTTGTTCATATCTAATAAAAAACATCTATATCTGGGAAAGGCAGACAATGACAGAAAATGAAAAAAGAAGCTGACGACGAGAAAGAGAAACAGAGAAAAGGAAACAGAGAGAGAGAGAGAGAGAGAGAGAGAGAGAGAGAGAGAGAGAGAGAGAGAGAGTGGGGGGATAAAAGAAGCGAAGAATAGAGAGAAAATAAAGAACAGAGAATGAAATAGAGAAGGGGAAGACAAAAAATGGGAAAAGGACCGAGAAGAAAAGAAAGACAGAAAAGAGAGGAGAAATAACAAGAGAGGACAAGTGTTGGCTTTTTTGGTGATATATATATCTACCAACCGCTCCGCACGAGCAGGATGCGACACAAGGTCAACTTCTTAAGCGGAGTTTAACAGTTTTCCTTCTCCTAGACTGGTTACATAGCAATGGTTAAAGAGCCCAGTCTACCCTGCTATTTACCCATACCTGGAGGAGAATTGGATTCATACCTTTCCGAAGGGGTATTAGCGCTATGTGAAGTACCAAGAGCTTCGTCCAGGAATTGAACCCGGGTCGACGAGTCCATTTCCTATGACTCTAACCATTAGACCACGCGCCTCCATATTATTTGGTGATATAAGCCGTGCAACAATGCACTACTTAAATTTATAGACTTAGATTCATCTGCCAATCAACAGCCATAATGCGTGGCTGATTGACTACTTAATCACTGATACTGACAGACGTCCACTTGCAATCATTGACGAAGGACTTGCAATACTGATGAGCACCAAGGAACAACCAAAGGATTCTTTACCAAGGACAAGCGCTCTTGCTTGAAGCCTAAAGGATGACCCATGAAATCGTAACAACAAGAGTGACAGACGAAAGAAGAAAGAGAGAGAAACAGAGAATGAAAGAAATATTCAACAACTGATTGATTGGTTGATTGTATTTTACGACTTGTCAACCCTTGCTGGGTTATTTCATGCCGAAGACGTTTTGATCTATTCATGCTTGATGGATAGTGAACAATAATTTTTAACTCAAATTTTAATCACATTTTTAAAACTTATTTTTTTCTATTTAACTCATATATGGGACCCTAAAAGTTACTACCACTCCAGGTCAGAGTGTAACTGGGAGTAATGCCGATGAAGAGGTGCTCCACACTCCAGAGATCCAAATTGGAACCTCACCTTTAGATACAGTTTAACGTCATACCCAGAACATTAAGACCCTCAGTCACCGCTTTTAGCACAGGAATTTGAAAACAAACATGCAAATCACCACTGGCAGTTTCACAATTTCTTGATCCTCTGGCGATATGGAAAGTTGCGATTAGTAAGTTTGCCAAATGCAATGAATGTTTATGTGTTTGAAATTTGATTTTAATGTTATTTTATAAGTAACTTTATTGGTTATTGAGCAGCCTCCCTGTCTCTGCCTCTCTCTCTCTCACACACACACACACACACACACACACATATATATATATAGTGGTAGTTGACTTACGAGTTTAATTCGTTCAGTTCATAAGTCAATTTCCTCGTATATCAAATCAATTTTCCCATTGAAATAAACTGAGGTGGCATTAATTCGTTCCAGCCCCCAAAACACCCTACTTTTTGTTAGGTTTTCTAAATAAGAGAACTAACACTATATTGTATAAAAACAATGAAATAGAATGTAATGAATAATGTGCTGTAATGTGTTTTAATGTTTATTTTTCAGACTATTTTTCTTCGGTGTTATAAATTTAGAAACTTAAATGTTTTTAGTGAACCTATTAACATAAGCGTATCTGAAATTAGCTCGTACCTCAAATTCTACCTCACAACACAAAGCAAGAAATCGATCGAGTGGCTGCTCGGAAAACTCGTAAGTTGGGGCACACGTAAGTCAATTTACTATATATAGATATATACTAGCAAATTTATGCACCCTCCGGGTGCAAGTTTTTAAGTTTTAATATAATAAAATATCATGTTAAATTAGAAAGGCTAATAAAACTGAATAAGAATGCAGATAAAAAGATTTGGAACAGAGGGAGTATAATCGAAAAATAGAACAACTTTGAAACTCACTCTTCCATCATTTTTCCTCACTCCGGTCTTTCATTGGTACATTTTCCTAATTTAAACTATTTAGTTAAAATAGGAAGTAAAGAATAAAATTACAGTTATTTCTTCTTGTTAATGGATTTCTTTTAAGATTTATATCCGAGATTTTTGCTTATATTCATTAAGATAAAACCAAACGATTAGAAATCAATAATACTAAGCATATATTTATTAAAATCAATTTTTTAAGATCAATATGCAAATTAGCCTTCCCATTCACACTGTAAACCGCTATTTTGTTGTATATATAAATACAATTGCGTGTTATTAGTATGTAGATATGGTCAACAGTCTTAATAATGTAAAACAATTTTATTAATTATTGAGGTTTAAATAAAAATAAAATCATGGAGAATGTGATGTAAATAACAAAGGGAATTGTAACTTGTATACAAATATAGTTTCGGTTACAGACAGACAAACCCACAATCTCCATTATAATAAGAAGATATAGATATATTCAGTTAATTCTATCGCTGGAGCTTAAAATGCGTTGACTGCATGTCTTGTAGACCATTGGTAAAATGGGGTCCCTGGATAGGACATAAGGCTGCATCCGGTGGTGAGCCGTAGGAGCGGTGTTCAGTAAATTCTTATACCTAAAAAAAATAAGACCATTAAGCAATAGATAGGCTTGAATAATGCTTTATTGTGAATCAACTATATCATTAAGAATTTGATTGATAGTGTTACGTTTCTTTTGTTCTCTCACCACAAGAATTCATAAACATATGAATCGAGCATATCTTCTTGAATGAATTAACCCTAACCCTATTATAAAGTACGTATGACTTTGTAAGTTGCTCGAACGTCGGTCGACCGATTGCCAATGGCCGCCTCTCGGCTTTTTATTTATGCCCATTCTTCCAAGGGCAGACCAGTCCATTCAGACAACACACAGGGGGATATCACTCTACTTATACAGCTATCTCTAACCAGTGTACTGCGGAGTGTTCTGAAATTTTTCAACTTAAATTGGCAAAATAAATAAAAAGAAAATCTTAAAGCAGCGTTTCTCCACCTTTTTATCCTGTGCGTAACCCTTAAAATAAATTACATGTCTCATGGAAACTGCGCAAAAACAAAATTATATACCATATCTTTCTCATTTTATTTCCATCGTAGATCACATGGTAAATATTATAGTAGATATTTTTAAATAACTGGTTTAAGGAAAAATGAATACTTCTTTGTCAAATCTTTCGGTAATGCTAAATAAAATCCATACTGTTTGTTTATAATACTTCCTTAGGAATTAATGTATTCAATTATTGATATATCTTTTAATAATATAATGGTTTAGATTGGGTGATGTCGAGATTACAATATAACAATAACCAAGAATATATTGTGCGTGTTTAGTAATATTACGTTTATGAAATTAAATAAAAAATCAAAAGTGAATTAGCTTATCTCACTTGTTCTTGCGGAACCCTGAGGGAACTTTTGCGGAACCTTGGGGTTCCAGGGAACCCCGATTGAGAAACGCTGCTATAAAGCATGGTTCAAATCTATCTATCGCTTAATGGTCTAGTTTTGTTGTTGTTTTTTTTTTGTTTGTTTAATGAATAACAATTAATTGAACACCACTCCTACAGTCGATAAAGTTCAACAGTGCCCAAGATCTGTCTGAAAATTATCTTTATTAGAGAGGAATACTTGAAACCTTATTTCTATGCGAATTATTTTACTTAAGAATAATTACTGGAAACTATAATTATTTATAAAGGATTACTATCATTAGGCACTTAAAGGCATATCATTGCAGGAAAAATTGCAAGAAAAAAAATGGTAGGCTTCGGCATTAAATAACCGGGTAATCTGAACATTAGCTACATAAATGAGAGTAACCTTTTATTTCCCTTTGAGGAAGCCATATGTTTTGGTCGGCCATTTTCATTTCATCGTCATCAATACAACTGCATGTTTTAACACAAAAATATCATAAAATGTGTTCTTAATAACAATTAAGTTAATTTCAAATAATACGCAAGCACAGTTATGAACACATTTTATGATATTTTCGTGTTAAAACATGCAGTTGTATTGATTCGAACAAATTCGTATTTTCAGTGTAGATTTACGGTGAAATGAAAATGGCCGACCAAAACATAAGGCTTCCTCAAAGTGAAATAAATAAGAGAAGGTTACCCTCAGCTAATGTTCAGATTACAATATAACCGAACATGAAGTTGACATGCCCTAAACCAGAATTTGATTATGTCGCTTATAGGTTTCATTGAGGGCGCTGTTTGTCAACGCTGACACAAATCAATTGAGATTAATTGAATATCAATTAATTGATTTCTGTTCCTTTTAAATTATACGATGTAAGTCGAAAACAACCGAGAACGACGAAAGTCAAGGTATCACTGCGTACTTACACACTGCAAGTACACACACACATAAGCACAGGCACATGTATATGTGCGTGTACGTAGAGATAGGGGAAAGAGAAAGAGTGGGAAGCAGATAGATAGATAGAGAGAGAGAGGGAGAGAGGAGAGAGAGAGAGAGAGAGATTACCTTTATTTATGCGCATGTGTGTACGTATATACATACATACATACATGAAATTATTTTCTATCATTTTTGTCTTTCGTTGACTTGCACAGTCCCAAAACCACATGTGGCTTTTTGGCCTCCCTCTATAAAAAAAACTTTTTTCTGAATATATATATATATATATATATATATATATATATATATATATATATATATATATATATATGACACTACGTTTTTATGTCTCTGAAAACATCGAGTGTTACCGAAAAAAATGAACAGCGAAGAAAAGGAATGAAGAAATAAAAGAATAGAAACAAAAAAATGAACTAACGAAAACAATAAACAAACAAAAACATAAACAAAAACAAACAAAAGAAAAAGAAATAATCGGAGGGGGGGGAAGAAACGAAGGCCTAAAAATGGCTACAACTGTTTGAATGAAAAGAGATAACAGGCGTGGCGCAGGTTAATAGGAAAGGGTTCTCATTTTTACATGACCTGTTTACGTGTGAGCGTATGTGTCTACGTGTACGTGTGCGTACGTAACCTATACACAGAATCATCTTGAAATGAAAGGTTAACACACATGTGCGTATATAATATCTTGACATACATTTTAATGTATCCATATGCGCGCTTGTGCGTGCCTTGTCGTATAAACGTCTCTCGGTCTTAGTAAATAATTTTGTGACTTTATTTTAAACTAGCAAAAATATGAACCCTCTGGGCGTAAGTGTTCAAGTCTTAATGTAATGAAACATATCAAATCATTAAAGACTAACGAAATTAGATAAGAACGCACATAAAAAGATTACAATTATTTTAATTATATTCTAATTGGTTTCTACATAGAATCATTCATAGGATTGATTTTAATACGTTCGAGAATCAAACAATAATATTAGAGATCATAACACCAAGTAATTATTCATTAAACCCGGTTTTGTTAAAACCAGTATGCAAATTAACCACACCATAGATTATGTAATTTTTAATTCTTTGTGATATATAAGACACATTACAGAATTGTAAATGCACTAATAACATGGGATGTTTTGAGGCAAATCTAAATCAGATTTTCATAGAGACATCGTTAATATTTATTCAATGTATTAATGATTTTGACTAGAAATGAATTACTCATTGATAAAGTTATGCAATTCAGACAGACACGTAATCTCCATTATGTTAAGAAGTGTGTGAGCGTATACGTTCACTTGGCTGGTTGGCTGGTCGGATTTGATTTTATGCCGAAGACGTTTTTGTTTCATTGATTGGTGTTGGGTATTCAAATTTTTATTAAAAACTCACTTTTTGATTTAACTCATAGATGGGACCTTAACAGTTGAGGCCATATTAAAGGAAGAAACGTAAATATTTTTTATACTTCAAAAAATAAAATAGCGGGGGTGGGGTAGACCTCGTAAAAAATAATTCCCCTAGTATATTTTATGAAAAAATATTTCAGGCATGTTTTCATTAAAAGGTAAGTAATTATGGAAATTTTCGTGAAAATCGGACCATTAATTGATTTTTCATAAAATCTTTTTTTTTAAGTCTCTAGACATAACTTGTTTTTGGCTACATTAAATTTCTATTGATTTAACGATGCAAAAATGTAAACATTTCCGTAAGTTGAAATTTTTTTTACAAATCATCAGGAGTTTTTTTTAATGTTTCTTCTTTCGAATGGACAAAAAAAATTCAAGATAATATTAACCTTTATGCAAGTTCCATTATGTTAAATATAGGGAGGGTAAATTTCACATGGAAAATTGGTGGTACCTTGAGTAATGACAATAAAGGAGTACTCCACACTCACTAAAACCCCGAAATTGGAACCCCACAAGTTTAGCGTCATATCCAGCACACTAAGACAGCTGCCGCATTCTAACACATATATGATAAAAGGTTTGGGGGTTGCCATAAGGGCAATAGGGTAGGGACAATCGTATAAGTAATAGGGATTTACGTGACCAGCCGATTGATTGGATGGAGGCTCTCCGACCGCCCATCTAGCCCAAGTAAGGCAAGTTGAGTGTTGCATGTCATGGACTTCTCAAAATCAGGATTCTATCATGAAGCATCACGGGTCGCCACCCTGAACCAACAGGGCCCCCATTGGGGAATGGTGTGAGTTTTACCTCTCTACAGAGGTGCAGTCGGTGTATTCTACAGTCCCAGCTGACAGGGCCCACGTTCACTTGAATCGGTATCATTGGTTATTGCTAAAGAACAATATGATGGTTCGGAGTTGTCTAAAAAACAATCTTCGAAGAAAGGTCAACCTAATTCTTTGAAAATCGGAATCTCTTTGGAAGGCATGAACACTAACCACTGACAAAACGGTTGGCAGAAAATTCTATGGGCTTCAGGTTTGTGGTTATATGGTATGGTTGTTGTTTTTCTGACCTCCCACGTGGCTGGATTTGATAATTGTTTTTAAAAATTGGGTTTGGAAAAAATACACATCAAGCATGAATATGTTTTCGGTATAAAATAACCCAACAAGGGTTGACATCCCGTAAAATCCAACCAACAACAACAACGACTTACAGGACATTTTGTACGGGGGCAAGGAAAAGGATCACTTATTTCAAAAGCTCCGCAAACACACGTCCAGAGATGAGCTTAGACTGCGGTACCACTGCAAAATGCCGCGTTGTCTGTATTTGATGCAAAAGTGCTGTTTAAAAATGAAAAAAAAAAAAAAAGCTACGTCCACGGCAATTTTTAGCCTTTAGCTTAAGAAAAATCTTTTTTGTTGTTTAAAAGAATAAAAAGAGAGAGAGAGAGAGAGAGGGGGGAAGAGAGAGAAAGAAAGAAAGAAAGAGAGAGAGAGAAGAAAGAGAGAGAAAGAAAGAAAGAAAGAGAAAGAAGTGAGAGAGAGAGAAAGAAAGAGAAAGAGAAGAAAGAAAGAAAGAGAAAGAAAGAAGAAAGAAAGAGAAAGAAAGAAAGAAAGTGAGAAGAGAGAAAGAAGAGAGAAAGAAAGAGAGAGAGAAGAAAGAAAGAAAGAAAGAAGAGAGAGAAAGAAAGAGAAAAGAGAGAAAGAAAGAAAGAAAGAAGAGAGAGAAAGAAAGAAAGAAAGAAAGAGAGAGAGAGAGAGAGAAGAGAAAGAAAAAAGAAAGAAAGAAAGAAAGAAAGAGAGGTAGTAATGAAAAAATTAACTCATTTTATCATCACAAAAACTCTTCTTGGAATTCAAAACCGTGCCCTATCGTAGAAACCTGAAAATATATTCATTCCGTGCATGTTTGTTTCATTCTCGTATTTGTATACAGTAGGGTCTGCCAAAATGTTATCTCGTTTTAATTTTACAAGCGAATTAAAATCGATTAAATCGATTATTTAAGATCAAAATTTTGTCATGGCCAAAAGGTAGTTACATAATGTGCATCAATATAAAAAAAAGTAAAATAATATTACACATGTAATTTATTTTTAATACATTTTAAACTATTTTTCGGTCAATTTTGCTCAAATATATCGTAAACTTGGCCGTAAAAACTGTCAAAGATGACGTAAAATCCGTATTTTACAAAATAAATATACCCCCACCGATTGAAAAAAAAATTACCAAAATCTGGGAATTATCCGATTTTAATGAAATTTTCAGTGTTGATTTATCAATGAATGAATTTTATAACTGATGCATGATGAAATTTATTGATAAATCAACACTGAAAATTTCATTAAAATCGGTTAATTCCCTGATTTTTGGTATTTTTTTCAATCGGGGGGGGGTGAAATACGAATATGACGTGACTTTTGGCAGACCCTAGTATACAGTAATACAACAACCTTTTTTCTTTCTACAACTTATGCTTATCTAATAACATTGTAATGTTTGATTCCCTTTTTTGAAAATGTTCCACTGCAATGTATCATTTGTAATAATTCTTGTCATCATAAACTGTTATTTGTCAAAAAATATTTGTTATTTTGTGTATTTCATCAATTTTCAAAAGATTATACGTTAACTGTTTGCCTACTTTAAGTCGCTCACAGCCGACCCCCATTTCAACTGATTACAATTGAGCAGAAGGACCAAGATTACAATAATAATAGGACTTTATTTGAATAGAATGAGTTCTAATTTGAATAGATAGTGAACTTTGAAATATCCCATCATACAGATAAAAACACCAGGAAAATTTTGTACAGCCGTGGGGGTAATCTGGTAGGCAAAGAGTTAATATTACTTTTTACAGATTAAAAAACATTAATTTTGCAAATTTAGAAGAAGAAAATTGCTTTGGTGCCCTTAGTCATTGCCGTGGTGCCCTCATTTTCAAGGGGTCCACCAAAACAAAAAAGAAACACACACACACACACACACACACACACACAACACACACACACACACCACACACAAATTTTATACATATTTTTTTCTCATTTATGAATCTTCAGTTTCAGAATCTAAGACATCTTACCGACTTTATCATAACATCGTTTTTTTTGTTTGTTTTTTTTTGTTTGTTTGTTTTTTTTTTTTTTTTTTTTACATATGTTCCGACATTGAATTCTCTTTAAAAAAATGTAAATTTTATTTTCCTCCACAAAAAATTACAAAGAAGCTTAGTTCCCTATATGGGATGGGGGTAAAAAAATTAACAAAAAAATACTAAACCCTTTTTCAATTTAGCTATATATAATTAAAATTTAACGCTAAAGGTACAAATAAACTTATGCCGGTGATACTTTTCGTTGAAACCTGGTTAGTTATTTACTTCTGTTACTGATACGCTTCTCTGAACCGGCTCAACAAATACGTATTAAACACTTCTTTATTTGTTTCGTTGAGTTTTCCCTAAAGATTATATATATATACTAGAAAAACGTGACCCGTTGTGTTACCCATTGAGCACCCATTGTGATTTTTAAAAAAAGAGGAAGTGAGTTTTCAAAGCGAATTAATTTTTTAAAAAGAAATAGGACCAGATCATTTTTTTAAGCATTAAAATCATTTTGCTAGATTTCTAAAAAAGGGAAAGTTTGACCAAATTTAAATGGACCTGATTCTTGAAATTCTATTAATAGCTAAGGTGTTGAGAAGCTAAGTTGTGGGGATGACTGAAAATCATTTTTTTTATGTAACAAAAAAATAATCTCTCTCACTATTGTGAAAAAAATTTTGAAAATAAAGTAAAATGTTTTTATTCTTCTTCGGTAGTTAAATTACAAAAAAAAAAAAAAAAAACCAACACAATTGACAATTTTTACAATGACAGAAGTGAAAGAGAAGCGGAGTAGTGGGGGGTTGCTATTAGTTAAAGAGAGGGTGGTAAAAGGGATTTCTTCAGACTGCTGATTTTGGTGGTGGTGGCAGAGTGGCTTATTCTCGATTATTGCTCTCATAGATGTACTAAGAATTTAATACAGAGGGGAATGAATATACAGAGGGAGTGAAAATTGATAGATAAGAAGACAAGTCAGAGATGGGTTGCTTTATGAGTTAATTGCAAATTACTGCTAATTAAAACGATGAAAATTAATTATCTTTCAAACATAATCCAATCCTACAAGTAAGGAATACTTTAGTGTTTAATTTTAATCATTAATCTATACAGGAAAAAAGCCTTAGGGAAACAAACTTTGATTCGCTCAGCTTTAGTATAATGATAGATATGGTGGTGATTGCCACTTCATCACAGAAGAAGCCATTTCTATAAACACACACACACACACACACACACACACATATATATATATATATATATATATATATATATATATATATATATTATATATAGACCATGTGAGTTGGAAATGATTCTATTTTGGGACCTTCTTTATCTCCGTATAACCACAATGCATACCTATACCAATACATAAATACAGTCAATAGAAAGATATGAAACTCAGAGTCACAGAATTACTTTCATGCAATATAATATATATATATATAACTCACGAGAGATATAAACGTTCAATTTCAGACGTCCTTGAAAAGGAGAAGAAAAAAAGAAAGAGAGAGCAAGAGAGATACAGAGATAGATACAGAGAGAGAGACACAGACAGACAGACAGACAGACAGAGGCAGAGAGGGGAAAAAGTAAGCTTTCTTTCCATGAAACACGTCGAATTTAATTCAGTAGTGAAAGATTTATTGTCTTAGAACCGAGCTACAGTCACCACCACCACCAACACCACACTGTCCCGACCCTACCTGACCCTGGTTAATGTAACTGTTACACTCTTTATAAAACTTTATAAGTGGGAACAGGTTCGAAAAAATATTCTAATGTTTCCTTTTTTTTTACGAACCTGTGTCAAAAAAGTCCCGGAGATGCATCAATTGGTTTCCACGCAACGACAACCTTTGTACAACTTCGGGTTTCATCACCTCCATATTTTCTTTTATTTTTTATTCATTTATTTATTTTAACCTCCATCGTCTATCTGTGAGAGTCGGTACCTTATTTTAATCTAATGCATTTTAGAAGAGGCTACCCTGCCGGTCTTGGTCGAATAGACCAACCTGCTTTTTGGGTTATTATGCCGGTCCTCGTAAATTTCAAAGCTAGCATCCAGGCATTTCACGTTTAACGTCTTTAATTTTAAAAGGTAATGTAAACAACATTTCATTTTATATTTATATTTTGTGAAGAATAAAGATACAAAAAATTCTTCTAAATGTAAAATATAGAAACCGTTAATGACTGTGATTAAACGTGTGAATAAATTAAAGGACAGGACGAGGGTAACATTGATTTTTTTCCAAAGTAGAAAAATGACATTTTCCACTATCAATTGTTAAAACATAAAATTGTAACCCCAACCCTAATCCCAACATTACCTTTTATAAGGAAAGACGTTAAACATGAAATACCTGGATGCTAGCTTTTAGAACCAGCAAAATAGCCTATTCAATATTTCACCTTTAGAAGAATTTTTGTATCTTTATCCTTGACAAAATATTTTTAACATTACTTGAATTCATAATAAAAAATATATTTACAGCGACGTAAAATAGGCATAAAAGTAAATGCGTTTATTTTACGAGGATCAGCATGATAAGTCTAAAAGCAGGTTTGTCTATTCGACCAGGACCGGCAGGGTAGCCTATTCGATATATTTTCGACCAATCGACGGAGCTTATAATTAAAAAAAAGTAAAGTTTGCGGAGTAGCCTGTTGTCAGTATCAGCCGGACAGCGAGTGCTAGACCAGGGAGATTATTGTTGCTGAAGTGGAGCGCAACACCGACCATCAGCTCAGATTACCTATGCTGAACTACTCATTCGCTGAGTTGACGGAGACCGTTATCGAACTTGGAACCTTGCGATTCCTTAGCGGGTTCTCTACCGAGTGAGCTAAGCTGACTGCATCCTCTGCAGAGGGTTAAAACACCCTTCACCTAAAAAAAGGGCGTTATGAATATGACACGAAGCTGCATCTGGTGGTGAGACCTCTCTTCTGTTCATTTGGGGAGAACTTTTCTTTGCCATTACTCCCAGGTCCACCCTGACCCTGAGTGGTAGTACCTGTTAGGGTCCCATCTATGGATCAAATAGATCTGTTTGCAAATTATTTGTATTAGATAGGAATACTAGATATCATATAACCATGCGCAAAAACATAACTCTAAAAAATTATACAATGATGTAAATAACCGCGCAATGTACGCAATTCTCTAGCCTCTAGGCATAAAATAAACCCAGATGGGTCGACATGCTCTTAAAACAATCAAATATATTCATCTGGCAACGAGAAAATGTAAATATATATATATATATATATAATATATATATATTATATATATATATATATATATATATTGACGATGAGAGAGAGAGAGAGAGAGAGAGAGAGAGCGTAATTTTAGATTCTCTTTAACTTAAAAATAAAAGGGAGTTCATGTTTTAAACAAAATGGAAACATCTCTACGCTGGATGGTAAGCTTCTCAAAGTAGTAGAAAAGTTCACATACGTAGGTAGTAATATCTCATCCACAGAAAGGAAAGGCATGGACAGCTATAGACACTGATCTCTCTGATAAGAAAAAGTGAGAATTCTTCGAAGCTGTAGTCGTGCCAGTGCTACTATACGGCTGCACCATTTGGAGTCTCACGAAACGCTTATAGAAAAAGCTTGATAATCAATGATGTTTCGTGATTTTAAGATTAAGCCAGTTCTAACGGAAACGAAACTCATATGAATTGACTAATTTTTTTTTTATTGTGAGGACAATGTATTTATCATAATACTCTCGCTCCTTAACTCTACGACTGTTACGATTTTATGGGCCATTCTTTGTACTTCAAGCAAGAGCGCTTGTCCAGCAGAAATCCTTGGTAAAGAATCCTTTGGTTGTTCCTTGGTGCTCCTCAGTCTTGCAGGTCCTTCGTCAATGATTGCAAATGGACGTCTCTCAGTATCAGTGATTAAGCAGTCAACCAGCCAAGCATTCGGGCTGTTGATTGTCTGAGGTTTAAACCACGTGACCTCGCTTACTCTATAAAATTTAAGTGGTGTATTGTAGCACACCTCTTATAAGAATAATATGGGCACCTCATGTGGTGTAATGGTTAACAAGCTAGATTAGCAGACGATTGGTAGTGTGTTCAATTCTCAGTGGGCGCTCCATACTTCTGGTCTTGTGCCACATCTAAGATAAGCTTAGTAAATAACTATATACAGAATAATAATGGCACTTCATGTGGTGTAAAGTTTAGCAAGCGGATTTTGCAGACCATTGTTAGTGAGTTAGATTCTCATTGGGCGTCCCATACTTCTTGCCTGTACTACATCTCAGCTATATTAGTAAATAACTATATACCGAATAATCCAACAACAACCGTTATGATCTTGCAACACCCTCTGGTTAAAAATGAGACCGTCCAAAATGAAATGCAAAATGTAAATCCTGTTATATGGTGTTTTTTATCCGCCAATTCTTATTTCTTATGAGCGTTGTCAACTCACCTCAGCTAAATAACGAACCATTCCGTTTTTATCATAAAGAAACAAATGGAAGGAAAATGACATCCTACACAGAAAAAATATAATAAGAAAGAAAGCGAGTAGGGAAGAGATAGCGAGAGGGTGTGAGCGCTCGGAAGCGATAACGCAAATCTGTTCAATTTGAACAAA
>CM042140.1:64120044-64147632 GCA_023376005.1 Doryteuthis pealeii | reverse complement strand
TTCCTTAACAAAAAAAAAAAAAATAACCTTTGTTCATATCTGATAAAAAAACAATATGCATCTATATTCTGGAAAGGCAGACAATGACAGAAAAAGAAAAGAAGCTGACGACGAGAGAGGAGAAACAGAGGCAGAAAAGAACAGAGAGAAGAGAGAGAGAAGAAGAGAGAGAAGAGTGCGAGTGCGAGGGAGAAAAAAGAAGCGAAGGAATAAGAGGGGAAATAAAGAACAGAGAATGAAATAAGAGAAGGGAAAGACAAAAAAATGGGGAAAAGGACGAGAAGAAAAGAAAGACAGAAAGAGAGGAGAAATAACAAGAAGAGATAAGTGTGGCTTTTTGGTGATATATATATCTACCAACCGCTCCCGCACGAGCAGGATGCGACACAAGGTCAACTTCTTAAGCGGATTAACAAGTTTTCCTTTCTCCTAGACTGGTTACATACAATGGTTAAAGAACCCAGGTCTACCCTGCTATTTTACCCAACCTGGAGTGAGAATTGAATTCATACCTTTCCGAGGGGTATTAGCGCTATGTGAGGTACCAAGAGCTTCGTCCAGGAATTGAACCCGGGTCGACGAGTCCATTTCCTATGACTCTAACCATTAGACCACGCGCTCCATATTATTTGGTGATATAAGCCGCGCAACAATGCACTACTTAAATTTATAGACTTAGATTCATCTGCCAATCAACAGCCATAATGTGTGGCTGATTGACTACTTAATCACTGATACTGACAGACGTCCACTTGCAATCATTGACGGAAGGACTTGCAATACTGATGAGCACCAAGGAACAACCAGGATTCTTTACCAAGGACAAGCGCTCTTGCTTGAAGCCTAAAGGATGACCCATGAAATCGTAACAACAAGAGAGACAGACGAAGGGAAGAAAGAGAGAGAAACAGAGAATGAAAGAGATATTCAACAACTGATTGGTTGGCTGATTTGTATTTTACGACTTGTCAACCCTTGCTGGGTTATTTCATGCCGAAAGACGTTTTGATCTATTCATGCTTGATGGATAGTGAACAATTTAATTTTTAACTCAAATTTTAATCACATTTTTAAAACTTATTTTTTCTCTATTAACTCATATATGGGACCCTAAAGTTACTACCACTCCAGTCAGAGTGTAACTGGAGTAATGCCGATGAAGAGGTGCTCCACACTTCAGAGATCCAAATTGGAAACCTCACCTTTAGATACAGTTTTAACGTCATACCCAGAACACTAAGACCCTCAGTCACAGCTTTTAGCACAGGGAATTTGAAAACAAACATGCAAATCACCACTGGCAGTTTCACAATTTCTTGATCCTCTGGCGATATGGAAAGTTGCGATTGTAAGTTGCCAAATGCAATGAATGTTTATGTGTTTGAAATTTGATTTTAATGTTATTTTATAAGTAACTTTATTGGTTATTGACAGCCTCCCTGTCTCTGCCTCTCTCTCTCCCTCACAACACACACACCACACACCACACAACACATATATATATATATATGTGTATATATATATAGTGGTAGTTGACTTACGAGTTTAATTCGTTCAGTTCATAAGTCAATTTCCTCGTATATCAAATCAATTTTTCCCATTGAAATAAACTGAGGTGGCATTAGTTCGTTCAAGCCCCCAAAACACCCTACTTTTTGTTAGGTTTTCTAAATAAGAGAACTAACACTATATTGTATAAAAACAATGAAATAGAATGTAAGGAATAATGTGCTGTAATGTGTTTTAATGTTTATTTTTAAGACTATTTTTCTTCGGTGTTATAAATTTAGAAACTTAAATGTTTTTAGTGAACCTATTAACATAAGCGTATCTGAAATTAGCTCATACCTCAAATTCTACCTCACAACACAAAGCAAGAAATCGATCGAGTGGCTGCTCGGAAAACTCGTAAGCTGGGACACACGTAAGTCAATTTACTATACATAGATATCTTATTATAATGGAGATTGTGTGTTTTCTGTCTGTAACCGAAACTTATACTTACTCCAAGTCACAATTCCCTTAGTTATTTACGTCACATTCTCCATGATTCTATTTTCTATAAATCTCAATTAATAATAAAACTGTTTGACTTTATTAATACTGTTGGCCTTACCTAAAATACTATAACATGCAATTGTTTTATATATACAACAAAATACCAGTTTTCAGTGTAAACGTAAAGCGAATTTGCATATTGATATTAAAAAAACTGATTTTAATAAAAATGTGCTTGGTATTATTGATTCTAATTTGGTTGGTTTCTTAATGAATATGAGTAAGAATCTCTTCAATAAATCCTAAAGAAATTCATTAACAAGAAGAAATAACTGTAATTTTATTCTTTACTTCCTATTTTAACTAAATAGTTAATTTAGGAAAATTTAACATTGAAAAACGGAAGTGATGAAAGAGTAAGTTTTCAGTTGTTCTATTTTCCGATATACCCCCTCCGCAAATCATTTGAATTCTTAATTAGTTCATTAGCCTTTCTGATTTAATCTAAATTACATTTAAACTTAAATACTTGCACCCGGAGGGTGCATATATTTGCTAGTATATATAATAGATATATTCAGTTAATTCTATCGCTGGAGCTTAAAATGCGTTGACTGCATGTCTTGTAGACCATTGGTAAAATGGGGTCCCTGGATAGGACATAAGGCTGCATCCGGTGGTGAGCCGTAGGAGCGGTGTTCAGTAAATTCTTATACCTAAAAAAAATAAGTCCATTAAGCAATAGATAGGCTTGGACAATGCTTTATTGTGAATCAGCTATATCATTAAGAATTTGATTGATAGTGTTACTTTCTTCTCTCACCACAAGAATTCATAAACATATGAATCGAGCATATCTTCTTGAATGAATTAACCCTAACCCATTATAAAGTACGTATGACTTTGTAAGTTGTTCGAACGTCGGTCGACCGATTGCCAATGGGCCCTCTCGGTTTTTATTTATGCCCATTCTTCCAAGGGCAGACCAGTCCATTCAGACAACACACAGGGGGATATCACTCTACTTATACAGCTATCTCTAACCAGTGTACTGCGGAGTGTTCTGAAATTTTTCAACTTAAATTGGCAAATAAATAAAAAGAAAATCTAAAAGCAGCGTTTCTCCACCTTTTTACCCTGTGCGCAACCCTTAAAATAAATTACATGTCTCAAATGCGCAAAACAAAAATTATATACCATTTTTATTTCTCATTTTATTTCCATCGTAGATCACATGGTAAATATTATAGTAAGATATTTTTAAATAACTGGGTTAAGGAAAAATGAATACGTCTTTGTCAAATCTTTCGGTAATGCTAAATAAAATCCATACTGTTTTGTTTATAATACTTCTTAGGAATTAATGTATTCAATTATTGATATATCTTTTAATAAATATAATGGTTTAGATTGGGTGATGTCGAGATTACAATATAACAATAACCAAAGATATATTGTGCGTGTTAGTAATATTACGTTTATGAATTAAAAAAAAAATCAAAAGTGAATTAGCTTATCTCACTTGTTCTTGCGGAACCCTGAGGGAACTTTTGCGGAACCTTGGTTCAGGGAACCCCGATGAGAAACGCTGCTATAAGCATGGTTCAAATCTATCTATCGCTTAATGGTCTAGTTTTGTTGTTGTTCTTTTTTGTTTGTTTAATGAATAACAATTAATTGAACACCACTCCTACAGTCGATAAAGTTCAACAGTGCCCAAGATCTGTCTGAAAAATTATCTTTATTAGAGAGGAATACTTGAAAACTTATTCTATGCGAAATTATTTTACTTAAGAATAATTACTGGAAACTATAATTATTTATAAAGGATTACTATCATTAGGCACTTAAAGGCATATTATTGCAGCAGGAAAAATGCAAGAAAAAAAATGGTAGGCTTCGGCATTAAATAACCGGGTAATCTGAACATTAGCTACATAAATGAGAGTAACCTTTATTTTCCTTTGAGGAAGCCATATGTTTTGGTCGGCCATTTTCTTCATCGTCATCAATACAACTGCATGTTTAAACACAAAATATCATAAAATGTGTTCTTAATAACAATTAAGTTAATTTCAAATAATACGCAAGCACAGTTATGAACACATTTTATGATATTTTTTCGTGTTAAAACATGCAGTTGTATTGATTCGAACAAATTCGTATTTTCAGTGTAGATTTACGGTGAAATGAAAATGGCCGACCAAAACATAAGGCTTCCTCAAAGTGAAATAAATAAGAGAAGGTTACCCTCAGCTAATGTTCAGATTACAATATAACCGAACATGAAGTTGACATGCCCTAAACCAGAATTTGATTATGTCGCTTATAGGTTTCATTGAGGGCGCTGTTTGTCAACGCTGACACAAATCAATTGAGATTAATTGAATATCAATTAATTGATTTCTGTTCCTTTTAAATTATTTCTGTTCCTTTTAAATTATCGATGTAAGTCGAAAACAACCGAGAACGACGAAAGTCAAGGTATCACTGCGTACTTACACGCGCACTCGCAAAGTATACACACACACATAAGGCACAGGCACATGTATATGTGCGTCTACGTAGAGATAGGGGAAAAAGAAAGAGTGGGAAGAGTGGGAATATATATATATATATATATATATATATATATAGAGAGAGAGAGAGAGAGAGAGAGAGAGAGAGAGATTACCTTTATTTATGCGCATGTGTGTACGTATATACATACATACATACATGAAATTATTTTCTATCATTTTTGTCTTTCGTTGACTTGCACAGTCCCAAACCCCACATGTGGCTTTTTTGGCCTCCCTCTATAAAAAAAACTTTTTTCTGAATTATATATATATATATATACATATATATATATATATTATATATAATATATATGTATATATATATTATGACACTTACGTTTTTATGTCTCTGAAAACATCGAGTGTTACCGAAAAAATGAACAGCGAAGAAAAGGAATGAAGAAATAAAAGAATAGAAACAAAAAAATGAACTAACGAAAACAATAAACAAACAAAAACATAAACAAACAAACAAAAGAAAAAAAATAATCGGAGGGGGGGAAGAAACGAAGGCCTAAAAATGGCTACAACTGTTTGAATGAAAAGAGATAACAGGCGTGGCGCAGGTTAATAGGAAAGGGTTCTCATTTTTACATGACATGTTTACGTGTGAGCGTATGTTGTCTACGTGTACGTGTGCGTACGTAACCTATACACAGAATCATCTTGAAATGAAAGGTTAACACACATGTGCGTATATAATATCTTTGACATACATTTTAATGTATCCATATGCGCGCTTGTGCGTGCCTTGTCGTATAAACGTCTCTCGGTCTTAGTAAATAATTTTGTGACTTTATTTTAACTAGCAAAAATATGAACCCTCTGGGCGTAAGTGTTCAAGTCTTAATGAATGAAACATATCAAATCATTTAAGACTAACGAAATTAGATAAGAACGCACATAAAAAGATTACAATTATTTATATTCTAATTGGTTTCTACATAGAATCATTCATAGGATTGATTTTAATACGTTCGAGAATCAAAACAATAATATTAGAGATCAATAACACCAAGTAATTATTCATTAAACCCGGTTTTGTTAAAACCAGTATGCAAATTAACCCACACCATAGATTATGTAATTTTCTAATTCTTTGTGATATATAAGACACATTACAGAATTGTAAATGCACTAATAACATGGGATGTTTTGAGGCAAATCTAAATCAGATTTTCATAGAGACATCGTAAAATATTTATTCAATGTATAATGATTTTGACTAGAAATGAATTACTCATTGATAAAGTTATGCAATTCAGACAGACACGTAATCTCCATTATGTTAAGAAGTGTTGTGAGCGTATACGTTCACTTGGCTGGTTGGCTGGTCGGATTTGATTTTATGCCGAAGAAGACGTTTTTGTTTTCATTGATTGGTGTTGGGTATTCAAAATTTTTATTAAAAACTCACTTTTTGATTTAACTCATAGATGGGACCTTACAGTTGAGGCCATATTAAAGGAAGAAACGTAAATATTTTTTAATACTTCAAAAAATTAAAATAGCGGGGGGGGGTAGACCTCGTAAAAATAATTCCCCTAGTATATTTTTTGAAAAAAATATTTCAGGGCATGTTTCATTAAAAGGTAAGTAATTTGGAAATTTTCGTGAAATCGGCGACATTAATTGATTTTTCATAAAATTCTTTTTTTTAAGTCCTAGACATAACTTGTTTTTGCTACATTAAATTTCTATTGATTTAACGATGCAAAAATGTAACACATTTCCGTAAGTTAAATTTTTTTTACAAGATCATCAGGAGTTTTAATGTTTCTTCTTTCGAATGGACACAAAAAAAAATTCAAGTTAACCTTTATGCAAGTTCCATTATGTTAAATATGGGAGGGTAATTTCACATGGAAAATTGGTGGTACCTTGAGTAATGACAATAAAGGAGTACTCCACACTCACTAAAACCCCCGAAATTGGAACCCACAAGTTTAGCGTCATATCCAGCACACTAAGACCCTCAGCTGCCGCATTCTAACACATATATGATAAAAGGTTTGGGGGTTGCCATAAGGGCAATAGGGTAGGGACAATCGTATAAGTAATAGGGATTTACGTGACCAGCCGATTGATTGATGGAGGCTCTCCGACCGCCCATCTAGCCCAAGTAAGGCAAGTTGAGTGTGCATGTCATGGACTTCTCAATAATCAGGATTCTATCATGAAGCATCACGGGTCGCCCACCCTGAACCAACAGGGGCCCCATTGGGAATGGTGTGAGTTTTACCTCTCTACAGAGGTGCAGTCGGTGTATTCTACAGTCCCAGCTGACAGGGCCCACGTTCACTTGAATCGGTATCATTGGTTATTGCTAAAGAAAATATGATGGTTCGGAGTTGTCTAAAAAACAATCTTCGAAGAAAGGTCAACCTAATTCTTTGAAAATCGGAATCTCTTTGGAAGGCATGAACACTAAACCACTGACAAACGGTTGGCAGAAAATTCTATGGGCTTCAGGTTTGTGTTATATGGTATGGGTTGTGTTTTTCTGACCTCCCACGTGGCTGGATTTGATAATTGTTTTTTAAAAATTGGGTTTGAAAAAATACACATCAAGCATGAATATGTTTTCGGTATAAAATAACCCAACAAGGGTTGACATCCCGTAAAATCCATACAACCAACAAACAACGACTTACAGGACATTTTTGTACGGGGCAAGGAAAAGGATCACTTATTTCAAAAGCTCCGCAAACCACACGTCCAGAGATGAGCTTAGACTGCGGTACCACTGCAAAATGCGCGTTGTCTGTATTTGATGCAAAAGTGCTGTTTAAAATGAAAAAAAAAAAAAAAGCTACGTCCACGGCAATTTTAGCCTTTAGCTTAAGACAAAATCTTTTTTGTTGTTTAAAAGAATAAAAAGAGAGGAGAGAGAGAGAGAGGGGGAAAGAGAGGAAAGAAAGAGAAGAAAGAAGAGAGAAAGAAAGAGAGAGAAGAAAGAAAGAAAGAGAAAAGAGAGAGAGAAGAAAGAAAGAAGAAAAGAAAGAGAAAGAAGAGAAAGAAAGATTGAGAAAGAGAAGAAAGAAAGAAAGAAAAGAGAGAGAAAGAAAGAGAAAAAGAAGAGAGAGAAAAGAAAGAAGAAAGAAAGAAAGAGCGAGAAAGAAAAGAAAGAAAAAGAGAAAGAAAGAAAGAAAAGAGAAGAGAAAAGAGAAAGAAAGAAAGGAGAGAGAGAGAGAGAAGAGAGAGAAAGAAAGAAAGAAAAGAAGAAAGAAGAAAGAGAGGTAGTAATGAAAAAATTAACTCATTTTATCATCACAAAAACTCTTCTTGAATTCAAACCGTGCCCTATCGTAGAAACCTGAAAAATATATTCATTCCGTGCATGTTTGTTTCATTCTCGTTTTGTATACAGTAGGGTCTGCCAAAATGCTATCTCGTTTTTTAATTTTACAAGCGAATTAAAATCGATTAAATCGTTATTTTTAAGATCAAAAATTTGTCATGGTCAAAAAGGTAGTTACATAATGTGCATCAATATAAAAAAAAAGTAAAATAAATTACACATGTAATTTATTTTTAATACATTTAAACTATTTTTCGGTCAATTTGCTCAAATATCGTAAACTTGCCGTAAAAACTGTTCAAAGATGACGTAAAATTCCGTATTTTACAAAATAATATACCCCCACTCGATTGAAAAAAATTACCAAAAAATTGGAATTTATCCGATTTTAATGAAATTTTTCAGTGTTGATTTATAATGAATGGAATTTTTAACTGATGCATGATGAAATTTATTGATAAATCAACACTGATCGGTTTAATTCCCTGATTTAATTAAAATTTAATCTCCCTGATTTTTGGTTATTTTTTCAATCAGGGGGAGGTGGTGGAAAATACGAATATGACGTGACTTTTGGCAGGACCCTAGTATACAGTAATACAACCTTTTTCTTTCTACAACTTATGGCTTATCTAATAACGTTGTAATGTTTGATTCCCTTTTTGAAAATGTTTCCACTGGCAATGTATCATTTGTAATAATTCTTGTCATACTAAACTGTTATTTGTCAAAAAATATTTGTTATTTGTGTATTTCATCAAATTTTCAAAAGATTATGCGTTAACTGTTTGCCTACTTTAAGTCGCTCACAGCCGCTCCCCCATTTCAACTGATTACAATTGAGCAGAAGGACCAAGATTACACATAATAATAGACTTTATTTGAATAGAATGAGTTCTAATTTGAATAGATAGTGAACTTTGAAATATCCCATCATACAGATAAAAAACACCAAGGAAAATTTTGTACAGCCGTGGGGGTAATCTGGTAGGCAAAGAGTTAATATTTTTACAGATTAAAAAACATTAACAAATTTAGAAGAAGAAAATGCTTTGGTGCCTTAGTCATTGCCGTGGTGCCCTCATTTCAAGAGGGTCCACCAAAACAAAAAAGAAAAACACACACACACCACACACACACACACACACACACACACACCACAACAACACACACAAATATAATTTTCTCATTTATGAATCTTCAGTTTCAGAATCTAAGACATCTTACCGACTTTATCATAACATCGTTTTTTTTGTTGTTCTTTTTGTTGTTTGTTTTTTGGGGTTTTTTTGTTTTTTTTACATATGTTCTGACATTGAATTCTCTTTAAAAAAATGTAAAGTTTTATTTTTCCTCCCACAAAAATTACAAAGAAGCTTAGTTCCCTATATGGGATGGGGGTAAAAAAATAACTAAAAAAAATACTAAAACCCTTTTCAATTTAGCTTATATATAATTAAAATTTAACGCTAAAGGTACAAAATAAACTTATGCCGGTGATTCTTTTCGTTGAAACCTGGTTAGTTTACTTCTGTTACTGATACGCTTCTCTGAACCGGCTCAACAAATACGTATATTAAAACACTTCTTTATTTGTTTCGTTGAGTTTTCCCTAAAGATATATATATATATATATAATATATATATATATATATATATATATTAATATACTAGGAAAACGTGACCGTGTGTTACCCATTGAGCACCCATTGTTTTTAAAAAAAAAAAAAAGAAGTGAGTTTTCAAAAAGCGAATTAATTTTTTAAAAAGAAATAGGACCAGATATTTTTTTCAAGCATTAAAACCATTTTGTTAGATTTCTAAGAAAGGGAAAGATTGACCTGATTCTTCAAATTCTATTAATAGCTACGGTGTTGAGAAGTTAAGTTGTGGGGATGACTGAAAATCACTTTTTTTTATGTAACATAAAAAATAATCTCTCTCACTATTGTGAAAAAAATTTTGAAAATAAAGTAAAATGTTTTTATTCTTCTTCAGTTAAATTACCCCCCCCCAAAAAAAAACCCCAACACAATTGACAATTTTTACAATGACAGAAGTGAAAGAGAAGCGGAGTAGTGGGGGGTTGCTATTAGTTAAAGAGAGGGTGGTAAAAGGGATTTCTTCAGACTGCTGATTTTGGTGGTGGTGGCAGAGAGTGACTTATTCTCGATTATTGCTCTCATAGATGTACTAAGAATTTAATACAGAGGGGAATGAATATACAGAGGGAGTGAAAATTGATAGATAAGAAGACAAGTCAGAGATGGGTTGCTTTATGAGTTAATTGCAAATTACTGCTAATTAAAACGATGAAAATTAATTATCTTTCAAACATAATCCAATCCCACAAGTAAGGAATACTTTAGTGTTTAATTTTAATCATTAATCTATACAGGAAAAAAAGCCTTAGGGAAACAAACTTTGATTCGCTCAGCTTTAGTATAATGATAGATATGGTGGTGATTGCCACTTCATCACAGAAGAAAGCCATTTCTATAAACACACACACACACACACACCACCACACACACACACACCACACATATATATATATATATATATATATATATATATATATATATATATATATATATATAAAATAGACCAGGTGAGTTGGAAATGATTCTATTTTGGGACCTTCTTTATTCTCCGTATAACCACAAATGCATACCTATACCAATACATAAAATACAGTCAATAGAAAGATATGAAACCAGAGTCACAGAATTACTTTCATGCAATATATATAATATATATATAACTCACGAGAGATATAAACGTTCAAATTCAGACGTCCTTGAAAAGGAGAAGAAAAAAAAGAAAGAGAGAGCAAGAGAGATACAGATAGATAGAGAGAGAAGAGACACAGACAGACAGACAGACAGACAGAGGCAGAGAGGGAAAAAGTAAGCTTTCTTTCCATGAAACACGTCGAATTTAATTCAGTAGTGAAAGATTTATTGTCTTAGAACCGAGCTACAGTCACCACCACCACCAACACCACACTGTCCCGACCCTACCCGACCCGACCCTGGTTAATGTAACTGTTACACTCTTTATAAAACTTTATAAGTGGGAACAGGTTCGAAAAAATATTCTAATGTTTCCTTTTTTTTACGAACCTGTGTCAAAAAAGTCCCGGAGATGCATCAATTGCTTTCCACGCAACGACAACCTTTGTACAACTTCGGGTTTCATCACCTCCATATTTTCTTTTATTTTTTATTCATTTATTTATTTTAACCTCCATCGTCTATCTGTGAGAGTCGGTACCTTATTTTAATCTAATGCATTTTAGAAGAGGCTACCCTGCCGGTCTTGGTCGAATAGACCAACCTGCTTTTTGGGTTATTATGCCGGTCCTCGTAAATTTCAAAGCTAGCATCCAGGCATTTCACGTTTAACGTCTTTAATTTTAAAAGGTAATGTAAACAACATTTTATTTTATATTTATATTTTGTGAAGAATAAAGATACAAAAATTCTTCTAAATGTAAAATATAGAAACCGTTAATGACTGTGATTAAATGTGTGAATAAATTAAAGGACAGGACGAGGGTAACATTGATTTTTTTTCCAAAGTAGAAAAATGACATTTTCCACTATCAATTGTTAAAACATAAAATTGTAACCCCAACCCTAATCCCAACATTACCTTTTATAAGAAAAGACGTTAAACATGGAATACCTGGATACTAGCTTTTAGAACCAGCAAAATAGCCTTTAGAAGAATTTTTGTATCTTTATC
This sequence comes from Doryteuthis pealeii, assembly GCA_023376005.1. NCBI lineage: Eukaryota > Metazoa > Mollusca > Cephalopoda > Myopsida > Loliginidae > Doryteuthis > Doryteuthis pealeii. The sequence continues at coordinate 64,136,022 of CM042140.1, read as the reverse complement.
CTTGACAAAATATTTTTAACATTACTTGAATTCATAATAGAAAATATATTTACAGCGACGTAAAATAGGCATAAAAGTAAATGCGTTTATTTTACGAGGATCAGCATGATAAGTCTAAAAGCAGGTTTGTCTATTCGACCAGGACCGGCAGGGTAGCCTATTCGATATATTTTCGACCAATCGACGGAGCTTATAATAAAAAAAGTAAAGTTTGCGGAGTAGCCTGTTGTCAGTATCAGCCGGACAGCGAGTGCTAGACCAGAGAGATTATTGTTGCCGAAGTGGAGCGCAACACCGACCATCAGCTCAGATTATCTATGCTGGACTACTCATTCGCTGAGTTGACGGAGACCGTTATCGAACTTGGAACCTTGCGATTCCTTAGCGGGTTCTCTACCGAGTGAGCTAAGCTGACTGCATCCTCTGCAGAGGGTTAAAACACCCTTCACCTAAAAAAAGGCGGATGTTATGAATATGACACGAAGCTGCATCTGGTGGTGAGACCTCTCTTCTGTTCATTTGGGGAGAACTTCTTCTTTGCCATTACTCCCAGGTCCACCCTGACCCTGAGTGGTAGTACCTGTTAGGGTCCCATCTATGGATCAAATAGATCTGTTTGCAAATTATTTGTATTAGATAGGAATACTTGATATCATATAACCATGCGCAAAAACATAACTCTAAAAAAAATGATACAATAATGTAAATAACCGCGCAATGTACGCAATTCTCTAACCTCTAGGCATAAAATAAACCCAGATGGGTCGACATGCTCTTAAAATCAATCAAATATATTCATCTGGCAACGAGAAAATGTAATATATATATATATATTATATATATATATATATATATATATATATATTATATATATATTTGGAATAAAAAGCCTTAAATACCATGGTATAGGTTATGGACCATTTCCACTCGCGAGTATGTTCACGAGCTTCTTCAGACCACTGATATATTTAATTTAGCTTATATATATATATATATATATATATATATATATATATATATATATAGAGAGAGAGAGAGAGAGAGAGATCGTAATTTTAGATTCTCTTTAACTTAAAAATAAAAGGGAGTTCATGTTTTAAACAAAATGGAAACATCTCTACGCTGGATGGTAAGCTTCTCAAAGTAGTAGAAAAGTTCACATACATAGGTAGTAATATCTCATCCACAGAAAGGAAAGGCATGGACAGCTATAGACACTGATCTCTCTGATAAGAAAAAGTGAGAATTCTTCGAAGCTGTAGTCGTGTCAGTGCTACTATACGGCTGCACCATTTGGAGTCTCACGAAACGCTTATAGAAAAAGCTTGATAATCAATGATGTTTCGTGATTTTAAGATTAAGCCAGTTCTAACGGAAACGAAATCTTTAAGAAACACAAAACTCATGAATTGACTAATTTTTTATTTTTTCATTGTGAGGACAATGTATTTATCATAATACTCTCGCTCCTTAACTCTTCGACTGTTACGATTTTATAGGCCATTCTTTGTACTTCAAGCAAGAGCGCTTATCCAGTGGAAATCCTTGGTAAAGAATCCTTTGCTTGTTCCTTGGTGCTCCTCAGTCTTGCAGGTCCTTCGTCAATGATTGCAAATGGACGTCTCTCAGTATCAGTGATTAAGTAGTCAACCAGCCAGGCATTCGGGCTGTTGATTGTCTGAGGTTTAAACCACGTGACCTCGCTTACTCTATAAATTTAAGTGGTGTATTGTAGCACACCTCTTATACAGAATAATATGGGCACCTCATGTGGTGTAATGGTTAACAAGCTAGATTAGCAGACGATTGGTAGTGTGTTCAGTTCTCAGTGGGCGCTCCATACTTCTGGTCTTGTGCCACATCTAAGATAAGCTTAGTAAATAACTATATACAGAATAATAATGGCACTTCATGTGGTGTAAAGTTTAGCAAGCGGGATTTGCAGACCATTGTTAGTGAGTTAGATTCTCATTGGGCGTCCCATACTTCTTGCCTTGTACTACATCTCAGCTATATTAGTAAATAACTATATACCGAATAATCCAACAACAACCGTTATGATCTTGCAACACCCTCTGGTTAAAAATGAGACCGTCCAAGATGAAATGCAAAAATGTAAATCCTGATTATATGGTGTTTTTTATCCGCCGAATTCTTATTTCTTATGAGCGTTGTCAACTCACCTCAGCTAAATAACGAACCATTCCGTTTTTATCATAAAGAAACAAATGGAAGGAAAAGGACATCCTACACAGAAAAAATATAATAAGAAAGAAAGCGAGTAGGGAAGAGATAGCGAGAGGGTGTGAGCGCTCGGAAGCGATAACGCAAATCTGTTTCAATTGAACATAATGAAAAAATTAAAAGAAAGAAAGAAAGAAAGAAAAAACAGAGAGAGAGAGAAAGAGAGAGAGAGAGAGAGAGAGAGAGAGAGAGAGAGAGAGAGTTAAATCAAGATTATTATACTTTTTACATATTGAACTATTTACCAATTGCTCTTAAGTAAAAGGATCAAACGTAGTAATAATTGAATTATCATACTGTGATATATCCACGGGCCCTGCTAGAATATTTAATACTCAATAAGAGTATGTAAAAGAAAGTGAGCGTATGAAAGAGCGAGTACGTGTATGCATAAGCATGTACGTAGAAGTGATCGTAAGTCGATATATTGTTGTGTGTGTGTGTGTGTGTGTGTGTGTGTGTGTGTTTGCCTGTGAACCCATATGTGTGAGTGATATATGTATTTACCGAGCCCCTCCGCTACAAGCAGGGTGTTGCACAAGGCCATCTTTAGGTGAAATGGGGCTGACTTGAATTTAGAATTTTCCTTCTTTTACACTGGTTGGTCAACCGAGGCAAAAGAACCCAGTATATCCTAGGATTTATCCATACCTAAGAGTGACAGATGGATTAATGCTTTTCCCAGGGGCATTTGCGCGAAATTAAAGGCAAACATCCTTTCTAGGATTTGAACTCTGATCGCCGATTCCATATAAGAGAGATATATGTGAATTATAGGAGTGGATAAATATGCAAGTACATATAAAAGAATTTGATTCAGGGATCTCGAAAGAGAATCTGTGAAGGCGTGAGTGTGTGTCTGTAAGTTGGAGAGAGAGAGAGAGAGAGAGAGAGAGAGAGAGAGAGAGAGAGAGCTTGCGTGTATGTGCAACAGACAGACAGACAGACAGATAGACAGAGAGGGGGGAGATTGAGAATGTGTGCGAAATCCAGAAAGAGAAATTGAAAAATGCAAAATGCATCTGTAATTATATGTATGATGGATGGATGGAGAGAGTACGTATGTGTAGGTCCAAAAGAGAGAGAGAGAGAGAGAGAGAGAGAGAAGAGAGAGAGAGAGGGGGAGGGGAAGGGAGGGAGAGAGAGAGAGTATATAAGTGCGTGCGAATATCAGTGAGTGCGAGAAAGCGTATAAGCCGTTAATCACAGTGTAGAAGTGTGTGTGTGTGTGTGTGTGAGTGTGTGTGTGTATGAGAGAGAGAGAGAGAGAGAGAGAGAGAGAGAGAGAGAGAGAGAGAGAGAGAGAGAAAGATTGTGAGTATTCGAAAACTTCCTATCTTGCTACATTTTTGTTTACATACCTCAGGCCAAAACGATTATGTGTGTGTGTGTGTGTGTGTGTGTTTTACAAATGTATCCCTTAAGTAGGTGGTTGCGTATGTTGTGCCCCTTTTGCGTGGGGCCCGACCTGTGATCGACGTGTCTACCCCAAAGGGCCTCATTCCACAAGGCGCCCCTAATCTACTCCTTCCCCTATCCAGTTCTCCTACAATCTCTTTGATGTGACTGTCGGCTCCTTTGATATATAACTAAAAACTGTCACAAAAATCACAAATTGCCCCCAAATCCCTAAAAAAAGGCTGCAAAGTAATTTGAAAGGGAGAATTCTTTATGTTTGACCTTTGGTTTGCTTTCCAAAATTTGACCTCTGATCTTTTAAATCGGCTGGACGCCATCGGCCGCATTTAAATTGTTTCACGTCTGTTTGTGCTGATTGAAAGTCTCGCCCTACCAGTTTCTATTCTCTCATCAAATCACGCGCGCGTTCACGTTCCCCCCCTCTCTCTCTCTCTCTCTCTCTCTCTCTTCTCTCTTTCTCTTTCTCTCTCTCTCTCTCTCTTTCTTTTAAGCTTCTATTTCTTCCGTCTCCCTCCTTTTTTAGTCAACTTCCTGTTATTTTTATTTTTTTTCAATTTTCATTTTCTTGTCTTCGCTTTAAAAAGTGTGTTTCGACACCCCTCTTTTATCTCTTTGTCTGAGGTAACATTCAAATCTATTTTATTACCAGAATTGGGTTACGTTCAAGTTACGCTAAAAGCACTGGTTACCGCCATAACACTTTAGTTAAGCAAATGATGAGCCCTTTCACTTCTTGGATGAGTGACCGTTGAAGAAAAAACAGTTCTTCTTCTTATATATATATATATAATATATATATTTATATATATATAGAGAGAGAGAGAGAGAGAGAGAGAGAGAGAGAGAGAGAGAGAGAGAGAGAGAGAGAGAGAGAGAGAGAGAATCAGGAAGAACTAGAAATACGAGGGAAAATTGAAACCTTTCTGACTATAACAGTGTTAAGATCGACTAGAATACTCACGAAAAAGAGAATTGAAGAGATTTGCTGTCACTCGGACTTCTGTGTAAACCACCGGTTACCGATTTAACTCAGGCGGTAAAGTACCCGCCTTGGTAATCGTAAGATTACGGGTTTGAGACCTCCTAATTCGGCGCATGAGTAATCTGATCTGCATGGTACAGTAGGAACTTACGGTAGGTGTGGTGCTACAACTCACCAAAACCTATCTCCTTGGTCCTGTGCTTGCTAAAAGGGGATAGACTCCCTTGCTGTACCGACATTAGACCACTCCGCCGACTTTACGTTTTACTTAGCTTGTTTGAAAAATTCAGTAATGTTGAATATAACAAATACAATAAAAAAAAAACTATGCTACCATAATCAAAGATCATACTGCTGATAAGCAAAAGGGGTAATTTTCACCTTTAGTTGTCAAAATTCCTAGCAAATAAGACAATTAGGGTAATCTCCCGTGACTTTCACTTTGAACTAAGCCGGTATCTATTTTGAAAGTCTCCGTGCGAAAGAAACAAATCTTAGAAACTTTTTCGAAAACAATACAACTGCATAATTTAACACAAAAATATCATAAAATGTGTTCTTAATAACAATTAAGTTCATTTCAGATAATTTTATGCTAGGAATTTAGCCAACTGACTTTCAATTTCAAACAAGACGGTAGCCATTTTGAATGTGTTCGTGCGAAATATACAAATCTTAGAATTGTTTCGAAAACAATACAACTGCATGCTTTAACACAAAAATATCATAAAATGTGTTTTTAATGACAATTAAGTTCATTTCAGATAATGCGCTCGCACAATTTTATGCTAGGAATTTTAACAACTAAAGGTGAATATTACCGCAAAAGGTCTCCTGTACGTGTGTGTTTATGAAAACAACACAGTGCAAACGTCTAATAATGCCTCGTGTTGCCATAATATATACATAGTTACATATACGAGCGAGAGTAAAAAAGTAATGCCATTTTCTTTGTTGCATGTGAAGTTTTTTTTATAAAACTAAGTCCTACATTAACACCCTAACGAGGCTTAGAGCAAGAATCCGACGGGTAAGACCCAACTTGCCAATTGACAATGTCCTCTTTCTGCATGACAATACTCGACCACACACAACTATCTGGACAAGAGAGAAAATCGCCTCATTCGGGAGGACAACTTTACCTCATCCTCCATACTCACCAGATTTATCGCCTTCAGACTATCATCTCTCCGGCCCCATGAAAGAGGGTTTGAGGGCAAACATTATTCCAGTGACGAGAAAGTGAAATCTGTAGTGGAGAAGTGGCTCAAAGAACAGTCAACAGAATTTTACGGGCAGGGATAAATGTTCTCATTCAAAGGTGGAATATTGCTATTGAGAGAAATGGTGACTATGTGGAGAAGTAGGGATGTGATCCACAGAGGACCAGCTTCATTTTGATGTATGATACATGTTCCGCTATTGGTAATTATACCTGTCCTAAACAAAATGGCATTACTTTTTTACTCACCCTCGTATATGCATAAAGTTACATCGTCTTTTCTTGTATTCATACATAGTGTCCATAAAGTCCTGCAGCAGTTCTGCTCTGTTGGCTGGCGCTGTAGAATACGCCGACTTCACCTCTGCAGAGGGGTAAGACCCCCCCATGGGACCAAATCTTGGCCATGGGATGAAATTAAGGACGGAATCCTGGTGGTTGAGCCACCGATAATCGGTTAATCACGTCAAGCCTTAGCACCTATATGATTGTCTCGACCGTATTGCTCTCATGGCAACCACCCAACACTTTTATCATATGTGTGCTATAAGGCGATGGTTGGGGGTCTTGGTGTCCTGCGTGTGACATTAAATTGTATCAGGTGGTAAAGTTCCAATTTTGGAGCTCTGGGTAGTGCAGAGTACTCCTTGTAGTGCCATTACTCCCAGGTCGACTTTGACTTAGAGTGGCAGTACCTGTTAGGGTCCCATCTATGTGTTAGATTAATTAAAAGTGTGTTAAAAAATTTGAATACCCAACAATAAAACAAAAGCATCTTCGGCATGAAATAACCCAAGGGTTGACATGCCGTAAAATTCAAAACCAACCAACCAACCAACCAACCAACCGAAAAACAACCAGCCAACCAACCAACCAACATGTTAAAGTGCGATAATCAAAAAGTTACATTCTAATATGCATGTGTTATTCTCCCTCTAGCTATGGGTAGTTGTGCCGATTTTGCTCTTAAACTTTGGTTAGGCAACCAGTCTATGAGAAAGAAAACTCTTAATTCAAACCTGTTAAACTCGCTTAAAAATATACCTTGTGTCACATCCAGCACGTGCGCTGGGGTTGGTATATATATTATAGTAGGCGTACCGTCATGGTGTAATGGTTAACAAGCTCGTCTCACAGGTCCATTATAACCGAAAAGCGAATTCGATAACCCATATTTGTGACCTTGTGTCAAATCTTATCCGTGGGGAACGGGTTGGGTAAATAAATTTTTTTTTTTACATATACGTGTATTTATGTATTTTCTTTTTCTTTATATGTTTTTTTGGTTTCTGTAAAAATCTGTGTTGCATTTTTTTGTATGTAGTCTAGATGACTGTCACTTCATATTACATCAAACACACACTCACCTTGTCAATGTCTATCTGTCTGTCTCTCTCTCTCAGAACAAAAAAAATCTTCCTTTTAAAAAGAACAAGTTTGGCATCTTGGCCGGAATAAATCTAAACCATTAATCTACGACCCGACGATCCAAGGTTTAACCCCCGTCTAACCTACCTTTATAAACAATCTTTCTCTGGCCGACCCATTTCCCCCCCACACATTTTCCAACCAGACTTAAGGACCCGAAATATCTTTTTCTCTTATTCATCCGGCGATTGTACCTTGGATTCAGGAGTATATATCTGTCGGAAGCAGACCCTCTTGTAAAATTTACGCCCTGTTAGGGTTGGGGAAATTAAAATATGCTGACTGTATCCCTTGCAGACAACACCTAAAAAGAAGTGTGTTGGTTATTATCGTAAACTGCATCTAATGGTGAGGCTCCAGTTCTGGATATCTGGGGAATGTGGAGTACCCTTTCATAGCCATGATTCCATCGCTCATTCTGACTCTGGATAGTAGTACCTGTTAGGATACCATCTATGGGTTCAAATATATCTGAAGATCTATTTCAGCAAAGGAACTCTAAAAGTGCAAGAAGTCTTTAACTTTTTCTACTGCTTGCTGTACACCGGGAATATATATATATATATATATATATATATATATATATATATATATATATATATATATATAACCGACAACTAAAAAAAGAACCATTTAAATTTGGGAAAAGGTTATATAAAACCTATATATCTATATATATAAACCGGCACAACACAAAAAATATATATATTATATATATATATATATATACGTATAATATATAAATATGTGTGTATATATATATATAATATACATATATATACGTAATACATATATACATTAACCGGCACACACAAAAAAGAATATATATATATATATATATATATATATATAAACACACAAGTGTTGAGGTATACGAGTTCGTACGCACATATTTTAAATACAACTGTGAAAGCAGCTGGCGATGTAATATTTCACGTTGGAGTTAAATGTCATTGTTTCGTAACTATTAGAGTGTATCAAAAGTATTTTTTTACAGGCCTTTAATTTCATGTACACTTCGAAAACTATGACTTTAGGGGTGAGATTCTGGAAATTCTGAAGCGTTATTTTATTTTGGGATTCAATGCCATCAAACCTGCTCCTAGAACTCGGGAAACGGGGGGGGGGATACAATACTTTATTTGTATTGCACCAAAGTAAATTCTTAAGAATGTAATCCTGGTGGCTGAGTAATCCATGACATGCAACACTCCACTTTAGTCCTTACTTCGGTCGGGACGGGCGGTAGGAGAGACCCCACAGATCAATCAGCTGGTCATGTAAAGCCCTGGTCACGTCCCAACTGTATTTGCTCTTATAAAAAATCCCCCAGGCCTTTTATGATATATTAGACGATTCAGAAACCAATCAGGTTTTTACACTAACAATAGAATGTTGTATTGTCCTCGGCCGGAAAACGAAGCTTCCGGCAAAAAGACAAAGAAAAATATAAAAATATATATTTAAAAAAGGGGAAAACGAAAGCGAGGCTTTCCTGTCAATGAAGCAGGGAGAAGATAAAACAAACGTCCGTTATCAGATCAAAAGATAAAGATGCGTAGGCGTGTCGTCAATACAAAAGACAGAGGGTCGAGTCGACAGTCAGTCAGTTAGACAGTCAGAGCGGACGGTGAACAGGAGTGACCGACGCTCACGGTCCGTCGCAGCCAAGGGCGGTGAGACGCCACCAGCCACCCCTTTACCTCAACAAGCGCCAGTCATCCTAATAATAGTAGTAGTCATCGTCAACCCTTGGGCACTCATTGTAAGCCCTGCGCCTTCACCACCCACACACCGAAAAAAATAAAGAAGGGTCCTCACTTTGTACATACGTATCTGTTGTTTATTGAAGTCCAGTAGTCGGTAGTAGCTGACTACTACATATATCGTCTAGGGTTAGTGACGATACCCGCTACGTATGCAGATACACGAAGTAGGGTCGTGAATTTGAAGCCAGTATATAACATATAAATATTTAGTGCCGGTAAAGAAGGCGCTATACAACAAGAACAGGATAATGTTGATACGGTAATTGTGTATAGATTATTAACATCATTAACTGACTGATAAATAATTGATATGCAGTTAAAAATTTGAAACAAAAAAATGTGCATGTACGGCCTGTTGACAGGGCTTAAAATATGTTGACCGTATTCTTATCTTAGAAATGTATACAAAACCTTTATAATATACTAGAAACGACTATCCGGCGAAGCCTGGGTAGTGGAGAATTAAAGGTTTTATGGTTAGCTATTCTTGCAATTTTATTACTAAAGAATAGCGAGTTCGATCCTCACTGAATGCCCCATAATCTTTACAGATCAAAAATGCTATAAGTGTTAAATCTTAATCATATATATATATATATATATATATATATATATATGACGAAATTAAGAAGCGCTTAGTTTGATCAGCACTTTGATGTGTATACTTTTGTGCATCCGCATGTCTATGTGTATACCTTTGTGTTTCTATATGCACATCTTTGTGTATCTGCGTATCAATGTGTATACGTTTGTGCATCCCATGTCTCTGTGTGCCTAGTTTTGTGCGTCATTGTTTTTATGCGGCTACATCTGTGCGTTTGTGTGTCTATGGGTCTTTGTGTATACTTTTGTGTCCCCGAGTCTATATGAATACGTTTTTGCATTTGTGTGTTTATATCAACCTCTGTGCGTCTGTGTGTTTATATATCAACCTCTGTGCGTCTGTGTGTTTATGTATCAACCTCTGTACGTCTGTGTGTTTATATAGAAACCTTTATGCATTTGTGTGTCTATGTGTATACCTTTGTGCGTCTGTGTCTATTTGTATACTTTTGTGTGTCTGCGTGTCAATGTGTCTACTTTTGTGCGTTCATGTCTCTGGTGTCTGATTTTTTTTTTTTTTTCATCTGTGTGTCTAGGTGGCTACTTTTTGCATTTGTGGGTTTATGTCTACCTTTGTGCGTCTGCGTGTCCATGTGTCTACCTTTGTACATCTGCGTGTCCATATGTCCACCTTTGTACATCTGCATGTCAATGTGTCTACTTTTGTGCGTCTGCGTGTCAATGTGTCTACCTTTGTGTGTTTATATTTCTCTACTTCTGAATACTCGCCAGATAAAATATCAACGTAAAAATCTTACTGTAACACAGGCCTGGGGTAAAAGAGGGGCTTTTATTCAGTGTGCACTAACTGAACGGCAAACACCCACCAAATGTTGGAAATTCATCATAAATTTACTTCATTCATTGATAATCATGGAAAGTATTTTTTCTGGGTTTCCTGTTGTTGTTCTACGCATAGTTGTATTATGATATAACACTGGAGCGAATGGCGAATTATTGAAAGGTGGTAAAAGTAAGGGCCAAAGAGTGAACGAACATCAGCACACATCCTGAATCCGTTTGGTAGTGAAAAGCTGAAGTCATTCAACCGAATTGTAAAAATTGTTGAACTTATCTATTGATCAATTAATTTTTTATAGGGGATTTTGGTTGGGTTGTTTTTTTTTCTAAGGCATATCAACGGTTTTCCGGTCATTTAACGCCGAATCAAGTCATTTCCGATGAACAAAGCACTCAGGTTGTTTACAGTACCTGCTGGTGTTTAAGGGGTCACCCAATTTAGTATTTAACAGGTTCATTACTGCTTAAATTCGCTAGGTTGATTGGTTGGTTGGTTGGTTACTTTTTTTTTTAAAGGCATGTGAACCATTTCGGGTCATTTAATGACAAATCAAGTCATTTTTTTTTATAAACAAAGGTCTCAGGTTGTTTACAATACCTGTTGTTTATTTAACTGGTCACCCAATTACGTACTGAACAGGCTCGTCGCTGTTTAACTTTGATGATCTAGCGGCAACCGGTGTTTTCAGTGTGACTTGACTGTAATCTTTTTATTAAAGAATATATAGTCCAATTCAGTGATTATTTAAGTGAATTCTGTTGGCTATCTCCTCAAAAAGGCACCCCACAACGGAAAGATTGGAGTGACCTTGAGTTTTTTTGTTTGTTTTTTTTTTTTTTTTTTTGCACTGGCGATCGCATGAGTTTTGTGCGTGGCACCTCACATTAAAAAGTTGTCATATCAATCCGGCCTGGTTGGGGGTCTTTTTTTTTTGGGGGGGGGGTATTTTACGGCATCTCAACCTCAGTGGGACATTTAATGCCGACCAAGTTTTGAAATAAATTAATTCTTAATGGATACTCAATTTTTATAAAGTCATGTTTTTCTATTTAGCCCATAGATGGAACCCTAACAGGTACTACCACTCCGGGTCAGAGTGGACCAGGGAGCAATGGTGATGAAGGGGTGCTCCACATTCCCCAAACCTGGTTGGGGGTCTGGAAAATAATATGTTAGTGTTACGATTTTTGTGGCCATTTTTAGGCTGCAATTAAGAACATCTTACAGTGGAGATCCCTTTGGGTTACTCCTTAGTGAATAGTCCTTGGTTGCTCCTCGGTGTTCGGCAGAATCCTTTGATTGTTCTTTAGTGTTAGGTAGAATCCTTTGATTGTTCCTCGGTGTTCCCTAGTGTTGGGTAGAATCCTTTGGTTGTGCAGAGTCCTTGGTTGCAGATCCGTTTGTCCGTGTCGAATACGTGCTAATGAACGGCTTCCAAGATCGGCGATTAAACAGTTTAACCGCCTATTGGAGCGTGTTGATTGGCTAGCTCTGATCAACGCGCCCACGCAATGTCTATAAGTTTAACTAGTGGACTTCAGCACACCTTATATGCCGAGATAATCCAGTTGGGGCTGCGTAAAAATCATACAGGGTGAAAAAAAGTCAATTAATTACCGTACATTAATTGAAGGTATTGCGTCTTAGATCAGTCGGTAGAACATTTGCCCAGGAATCTCATGATTCTGGGTTCGAGACCAGTCCTCGCCAATTCAGCGCATGAGTAGTACAGACTGGGTAATCTGACCTGTGCGGCAATGCATCTGGGAGATGGTAGTGTGGCGCTCCACCTTCTCAAAAATAATCTCCCTGGTCAAGCGCTTGCGAAAAGGGGATAGACTCCCTTGCGTTCCGATTGGTACCGACAATAGGTCACGCCAATTATTTTTTGATAGAAGGTATTAGTGTTAGTGTATAGTGTGCATCTACCCAACCCCTTCGCCATAGGAAAGATGTGATACTGTTGTATAGTCAGTTGGTGATTCGCCTCAGTTTGGTCAATGAAAATAACTCGACGCTTTATTATCTTCCGACGTGGAGCTTTGCGTGAAAACCAGGAGAACGAAGGTTCGATCCGTTTGTTTTTAATTCAACGGCGCGGGGGGGGGGGGGGGGACAAGAAAGAATGTTTTGCATTCGCGCTCTTACGTCACTGCGAGGTTACTTAGTGTGTCACGTGTGTAGGTCATCGCGTGCAATCATTTTTGACCACGTGCTTCGAACTTGCACGCCAGTGACCTCGCTTCACCTGTGCTTCAGATTGGCCGACTCCCAGGTATTGTGTTGTGGGCGCCCTTCGTCCAAGTTTATCACAAAGCCCTCCTTTGTGATCTCCTTTCTCAGCGCACACGTTGTGTAATTACACAAGGTCAATTTTTAAGTTGAGTAAAACTAGTTTGAATTCAGAGCTTTCCTTCTCATAGACTAGTGGCATAACCAAGACTAAAGATCCCAGTATGCCCTATTTATAGCTGAGTAGACTGGCATAAGACATTGTGACTGTTATGTTTGTTATAGCTATGAATTCATACAACAGATTAATTGATTTGAACGACATGCCAACCCGTCTAGAGCTATCTTATGCCTAGGAATTGCGTTCATTGAACAAATTAACATTTTTTATGTAGTTGTTTTTTTAGAGGTTTTTTTTTTGCTCACGGTACTATCAAATACAAGTCATTCTTAAATAGTGGTTTAGCTCTGTCGGTTGAACATCCGCCCTGGAATCGCAAGATTCCAAGTTCTATACCGGTCCTCACCAACTCAGCGCATGAGTAGCACAGTAAAACATCTGGAAAATGATAGGTGTGGCGTTCCACCTCAGCAAAACAATTTCCCTGGTCTACTGCGTGCGAAAGGTAGATAGGCTCCCTCACCGTTCGGCTGCTACCGACAATAGGCCACTCCACTGTTTATTGTATTTATACATAGATGGTATTACTACTCTGGGTCAGAGTGAACCTGTGACTAATGACACTGAAAGGGTACTCCACAAGAACCAGAGCTCCAGATATAGAGCCTCGCCATCGGATACAGTTTAGTGTCATACCCAGGACACCCCTATTTATGAGCAGGGGAGATATTACCCCTCTGCAGGGGAAACAGTCAGCATATCCTACGTCCCATCTACAAGGCGGCATTAAACTTAGGTTTTCAAGATAGTAAAACTGACGCTGGCAAACTGTAATCTGTACATTTGTGTACTTGTAAAAGTAGCTATAAGTCACGAGGTACATCTACTTACCATTCTCGTTTCGTCCCTTTCTCATTTAATACACGAGTTGGGATTGACCCTAATACGTTGGGCCAGGCTGAGTGCAAAGCTATACGTTAATCTAACCAATATTGATGGTCCGGAAATAGAGGAGGATATTCTGTTATGGGATCGTGGAAATGAACTGTGACCAAATGCGAATATAATCATGATTTGTGAACAGCTTTAAGTAGCGGATTTCAACATTAGAAATATATATCAAAACAATCCGTGTGTCTTTTCAATACAACCATTTATCATCTTATACATATGCAAACACATGCCTTTCTCTGTGATGCACTTGATACTACTCCTACCTAAATTTTATTTTATTTTATCGTCTTTTATTTTAGTATAAGGTACAGTAGTACCTTGACTTACGAGTGCCCCAACTTACGAGTTTTCCGAATTACGAGCTGTCTCTGGGTTGTTTTTGTTTTTTTTTGCTTTGTGTTGTGTGCTTAAATTTGAGGTGCGAGCAAGCTTCAGATACGCTTATGTTAATAATTTCATAGAAACATTTACGTTTCCAAATTTATTACGCCAAAAGAATCTATTAATATGGAGATTCGCTTCCAGTTTTTGTCTGTAACAAAAACTACGTCTCTGCTTACGTCACACTGCCTAAAATCGTCATAAATAGAATACACTCAAAATTTGAGCATGCAATGTTAGACAGTCCTCATTGGGTTTTTTTAAACAAGTTTTAATAAATGCATACCTGGTATTATCTATCTATATATAGTTTTTTTTTATTTTAATATATATTTAAAGTTATCAGAACTAAGTTTTCATTTCAATTTTTTTAAATTTTTTACTCCTTTAATAAATTTATTTTATTTTTTACTCCTTTAATATATTTGATGATTTTTACTTTACTTATGATACAAACTCTCTGATATTAAATTTTCAACTCCCCTCCCCTCAGGCAATATTTATTTACGTCGTCCAGAGGGCGTTTTTTTATTTTGCTAGTATTTATAAAAGAAATAAAAATTAAAACATCTTACAGCACATAATTTATTACATTCTATTTTTCAGTGGTACCTTGACTTACAAGTGCCCCAATTAACGAGTTTTCCAAGTTACGAGCTGTCACTCGGTCGATTTTTTGCTTTGTGTTTTGAGCTAAAATTTGAAATGGCAGCGAGCGTTGGGTACACTTATGTTAAAAACAATTCTTCAAATTTATTACGTCAACGAAAGATGTTATTTATAAAAGTATAAACAGTAAAACATTACAGCACATAATTCATTACATTCTATTTTATTGTTTTTATACAATACAGTGATATTTTTCTTATCTAAAAAAAAGTAACAAATAAGATAGGATGTTTTGGCGGGGCTGGAACGGATTAATGATATTTCAGTTTATTTCGATGGGGAAAATTGATTTGATATACGAGTAAATAGAGATATGACCGGGACCAATTAAACTTATAAGTCAAGGTATGACTGTATAGTTCACTCTCAATTTCTTATTTCATTGAATTCAGTCCTTTCTACCCCCTCATCCTTACTCTTATCACTATTTTTTGTTATTCTTAATTTCTCCAATATTCACCTTATTCGTATTCTATCTTTCTATCTATTTATATCAGTCTGTTTATATCTATCTATTTATCCCAGTCTATTCTTATCTATTTCTATCTTTGTTCTTATCTATCTATCTATTTATATCAATCTGTTCTTATCTGTTTATCTATCACAATATCTTAGTCTGTTCTTATCTATCTATTTATCTCTGTTCTTATCTATCAGATTTTTTCTCGTTCTTCTCTTCCCCTCGCTCAGTTTATTCTGTCTTCTTTTGTTTTTTGCTACTCATTTTGAAAATCTCTCTCTCTCTCTCTCTCTCTCTCTCTCTCTCTCTCTCTCTCTCTCTCTCTCTCTCTCTGGTTTTTCTTTTTCCTCTACTTCCTCCACTTTTCCCATCTCGAGATTTCTCTGTCTTTTCACCTTATTTTATGATGTCTCTCCGTTTTTCCTTTACTCGCTCTCCATTCACTTGCAAGTTTTTTTATAAGCCTCCTCCGGGAGGATTCCCCGTGGCGCAGTGGGTTACGTGCTGGACTGTGACATCGTCTTAGTGCCGAATCAAGTCATTTCTGATTTTAAACAAGACTCAGGTTGCTTACAGTACATGCTATTGCTTAAGTGGTCACCCAATTAAGTATTGAACAGGCTCGTTGCTGCTTAACTTCTGTGGGGTAACGGGAACCGGTGCTTTCAGCATAACTTAACATTTATTAGATT
>CM042140.1:64110044-64115044 GCA_023376005.1 Doryteuthis pealeii | reverse complement strand
TGGGCGAGACTTTCGCTTCTTTCGTTATTTCTTATTTTATTTTGTTCAAAACAGTAGTATCGTGAGATTCTTGCTGGAGATTAACTTATTGAAAGTTAGTCAATACTCCAGCACTCTCCGCAGTATTTAACTGGATTAAATGATACTGTGGTGTGGATGGTTTCGATTCTTTATCTGACCTTCACAAACTTACAAATTATTTGGAGGGTTGTTCACTAGGGTAGATCGATTTTTCACTTTAAAAAAATATCAAATTGTCCATCTACGCGAAAGTTGTGTGGTAGTATACTTAATTCTGGTACCAAAAATTATTTTTTTTACTTGCACCATTGTTTGAGGAAATAGCATCAAAGATCATCTACTAGAAATTGGTTAGAAAATTTACCGTTTTCAATATTTAAATCGGAAATGTTATTTTATTTTATTAAAATGAAAGGAATAAAATATTATAAATAGAATAAAAATTGAAAATGTGTCCCCCCCCCCATCATCACAACCGACACCTCTGATATGCTGCTTTTTACCTCATTAATTAAGCTGTAACAGACGATCTTTGATGCTATTTCCTCAAACAATGGTACATGTGAAAGGTTTAAATTTTGGCATCAGTATTCAGTATACTAACACACAACTTTCGCATAGATGGACAATTTGATATTTTTTAAAAGTGAAAAGTCGACCTACCCTACTCTTCACAGCCATACAAATTTCACCTTGTTTAACATGTTTTCGGTATTTTGAGGATGGGATGGGATGGAGGTCGAGATATCATGGTCGAGATATTTTCCATGTTTTTCTTTCTTTTATTTGTCTATTATTTTCTACTGGAACAACGACATTCAATGAAAGAAATTTTGTTTACAATATCTTCTTGGTTGGTTGGTTGGTTGGTTGGTTGAATTTTGCGATAAATTTGAAGAAAATTTGAATACACCATGTAGATGGATAACCAACTTTAATCTCGATACTTTTTGAACACACATCGTATACGTCATCATTAAAACAAATGAAAGTTTTGCTGTAGTTGATTAATAAATCCTATCTGTAATATAAATATTAATTAGTGAAATGGATCACTAATTAGGACTGAGCTTATTCTAGTAGTGACCAACCCAAGCGGAGTTTAAAAGGTTTGAATACAGAGTTTTCCATCTCCTCGACTGGTTGCCTAAGGGTCATTTCATACCGAAGACGTTTTTCTTTTATTCATTCTTGTTGAGTATTCAAACAAAATTTTAAAAACTCATTAAAAAACAACATTTTTTTTATCTATTTAACCGATGGATTGGACCCTAACAGGTACTAACACTTCTGGTCAGAGTGGACTTTGATTAATCGTAATGAAGAGGCACTCCGCACTTCTCAAATGTCCAAAATCGGAACCTGACCACTACTCCATCGTCTCTCGTAGACACAAGGATACCAGAGTCCCTAAGATAGTGTGATTCTGAAATCCAGTGCTACCTAGCAACTCCCGCGACACTACCGTTGTCCAACTGTATTGGTTCCTTTCCTTTCCTTTGGATCATAAGCAGCAGTCTGGAGAGGAGGATTTGGTGCTTGAGCAACAGCTCAACCTCCATATGAACCCGCCCAGGCTATGTAGTTAAAAAAAACTAGGACACTACTCAATCGTCTCTCGTAGACACACGGATACCAACAACAGTTTTGATACTTTTTGAACACACCTCGTATACGCCATCATAAAATCAAATGAAAGTTTACTAAATCCTATCGGCGTCGGGTGCCAATTCTTGATTCTTTTTAATTAGCAATCTCTATCGTGACTTTTGATCAACAGTTTTTGCCGCAGTATAGGATTGTGCAACTGCAGCACCCTGCACACTCAACACAGCTATTTATAGTTTAAAGTATCATCATAGAGATTCAGTATATATCTGTCTGTAACCGAAACTACGTCACTGCTTACGTTACAATATCCTCAAGAATGGCGTAAGTTTTTCAATGAGTATTTAATTTACAGTCAAAATCATTAATACATAGAATAAATCTTATTTATTAACGATGTCTCTATGAAAATCTGAGTTAGATTTGCCTCAAAACAGCCCATGTTATTACTGCGTTTAAAATCCTGCAATGTGTCTTATATATCACTAATAAACAATGGTTGACATAATATATGATGTGGTTAATTTGCATACTGGTTTTAACAAAACCGGGTTAAGTAAATAATTACTTGGTGTCATTGATCTCTACTATAATTGTTTTATTCTCCAACGTATTAAAATCAATCCTATGAATTATTTTTTTATATAAAAACCAATTAAAATATAATTGAAATAAGTATAGTCTTTTTATATGTGTTCTTATTTAATTTCGTTAGTCTTTCTAATTTGATATATTTCATTACATTAAAACTTAGATACTTATGCTCGGAGGGTGCATATTCTTGCTAGTTTAAATAAATTTCAAACATGACACTAATAAGCACTCAACTAAGATAATGCCATGAGCAATTTTTTGAGAGAAAAAACAATTTCAAACACAAATTATGTCACACAGTTTTTAAATAGAACGCTAACTAATGGCTACGGAGCGTTAAGTTTTGTCTCTTTTTCTTTTTCCACTTTCATATTTCATAGAAACCTTTACTTCTTCCTAAATAGAAGCACTAATATAATCACGGACCGCTGATAACTCGAAAATGCTAATGAAAGTACTTCAGTCCTTTATAAATAGAAGCATCGATATCATTATGGGATGTCGATGAATGTAAAATGCCATTAAGAATCATTTAGCCCTTCCTGAATAGAAGCATCAGTATCATCATGGACCGCTGATGACTAGGAAACGTTAATGAGAATACTTCGCTTGGACCGCTGATAATTGTGAAATTATAATTAGAGCACTTCACTCCTTCCTAAACAGAAGCACCACTATCATGTACCACCGATAACTAGGAAATGTTAATGAGAATACTTCCCTCCTTCTTGAATAGAAGCACCAATATCATTACGGACCGCTGATAACTAGAAAATGTTAATGAGAATACTTCATCCCTTCTTGAATAGAAGCACCAATATCATTACGGACCGCTGATAACTAGAAAATGTTAATGAGAATACTTCACCCCCTTCTTGAATAGAAGCACCAATATCATTACGGACCGCTGATAACTAGAAAATGTTGATGAGAATACTTCGCTTCTTCTTGAATAGAAGCACCAATATCATTACGAACCGCTGATAACTAGAAAATGTTAATGAGAATACTTCATCCCTTCTTGAATAGAAGCACCAATATCATTACGGACCGCTGATAACTAGAAAATGTTGATGAGAATACTTCGCTTCTTCTTGAATAGAAGCACCAATATCATTACGGGCCGCTAATAACTAGAAAATGTCAATAAGAATACTTCCCCTCTTCTTGAATAGAAGCACCTATGTGATCACGGGCCCCCTATTAAAATATGCTAATTAGAATAGTTCACTTCTTCCTAAATAGAAGCACCAATATCATAACGGACCGCTGATACCTAGGAAATGCTAATGAGAATACTTCATTAAACTCCTTCCTAAACAGAAGCATCGATATCATCATGGATCGCTGTTACAGCAGGTATACAGGTCGTCTAGTTTTCCTTTTTTTTATGAAAGACCAAAGTCATATAAATGTAAATGAACAAGATCAAATTACACGATGCAGATTTTCATCTGATAGCTTTCTCTTTTAACCAGACACCATGACTACACCAGGTAGAGGGTAAAAATTGCGTGGGCAAGTGTGACGAGAAAATACACTCGCAAGGTAAGATGCTTAAAATTCTTTTATTAATTCTCAGTCACAACTGTTGATATACACGAAAATAAATAAAAGTTAACTTAGTACTTAACATCCTCTTCGATTTTCTAGCCTGGAGGTTAGAGAATCCTGTTCATTGTACATTTACGTTTATGTTATTTCCATAGTTATTTTTTAAAGTTTGCCATTGATGGATTGATTTTATTTGTATTAGGGTTTCTTAATTTTGATTGATTGGTTTTAAAGGCATGTCAACCCTGGACACGGCTGTTTGCATTTCACATAGAGCTAATACCCTTCGAAAAGGTATGAATCCATATATTCTCTCCTCCAGCTATTGCAAGTAAAACTTATTTGTTTTACGGGATAATTTTATTAATTAAAATCTGAATCCGTCAAAATGGTGCATTTTTGCCATTTTTTTAGTCTCTTGAATATGTGCTCTATTTAAAGGGATTTATTTCATTGTTGTAATTAAGAAAATCATAGAAAATAATTTAAATGGAAGTTTAAGATCTGTTCTTGGGGAAAAAATTAAGACGGGCGACAATTTACATTTTTTTTTAATAAGTTTTAAATATAGAAAAATTTTCTGTCGTACCGAAATATTAGCCATACCTAAAACAATCATAAATAAGTTTAAACATGAACCCAAATAGATCTATTTTACCTATAGATGTGACCCTAACCGGTAACTAATACTTCAAGTGTGAGGACTTGTGAGTAATGCTTATGAAGCAATCCTTCATAAGCATTACTCACAAGTCCTCAACTGGATGCAGATCAGTGTAATACACAGTACCCCCTTTTTTGGGGGGGGCGGTCTTATCCCCTCCCTACAGAGGATGCAGTCAGCATATTCTAGACCCGACGACAGGGCTTTATAAACAAATGTTAATCAAAATACTACAATATATCCGCATGTTAGATTTCCAAAAGCTGATTGTTGATCTAGAAGCGGATACCCAGCGTCGCCTAGAGGACGGGGTGCAAAAAACTCTGGTGTATTGATTTGTTTATTTTGAAATTTATAAAAGCAGGATATTTTTAAGTAGAATTTCAATGCTATTTCTATGTATATTTTAATTTTTGAATATCTTCGGATATAAATCAAACCTTCATAATTT
Organism: Doryteuthis pealeii; assembly: GCA_023376005.1. Lineage (NCBI taxonomy): Eukaryota > Metazoa > Mollusca > Cephalopoda > Myopsida > Loliginidae > Doryteuthis > Doryteuthis pealeii. The sequence goes on along the minus strand of CM042140.1, from coordinate 64,110,152 downwards.
TTTGTACAAAAAGCAGGAACCAGTGATATTCAATATATCTATCTATCTATCTATATATATATATATAATATATATATATATATATATATATTCATTTTGTTATTAATT
>CM042140.1:64095044-64105044 GCA_023376005.1 Doryteuthis pealeii | reverse complement strand
AAATTTCATGAACAGTAATGTTTACATTCAACTTATGAACACACACACACACACACACACACACACACACATACATATATATATATATATATTATATGTATATATATATATATATATTTGTTATATACACTACATTTAAAGTGCGATTGTTACCATTGGTTTCAAAGCAGCCTGTTAGCCACTTATCGTCAATGCAACAATATATATATATATATATATATATATATATATATATACATATATACATATTTGTTATTGTTATATACATTACATTTAAAGTGCAATTGTTACCATTGGTTTCAAAGCAGCCTGTTAGCCACTTATCATCAATGCAACAATATATATATATATATTTGTTATTGTTATATACACTACATTTAAAGTGCGATTGTTACCATTGGTTTTAAAGCAGCCTGTTAGCCACTTATCGTCAATGCAACGCACCCCTGAAAGAAATGCAGCGAATATCAATTCATTTAGATATGACAAGGACTAAAACAAAGCTCCGGCGGCGAAATACAAGAACAGCTCATACAAGTATATGCATATATGAAGCTTACAGTACCTGCTGTTACTTAAGTGGTCACCCAATTAAGCATTTATGAGGCTCATCACTGCTGGAGAAACTGAGGCCGTGTGGCGTACCCCTTCATTGACATTACTTCAAGGTTCACTCTGACCCGGAGTGGTATTACGTGTTAGGAACGCATATATGGGTCAAATTTATATGTATTAAAATTAGTCGTATTCGATAGGACCATGTGCAAAAAAACAAGTTGTTAAGAAACAACGCTACTCTGAAATTAAATGTGAATCTACAGTCTGCGTTGGGTAAATTGTCGTCTAAATTACGGGAAAATGAAAATAATACTGATTTCTCACTTCGGAATCAAGTATTTTTTTTTTTAAATCAGGTTGCTTACAGTTCCTACTGTTGCTTAAGTGGTCACCCAATTAAGTATTGAACTGGCTCATTGCTGCTTAACTTCGGTGATCTTGTGGGAACCGCTAAATGTGGCGGGGATCTATTTGGTTCTTATATAATGAATACTTTTCAGCAGTCATATAACTATGTAATATTCTATCAGTTCATGTTTGCTTGTTTGGGTTTTACGGCATGTACACCCATTGGGCCATTTTATGCCGAAGACGTTTGTTTTATTCATTCTTTATGGGTAATCAATTTTTTAAACTCATTTTTGTTTTCTATTTTACCCATAGATGGAACCCTAACAAACTACCAGTCCTGGTCAGAGTGAACCTGGGAGCAATATCGATGAAGGGGTGCTCCACATTCCCGAGACATCCAGAACTGGAACACCATCAGATAGAGCTTAATGGCATACCCAGGAAAATAAGACCCTCAGCCACCGCCTTCTAGCATATATATGATAAAAGGGGTTGGGGCTTGCCGTTAGGCAAATAGAGTTGGGACAATCCTGTAGGTGCTAGATCTCGACGTGACCTGCCGATTGATCAAAGGGAGCCTCTCCGATCGCCCGTCTAGCTAAGTAAGGGCCAAAGTGGAGTGTTGCATGTCATGGACTGCTCAGCCATCAGGATCCCGTCCTCGTGCATTACGGGTCGCCACCACGGCCAACAGGTTGGTGAGGTGGTGTCTTACCCCTCTTCAGAGGTGCAGTCGGCGTATTCTACAGCCGCAACCGACAGGGCGGCTATCAGTACATGACGCTGCTATGACGCGGAAGGTTTTTGTAGCATTTTAATATCTCTTACGGAATTACAGAGAAAGAAATAAAGATGAGGAAGAAATGTGTAGTGGTTTATTTCCCTCCGGAAAACTCCCAAGTAATCGCAAAACAAAAAAAAAAACGGATAAGTGCAAAATTACCAGCAAAAAAGCTCATAAATCTAAGTGTTAATCTTTTAATCCTTAGAAGCCTAACCCTCCCACGCCCGTGGGTCACCCACCCGGGGATTTCTGACTGAAAAATCGCTGAAAACGTAAAATATAATAACCTGTATATAACGGCTTTACAGATTGTAATGTAAAAGATTACAATATTTTATAGGCGATTTAAAATATCAAAGAATAATAAAAATTTACATATAGAATATAAAATTACAACATTTTATGGACAAGAGAAATGTAAAAATGGGATTTCTCGGATTAAATTCAGGTCGTCTGGGTATATGTACTTTTGTGAGTGGTAGACATACCATCCGCTTGGGTTTTGGGGGGGTTAATAAGTACTTTATTTAACTCTTTGCCTACTTTAAACCGCTCACAGCAGATCTCCCACCTCTGCGATCCTGATATAGAGTGCTGGCAGCGACTCTCGCAAATGTCACTTGTTAAAACTGACAATCACTACGTTTTGTCTGTGTGTTGGATTATTTGTGGCATATAAGACGTGCTGCAATACACCACTTAAATTTACTAAACAAAGTAGTTTAAACCTCAGTCAATTAACAGCCCGAATGCGTGGCTGGTTGATTACTTAATCACTGATACTGAGAAACGTCAATTTGCAATCATTGACGAAGAACTTGCAATATTGAGGAGCACCAAGGAACAACCAAGGATTTCCGCTGGACAAGCGCTCTTGCTTGAAGCTCAAAGGATGGCCCATAAAATCGTAACACTGTGACTGGTAGTTGATCCCTTTTCAATAGGGAACCAGTTAAATGGAATAACAAGAAAATTTGGAAAAATTGGACGTGATCGGAAAGGCCCCTCTGACCGCCCTTCTGGCCCAAGTAAAGGCCAAAGTGAAGTGTTGCATGACATGGGCTGCTCAGCCATCAGGATTCCGTCCTTAAGGATCACGAGTCGATCACGAGTCGCCACTCACGGACAACAGGAGGCTCTATTGGGTGGAATTTACCCCTCTGCAGAGGTGCAGTCAGTTTATTCTTCTGCCCCAAACGACAGGCCATTATTGTTAAATGATTGACGCTATAAAAATTAGTAAATTGAACTTGGCAGAGTCGCCTATTGTTGGTATCAGCCAGACAACAAGGGCGATTATGCAATTTTAGCTAGCACAGGGAGAATTTTTTGCTGATATGGAGCGCCACACTTCCCATCAACTCTTTCCCACAAATCAGATTACTCAAACTGTGCTACTTATGCGCTAAGTTGGGGAGGCGAGGACCGGTATCGAACCCGGTACATTGCGATTTCTATGCAGATGCTCTACCGACTGAGCTCAACCGGCCCATAAACTGTATAAATCTTTGAAGAAAAAAACTGACTTCGGCATTGAATAAGCCAACACGTTTTAACATTCCGTAAAACCAATCAACCAACCAAATGTGACGTATACGTACATTTATCTATTTTATCTATCGATATATCTATTCATTCAAAATTGTCATTATGTTTGTATGTATGTATTGAAATATCTAAGTATAAGATGTATGCCAAATTCCCACTCATATTTATGAACTTTCCCAACATTAGCATCAGGCATTTCCAGTAAAAATTGGCCAATAAGAAACGATATAGAATGCATTTAGGGTCGTTGATATCTGCGCTGAAATGAATTACAAATTGAACATTGTGTAACTGCCGCTAAAACCGACCAGTTATGTCTTGGTTTAATATAAATATTTTTGTTTATAAAAAGTATTCAATTTAGGGTAGTTTAATATCATTTGGTGCGGACCACTAGTTTCTACGGTCTATGAACCCTAACCGAAAAAGGGTATGGGTTAGTTAGAATATTACTGTCAAAATGGTCGGATGAGACAAAAAACGGTGATTCCCCATTTATTTGAAGTGACTCTATTTCTTTGAGGATTTTTGAATTTCGTAAGTTTATTTGCTGTATTCGCTGTAATTAAATGCTATTTGTTTTTCCTTGTACAGTTTCACGGTGTTTATTAATAAAATTAATGGTATCAGTAAGAATCGTCATGCCTTCATTTTGTCCGAAACCTGCCGGCAGCTACACATTGTGCCATCAAGACCTACAGATGAAGATTACAAGGAATACTATAGACTTTTTGCCACAAGGAGTAACTACTGAAACTACACTCTTTTCTTCCTAAGATTTCAAGGAATACTACAAGATTTCTTCTACAAGGAGTATCTACTGATGCGACACTCTTTCTTCCTAAGATTTCAAGGAATACTACAAGATTTCTTCTACAAGGAGTATCTACTGATGCGACACTCTTTTCTTCCTGATTTCAAGGAATACTACAAGATTTCTTCTACAAGGAGTATCTACTGATGCGACACTCTTTTCTTCCTAAGATTTCAAGGAATACTACAAGATTTCTTCTACAAGGAGTATCTACTGATGCGACACTCTTTTCTTCCTAAGATTTCAAGGAATACTACAAGATTTCTTCTACAAGGAGTATCTACTGATGTGACACTCTTTTCTTCCTAAGATTTCAAGGAATACTACAAGATTTCTTCTACAAGGAGTATCAACTGATGCGACACCTTTTTCTACTTCGGATTTCAAGAAACTAAATAAGGATTAACCAACTGAACCCAAACTCAATACCGATTTGGATATACTAACAGAGGAACTAAACGCCAAAAATGACGACCTGAAATTTAACAGTAACCCAGCGAAAACTGCACACCATAGAGAGATTTATACTAGAGCAACGGAGGCCCGTGGTCCAGGCTCTGACACTAACTTTTTTCATGACCGTCCCGAACAAAAATTATCAACCGTCCCGAACGGGGTTTGAACCGTCCCAAATGAGGTTTGGACCGTCCCGAAATCAAAATATTTTTGTTTAATTCATTAGCAGCATCTATACTAGGGTGGCCCCAAAAATTGTTTGCTACGTTTTTAAAAAAAAATTAGAATTAATTAAATCTATTATTTAAGGTCAAACTTTTGTTTGTAGTAATAACTTTTAGGAAAATTTTTACCATCCCCGGCAAACTGTCCCGGATGACATATTGATCGTCCCGGATGTCATTTTTATCGTCCCCTGGACGACGGGACGGTGTTAATGTCGAGCCCTGCCGTGGTCTAATGGTTAGAGTCGTGGGAAATGGACTCGTCGACCCGAGTTCAATTCCTGGACGAGGCTGTTTGCATTTCATATGACACTAATACCCTTGGGAAAGGTATGAATCCAATTCTCCCTCCAGCTATGGGTAAATAGCAGGGTGGACTGGGCTCTTTAAACATGGCTAGGTAACTAGTCTAGAAGGAAAACTCTGAATTCAAACCTGTTAAACTACGCTTAAAAAATGACCCTATGTCGCATCCGGCTCGGGTGGAGGGGTTGGTAAATATATATATTAGAGCAATGCACTTAAAATCCCTAACTAATAAAGTCCAATTTGCAACTGTTATATTCATTGAAATTTTCGATATAGCCAAGATAAGTTTGATTCGTTAATTAGGATTATTCACTCCTTCCTAAACAAAAGTATCGATATCATCATGGACTGGCTGAAGGGTTCACAGGTCAAGTACTTATAGCATAAACGTTTATAAGTGGTTCGTTTTTATACAACAAGTATAGTCACCAAAGCACATCTCTTGCTACTGGCATATTAATGACCATGTAAGTCACGCCTGAGAAAGTTTGATCAGCTTGAGTCAAGTAGATTTAAAAGATTAAAAAACACATTTGAAAGATTAGACTAAAACACATGTTTACAACAGTAACATATTTCATTTAAAATACCAGAGTTCCTCTAAATATGGGTTCGAGATGCCAACGGGGAAATTGGTAGACTGAAAGCCTTCCAAATCACTCGAGTAAAAGAAAGGATGGATATATATATATATATATATATATATATATATATATATATATATAAAGTAAAGTAAAAGTCGGTATCAACCAATCAGCGAGGGAGTCTATCCCTCTTCACTTGCGCTAGACCAAGGAGATTGTTTTTAGCATCTGAGGTGGAGCGTCACACCTACCATCAGCTCCTTACTTTACCGCACAGATCCCTGTGGTTACTAGCCGAACGCTCTACCGACTGAGCTAATCCGGCCCCTTTATTTATATATATATATATATATATATATATATAGGGGTAATTCCATGTCAAATCATCCAGAAAAAAGTAAAATTATCACCCACCCCCAGGTGTGAACCATGTTGTCCAGGTGTGAACCATGTTCAAGTAAGACAATCACCAAAATTCAAGCTTCCAATTCCAAAAATTGGCGGGATTATGTTGATTTTAAATTCTGAAAATGTTGGATGGGAGCGCACAAAATAGTGACTTTTTGTAATCTATTTTTGTCTATAAATTGAGTTCTAGAGCTTCCATACTCCTAAAAATTGGTTTATAAAAGCTTTTTCGGTCAGGAGAATCCTCTAAAACACAAACCATTTTTAAGTTATTAATGATTTTTTTATTTTTGTGGGAAAATCTCAATGTGGCACAGCAGAAATGACATTTTTAAAAATCATTATTTGACATATATTGAACATTATTTGTACCAAAAATATAGTTTGTTTTTCGCTCAGAAGTGAAGCTACAACAACAGTTAAAATTATGCACTTTTATTTTTATTAATTTTTTATCCGCTCTTTTTCACTCAGGTGCTTCCCTTGGCAAAAACCTCATGAATATTTATCTTTTTAACACATCATTCCTCAAATCACACATTATTACAATCCAATGGAAAACATGTTTCAAACAATCTGAGAGAGAATCAAATTAAATGTACATGGGCTTATAACATAAATTAGAGAACAATTTGTTAAACTACCAATTAAGGTAAATTGGGGTATAATATCAATCGTGGAAATTTCCTGTCCATAAGTAAATGCATATATATGTATACATACACACGTCCACATATCCTTGGACATATGTAAACACACACACACACACACACATACAAGTGTGAGTTAAAAAGTAATGTCATTTTGGTTAGGACAGGTATATTATCAACACAGGCACATACATCAAAATGAAGCTGGTCCTCTGTGGATCACATCCTTAATTCTCCACATAATCACCGTTTCTCTCAATAGCAATGTTCTACCTTCAAATGAGAGCATGTATCCCTGCCTCGTAAAATTCTGTTGACTGTTCTTTCAGCCACTTCTTCACTACAGATTTCACTTCCCAGTCACTGGGATAATGTTTGCCTCTCAAACACTCTTTCATGGGAACGGAGAGATGATAGTCTGAAGGCGCTAAATGTGATGAGTATGGAGGAAGCGGTAAAGTTGTCCAACCGAATGAGGTGATTTTCTCCCTTGACCTGATGCTTGTGGGTAGTCGAGCATTGTCATGCAGAAGGAGGACATTGTCGATTGTCAAGTTGGGTCTTACTCATCGGATTCTTCCTCTGAGCCTCGTTAGGGTCTCTATGTTGGCTTTAGTTTTATAAAAAAAAACTTCACATGAAATAAAGGAAATTGCATTACCTTTTTACTCGCCCTCGTGTATATATCATTCTATTCGTTCTGAAGAAGGGGTATAAACATCCCCGAAATATAACGAAACTTAACATTAAAAAACTGAGTTTCTTATATTTCACACCCAATGCTCATTCTAAATCCCAAACAAATAATATGTATATATATATATATATATATAATATATAATATATATACATATATATATATATATATATATATATATATATATATATATATATATATATATATATATATATATATATATATATATAATATATATATAACCACATTCATGCGATTATGAATTTGACTGTCGGAAAATAGGAAAGAGACCGAATGAGTAGGAATAATAACGAATATAGATAAGTGCTCAATACATACGTAGAGCCGGTATAGAGAACCGAATCAGTAGCATAAGCTGATTACCCATTGTTATTGTTGATATCAATAAAATTGCAAATTTAATTATATTATTCAATCCTTTATACCAATATACATCCTGTCCTTGTCTCATACTAAATGAATAAGTATTGATCAATGTCAGTTGTTTACTAAGAGCGCGTCTTCGAATAAACAAACAATCGATTGGGTTTGGATTAATAAAGTGATTAAGAGACTGAACAGGAAATTAAGAGCGATAATTTAGGGAAAAAATAATTAGAAAAGAAAATCAAATATACGTTAAAAAAATAATTAAAAAAAGAAAAACAACAAAAATATAACTAAAAATATAAACTCCCACATTCATATGTTACTAATTAAAAGTAATTACTAATTTATAAATTAATATATAATAAATATAACATTTTGTATCATTTGATATATATGATTTAAGTTAATTTAATAATTAATTTCTGTAAGCACGGAAATTATACATTACCTACTAACAATATGATTACGGTCATATCACGCTGAAATCACCGGTTCCCGCTAGATCACCAAAGTTAAGCAGCAATGAACCTGTTCAGTACTTAATTGGGTGACCACTTCAACAACGGCAGGTACTGTGAGCAATCTGAATCCTTTGTTTATCAAAATTATTTGATTCGGCATTAAATGACCCGAAACTGGTTGATATGCCGTAAAACAAAACAACCAAACAAGTATCTATCTATTACGGTCAAGTCACGCTGAAAGCACAGGTTGAGTGGCCAATTAAGCAACAGCAGGTACTGTAAGCAATCTGAATCTTTTGTTTATCTAAAATGACTTGATTCGACATTAAATAACCAGAAAAAAGGTTAATCCACCGTAAAACAAAACAACCAATCATTACTCAGTATTGATACTATTTTGCTAATGCACTGTTGGCTGGATGGTTAGAAATATTGTTTCAATTGAGCAAATGTTCTTTTCAAAATATACAAAACACAAAATAAGACCTTATATAGAATATTGGAGGCGCATGGTTAGAGTCGTAGGAAATGGACTCGTAGACCCGAGTTCAAATCCTGGACGAGGCTGTTTGCATTTCACATAGCGCCTATACACTTATGAAAGGTATGCATCCAACTACTCTCCCTCCAGCTATTGGTAAATAGTAGGGCGGACTTGGCTCTTTAACCTTGGCTAGGTAACCAGTTTAGGAAAAGGAAAACTCTGAATTCAAACCTGTTAAACCACCCTTAAGAAATTGACCTTGTGTCCCATCCTGCTCATCCGGAGTGGTTGGTAAATATATATATATATATATATATATATATATATATATAATATTGTACTCCGGCCTGGGCTCTAGTGTATAGACACTGGGGTGTAATTTTGAGATTGGAGGGCATAAAAAGAAGAGGGACACTAAACTAATAATATCTATATTTAAATATCAAGATGATTTGATTCGGCATTAAATGACCCGAAAAGGGTGGATATGTCGTAAAACAAAACAACCATCCATAAGTAGTGATGAGCCTGTTCAAATCTTTGATAGGTGATCACTGATGTTACAGCAGATACTGTAAGCAACTTGAGACATTTTTTAATTTAAAAAAAATGACTTGATTCGTCATTAAATGACCTATTATGGTCATGTCATGCTGAAGGCAGGGGTTCACGATAGATCAGCGAAGTTAAGTAGCTATGAGCCTGTTCAATACTTAATTGGGTGACCACTAAAGTTACATCAGATACTGTAAGCAACCAGAGTCCTTTGTTTATAAAAAAAAAAGATGATTTGATTCGGTATTAAATGACCTGAAAAGGGTTGATATGCCGTAAAATAAAACAAATAACCAGCCAACCAACCAACTAAACATATGCATCAAATTATTTGCTCAAAAGCAGGGGTATTTTAAAAAACACTTCCGGATCCCCAATGTTATCAATGAGATCAATTATCTATATAATAAATAAACTGTCTATAGCAGTCCATGCCTTTCCAATGCGTATAGTTATTTACTGAGCTTAGATGTGGCACAAGGCCAGAAGTATGGAGCACCCAGTGAGAATCGAACTCACTAACAATGGTCTGCTAATCCAGCTTGCTAACCATTACACCACGTGAGGTGCCTTTCCAATACGTATAGTAACATGACCAAGTGTGATACATCGTCAACTCAACGTGTAGGTACACTTACGTACATGTGGACAAAGAATAACAAATATCAAGAAGGTACCGACCGACTATGACCATCACATTATTGGGCAATGGAGAGGTGATGTC
>CM042140.1:64065044-64090044 GCA_023376005.1 Doryteuthis pealeii | reverse complement strand
AATTATATATATATATAAATTATAATTTTAATTATATATTATTAATAATATCATTTAATATTATCTATATATAAAAAGAAGTTTGGTATGTACGTGTCGACATAACTCTAAACGGGAGATCACTCAGAATCGAAATCTTGCGTACACATTAATATCCTTCTAACTAAGAAACTCGCCAAATTTGGTTATTGATTTTTACTGATTAAGGTATATAATTAATTAATTAATCAAATCAAACCAGAACTGTCCGTATACCAGCTCCTGCTGATAATAAAATATTGTTCACTGCCTGCTTTTTGTTACAGCGATGCCAGCAGTTTAGTGAACAAAATTTTAGTGAACAAAATGGCAGTCTATGCCGTTCAGCCGGAATCTCTCACCTATTCGTGGTCCAATTTTTAAAATATTTATATGGTTAGAAAGAAAAGAAAATAATCTTTCTAAATATGTAATTTGTATGTGTTTTTATCCATTGAATCATTTTTTAAGCAAGTTAAAAAAAAAATTAAATTGGCTTCGGACAGTCGTGCTGCCTGCTTTGTATTATAGCGATACTAGCAGTATAGTGAACAAAATTTTAGTTGACAAAATGCTGTTTAGCTTGGAATCTCTCGCCTATTTATGGTCCAATCTTTAAAATATTTATTTGATTAGAAAGAAAAGAAAATAATCTTTCTAAATATGTAATTTGTATATGTTTTTATCCATTGAATTATTTTTTACAGTGAGTCAAAAAAAATATTTGGCTTTGGATAGCAAAAGTATGATTTTTTTCATACTAAATTTTTACGAAAAATCAAATCTTATTAATCGCATATTTCTGTTCCTATCTTTAAATATTCATTTGGTTAAAAATAAAATAAAATAATCTTTCTGTAATTTGTACGTGTTTTCATACATTGAATTATTTTTTACAGCGAATTAAATAAAAAATCAAACAAAAACATTTAATGATAACTCAACTTTTTTTTATTAAATACTTTCATTTTAGAATAATCAGAATAACTAAAATCTTTTTTGTAAGAAACTATTCATGAAATAAACATTATTAAATAAATACATGAAATGTTTACTTATAAGCTACTTTGTTACTTTTCGGAGAAGGAAATAAATTGAACTGATAAATTTGTATGTACAAAAGAGTTTTAGAAATGAATAAATGAATAAATAAAAACACTATTATAAACAAGAAAAAAATGGAATACGGACAATTGTAAATATTTCATTCTTACTCCTCATCAGAGGTGCAGTCAGCGTATTATGCAGTCCCAGCCGACAGACCTAAATAAATAAGGAAGTCTAATACATAGCTCCTTTAAATTGTTACTTTTGGGGGTAAAAAAGAAAATAAACGAATTTATTTTATCACTTTAACGCAACAAGTAATTGAATTTAAGTTTGTCATATACACAAAAAGTTTTTGAAAAAAATATATTTCAAAACACTCAAGTTTAGAATACATTTAAAAAAATGATATTTTAAATGTAAACAAAAAGAAAAATATTTCCTAAAATAAACAAACCTTTTACTATACGAACTTAATATAGCGATTTTAAAAATTTGATTAATCATTTTCCTCTCTTTTTTAAAATTTGATAAATCATATTCTCTCTCTTACTCCTGTTTTCTCTTTCTCCCTCCCTCTGTGGTGTTTCTAATTTTTTTTTAAAGTCCGGTCATGGACCGGGTACTTTTGCTAGTATTATATAATATTATTTAATATAAATATTTTGTAAGTCTGAAAGTAATAAGTAGTAATAAGTAATTTCATAATATATTTATAACGATTATCATTATATAATTATTATAATAGATAATTATTATAATTATTCTTTATAATTATTTTTTATAATTATTCAATTATCTTTCGATGTACATTTTAACCCGCTACGTTCCCGTTATAACTGTGTTCCCTGATGATAAGGTCATTAATCATATTAACAACAGCAACCTTGAGCACCTTTTTGATCTCCATCTTTCTAACACACGTGGGCATGCCTACAAAGTCAGAAAACAGCACTGCTCACGTGACTTTCGGAAATATTTTTTCACGTTCAGAATTGCGGAGATATGGAATAAACTGCCCGCGTCTGTTGTAGGCTGCCGAAGCACTGAGTCTTTCAAAGCCTCCATGCTTCCTGTAGTCCGCCGACACTATACCTGATGCCACTCTCCACATACATATGCACATACGCGCACACATACATGCATATTACTTCTGTAAACTGTTCATGTTCCTGACACTAATACAATATTCTGTGTACTTGACATGAGACTTTGATGAGTTGTGGTGCACCTGAGCACTGTACACAATAAATTTCATTGTTATTATTATTATTATTATTATTATTATGATATTAATACTTCTCTTGCTAACGAAATGAATTATTCTAGTTAATAGTTCAAATTTATCTCAGTTATACCGAATTGGATAGGAAATTGCTTTCTTCTCTGAGCTAGAGTATTTCCAGTGAATTGCTCTACCAAATATCTCGTTATTATGTGCCTTCTTTCAGTCGGTAGAGCGTCCGACTAAGAACCACAATGTTGCGGGTTCGATACCGGCCCTTGCCAACCCCGCATATGAGTAGCACAGTGACCAGTGCGGTAAAATGAGGAGCTGATGTTAGGTGTGGTGTACCACATCAGACGCCAAAACAATCTCCTTGGTCTAGTGCTAGTTAAAAGGGGAGAGAATCCCTCACTGTTTGGCTGATACCGACATTAGGTCACCCCGACGACTTTACATTTACTTACTAGGTTATAGCTTCATATACATAAAAAAATGAGAATTCATATCTTATTTTAATGGAGATTGTGTGTTTTTCTGTCTGTAACCAAAACTATATTACTACTCAAGTCACAATTCTCTTAATTATTTACGTCACATTCTCCAAGATTTAATTTTAAACTTAATTATTAATAAGATTGTTTGACATTATTAATACTGTTGACTTTATTTACATACCAATAACATACAATTGTATTTATATAAACAACAAAATAGCTGTTTACGGTGTGAACGGGAAGGCTAATTTAGATATTAATATAAAAAATTTAATTTTAATAAATATGTGCTTAGTATCATTGATTTATAATTGTTTGGTTTTGTTTTAATGAATATGAGCATAAATCTTGGGGATAAATCTTAAAAGAATCAATTAACAAGAAGAAAATAACTGCAATTTTATTCTTTACTGCTTAATCTAACTAAATAGTTAAATTAGAAAAATTTAATGGAAGACGGAAGTGATGGAAGAGTAAGTTTCAGTTGTTCTATTTTTAGATTATACCCACCTCTATTTCAAATCTTTTTATCTGCATTCTTTTTTAGTTTCATTAGTTGGGTGCATATATTTACTAGTTAATATAATGGAGATTATGTGTCTGTCTGTCTGTAACCGAAACCGCGTCACCACCACTAACGTCACAATTTCCTTAGTTAAGTACATTATACTCACAATGGTTATTAGATAATCATAATTTAATCTTAATTAGCATCTTATTAACAAATTCTCTATAAAGAATCTAGCTGAGATAAATTTGCCTCAAAACAGCCCATATTATTAATGTATTTAAAATCCTGCTATGTGTGTTATATATAGTTAAGAAATAAATGTTTACATAGTATATGGTGTGAATAATTTGCAAACCGGTTTTTTAAAAACCGTGTTTAATAAATTATTACTTGGTGTTATTGATTTCTAACATTATTGTTTTATTCTCAAACGTATTACAAGCAAGCCTATGTATACTTTTATACTTTAATATTGAAATCAATTAGAATTAAGTAAAAATAAGTGTAATCTTTTTGTGTTCTTATTTAATTTCATTATTCTTTCTAATTCAATATAATATTCAACTATATTAAAACTTAACTACTTGTACCCAGAGGGCACATATATTTTTTCTAGTAATATTTGCACTTTCAATGTGAAATGCAAACAGCCTCGTCCAGGATTTGAACTTAGGCCAACGTGTCCATTTCCTACGACTAACCATTACACAACACACACATATATATATATATGAGATACATACACACACTCACATTCACACACATATATGTAAAACACACATACATTTATATGTATACACATATAGTCATATACACAACTCACATGAATCCTCCCTCACATATATAAGAGCATTTAAAAAAATAACCCACCTCATAGAGATTCTTCACGGAACAAATGGACTTGCTACTACTAACACACTCGTCTACCCAGATTTTAATAGCATGTCAAACCCTCAAAAACACTTCAATTTTTATAGTTCTTCTATAATGCTCCCTTTCAAAAAATCTATAAATAATTTCTTCAAATAAGAAATTTTCTCCTGACGATGACCTAAGGTTGAAACTAGTTGAGAATAAACAACATATAAGAAATATTCCTGCTTGTCTTATTACTTTTTGTTCATATATATATATATATATATATATATATATATATATATATATATATATATATATATTTATATATATATGATTGGGTAATTGATGCATGTGTAATTGGTTAGTACAATTATCCAAAGGCTGAAATATTCAAATATATTCCGATAAATGACTCCATACAATTTCGCGCTTGCATTATATGCAGGCACGCACATGCACACTATATCTTTCTGCTGATAAAGTTACTGGGTGTTACCCGGATTTGAATAACTTTTAAGTTAAACCCACAATGTTTCCAACTGAAGCCATGATGAGGTAGTTGTATTACCTAATTGATCGCGTTCCTGTGACCTGAAGTCACGACATTTTCAATCCTCGCCCCCCCCCCCAAAAAAAAAAAATAAATAAAAGAATACATAAATGAATAAAATACAAAATAATATTTTTTGAAAGAAATTAAATCAAAGTAAAAATAAAAATTTAAAAAACAACAACAGATAAATTGAATTAATTTGACTAAATTTGTTATTATTTACTAAGGTTCGGCTAGAAATCACAAGGTTCCTAGCTTGATACCGGTCCTCGCCAACTCGGCGTATGAGTAACACAGGGATCTGTGCGGTAAAGTAAGGAGCTGATGGTAGGCTCCACCTCAGATGCTTAAACAATCTCCTTGGTCTAGCGCTATTGAAAAGGAGATAGACTCCCTCGCTGACTGGCTGATACCGACTTTAGGCCGCCCCGTCGACTTTACTTACTTTACCTACTTTATACTTACTAGCACGAATATGCGCCCTCCAGGCGTCAGTATTTACGTTTTGTTATAATGAAATATATTAAATTAGAAAAACTAATGAAATTAGATAAAAACAAATAAACACCTATTTGGATTAGATCTTGATTGGTGTCTATATAAAATTATTCATAGGATGATTTTAATATGAGAATAAAATAATAATATTAGAGATCAATAACATCAAGTAATTAGTTATTAAACTCAGTTTTGTTAAAACCAGTATGCAGATTAACCATGCCATATATTATGTAAACCTTTATTTCTTACCGATGTATAAGACACATTGCTGGATATGAAATGCACTAGTAACATCGGCTATTTTGATGTAAATCGAACTCAGATTTTCATGGTGACATTATTAATAAATAAGATTTATTCTATGTATTAATGGTTTTGACTATGACTATAATTTAAATACTCGTTGATTTTACGCAATTGCGTAAGTTTATTATATCATATTAGTATTGCGACGTAAGCAGTGACGTAGTTATGGTTACAGTTGATACAAACCGAATCTCTATTATATATAGTTATTTACTAAGCTTGCTTAGATGTGGCACAAGACCAGAAGTAAAGGGCACCCAATGAGAATCGAAATCCCTAACAATGGTCTGCGAATCTGGCTTGCTAACCATTACACCACGTGAGGTGGCCATAGATGGTTTCCGTTTATACTTTGACACGCAGGGTTTACGTTGTCAATAGTTCTTACTGCTATTAAATGATCACCAATCGAATTAGTGAGTGGGTTCCTTGCTACTTCGGTGAATAGACAAGAAAGTTAGGGTAGCGTAAAGTCAACGGTGCTTTATGTCTACGTTATCCTAACTTAGATATATATACTCTCTCTCTCTCTCTCTCTCTCTCTCTCTCTCTCTCTCTCTCTCTCTCTCTCTCTGCGTGATAGTTAGCAAGCTAGACTGACAGGCCATTACTAGTGAGCTTGAGGCTCACGAGGTGCCTTTAAGGGCATTCAGCCTTGTGACACAACTATACAAAGCTTAGTAAATAACGATATATACTCTATCACTGATATTGAGCTCTCTTTATTTAAAAATATAGTAAACTATATCATCAAATAATACATATATATATATGTATATATATATATATATATAAGATGTGTCATAAAAGTATCAAGATTGAAGCTGTATTTATCAAGATAGTAATGAACAATGAATGGAATGTTAATTTTTTTCAAAATACAAGGTGTGTCATGAATGTATCGAGATTGAAGTTGCATTTACCAAGATAGTAATGAACAATAAATGTAAAGGTTATCTTTTTCAAAATACAAGGTGTGTCATAAAAGTACCGAGTTTGAAGCTGTATTTACCAAGATAGAAATGAAGAATGAATGGAACGTCATTTTTATTATCAGAGTACAAATTGTGTCAAAAAGTGCAAAAAATGTTGATACTTTTTGACACACCTTTATATATATATATATATATATATATATATATATATATATATATATATATATATATTCGGGTAGCGTAGACATGGGGTAAACAGCGATTGGTTAATGAAAGTTTCTCGCCTATGCGATTATGTGTGTATGTGAATGTGGTCTCTGCGTAGTAACTTCGATTTCCACGGACGGACTGACTCGTTCTAATACCCAGACTTAGCTTAGTAATATATATATATATATATAATATATATATATATATATATATATATATATATATATAATTTATGAAGTCCAACAACGTCGTTAAAATAAAAAAAGGGAAAATGTAATTGAAAAATTTTTCATGCCCTTAGTGACCTTGGAAATTAAGGTCACTTTGCCCAATTGGCTTTCACAGGAGTCTATGAGTTTGTTTCTTTTTTGGGGTTTTTGGGGTTTTGTTTTTTTTCGTTTTGCTTTCAAATTTCATGTCTTGGGAATAGATATTTTAAATATCGAAGCAAAGGACAATCTTTGATTTTTATAAAATAAAAAATAAGAATATGTTACTAGATTGATTTTTAGATAGATTAGCTTTTATGTGCACAAACATATGGTGAATATATATATATATATATATATATATATATATATATATATACCCATCTGGTCTTCGGATAGGATTCGAATGCTTTAACCTCCATCACGGGCCCTCTCTTTGAAACACGTGGAAAGTGACTTGTTGATCAATGGTCTCGTTATACTGGTCTTGGGAAACTGTTACTTTTAACCTTGTCTATGTGTACACGAATTAGACTGTTCATGTCCTATACTATAGCCGAGGGCTGTGGTTTAACACACACACACACACGTACACACACACGCACACACACACACACATATATATATATATATATATATATATATATATATATATATATATATATATATCAATTGCACAAATACGCATATTCATACGCACACACGCGCGTGGACACAGTCATATCATCACAGCCTTCACGCATTTCCACGCGCATGCGCATGACATCATACACATACGCACACAAACAAAAATACGCACACGTACAAACAAAAAGTGAATTCAACATCACGTAAACACGTAAACATGTAACACGAGAATACAGTTAAAAAACGCACACATTTAACCATTTACACCATTTCTGTCATTTAAAAAAACAAACTATTTCGTTTACCTGATGAATGCTTTAGCAGGAAACCATTGGTTGTAATATCGTTCCCAAATAAATGAATAAAAGCTAAACCATTTATTTGTCACTTCATTCAACTATATATGTGTGTGTGAGCTTCGGTTTGTGGGTTGTCTCACATTAAACGACCATGTGTCATACCCGCATAAGTTGAATGCTAGGTAAATACCCTAACAACATGGACTATTTTGAGGCAAATCTAACTCAGATTCCATAGAGATATCATTGATAAATAAGGTTTATTCTATGAATAAATGAATTTGATTATAAATTAAATATTCATTGATAAACTTACTCAATTTCTGTGGGTATTGTAACGTAAGCGGTGACGTAGTTTCGGTTACAGACAAACAGTAAATCTCCATTATAATATATATATATATATATATATATAATATATATATATATATATATATATAGTATTATAGTGTGTACAGAAATAACTTACTCGAATTTCACCATAAGGATCTTCAGGGTTAAATCCACTGAATTAATCGAGATATTGATTAATTACAGTTAAATGAGGCAACAGCGTTCATTAACTGCGAAACAGTTTTCCACGGTCATAATTACAATAGGAACTCCAGCAGTTAACTGTAATTAATGAATATCTTGATTAATTCCGTTGACTTAACCCTGAAGATCATTATGGTGAAACTCGAGTAGGTTATTTCTGTACATACTATAATACTAAATCCGCTCTACTAACGTATTGAGTACTTTATATTTGTTATAACGCTGACTTATCCGAGTAATACTTATACCAACCAAATATTGAGACTAACCCAATATTTTTTACTGGTAAGTTATTCCCTTTACACACCACACACAGACACACACACACACATATATATATATATATTAATAATGGAGATTCGCTTCCGGTTTTTGTCTGTAACAAAAAGTACGTCACTGCTTACGTCACATTACCCAAAATCGTCATAACATAGCATAAATACACTCAAAATTTGAACATGCAACATTAGACAGTCCTCATTATTTTTTAAAACAAGTTTTAATAAATACATGACTGGTATTATATATCTATATATATAGTTTGTTTTATTTTAATTCATATTTAAAGTTTACATTTCAAATTGTTTTATTTTTAATTCTTTAATGAATTTGATGATTTTACTTACTTAGGGTACAAACTCGCTGACATTGAATTTTTAACTCCCACCCCTCCGGCAATATGTTTCAAAAATCTATTTTTACATCGCCGGAGGTCGTTTTTTTATTTTGCTAGTATATATAATGCAGCATTGCAATGATGCACTGTGCTGTAACAATATGTGGTGGAAAGTGGATCTTCAGGTGTATGTCACCTGAGTTTCTCCTATTAGATTAGATAACACAGGTTAATGTCTCAGTTGTGTTGCCCTCATATTGTTTCAGGTGATACGACAAACGTGGGTCAGAATAGCGTGTCGCCCGCAATGTTTAAAACAACCATGTAAACTAATGATACCCAGGCATTTTTTTTTCTTTTCTTAATTCTATTTATTTCTTTATTTGTTTGTTTGTTTTTTTAGCTTTGTATAATGGTGATTATCCAGACAGTAAAAATGTCTGTCTCATTTGACTGAACCCGCCAAAATTCCACTGTCTAATTAAAAATGTGTAGTATACTAGAAGCGGCTACCCAACGTCGCCTGGATAGAGGGGGTGGGAAAAAAGACCCTGGTGTTTTGATTTGTTTACTTTTGAGATTTACAAATGCTGAACTTTTTAAAATAGAATTTCAATGGTATTTCTATGTATAATTTGATCTTTTTAAATATCTTCGAATATAAATCAAATCTATATAATTTTTGCACAAAACGCAAGATCTGGTGATAGCGAACGTATATACATATTTACTTTGTCGTTAATTGTTTATTTTTGTAGATTCATCTGGATATACATACATACATATACACACACAAACTGCCCTTTATCAATGTATATAGATTTATATGTGTATATATATATATATATATAAGTTAATAGAAAGGAAATGAATCCGATGGTATGAGTATAGATGAAAGGATATGAAAACAACACAATATGCTGTTAAAGTGAAAATATTTTATATTATATTCATAGCTAATATTGAACAATATTTCAATTTATAAAAATCATCTTCAGAGCTTGTTTTACTCCGGACTTAACAAGAGCGGAGACGAAAATAATATGAATTCAAAATTCAAGTCCGCATCTGTAGGATGTGATACTTTTAGGGATTTTGAACTCCATCTATGCATTGGCTCTTAAAACATTGATATTGCAACTAAGTATGATAAATAGATTTTTAAAATCATTAAGATATATCATTATTTAGTGTATATAAATTGAGACCATAAACTGTTAAACTGACTTCAGCATAAAACAACCCAACAAGGGTTGATATGCCATAAAACAAACCAACCAATTGTGGAAATGCTGGGAAAAAGAATATGTTACGCCAATTCTTAAAGTGAGAAGAGCTTTCAACCTAGAAAATCAGTGTCTTTTTTTATCTGGGCTTAATATATAACTTTTAGCACTATTGGAAAAATCCCAATTTTCAGTCACCAAACACTTTGTAAATAGATACAAATGATATATATATATGTGTGTGTGTGTGTGTGTGTGTGTGTGTGTGTGTTAGATACAGACTTATTGAATATATATATATATATTATCATTCCACTTATTTCGCTAATGTAATGTTGCTTCACATTCCGTTGAAAGCATCGACAGTGGGTTGGCTGATTGGTTGAATTTAATGGCATGTCAAACCTTGTTGCGTCATTTTCGCCTGGAGAAT
Organism: Doryteuthis pealeii; assembly: GCA_023376005.1. Taxonomy (NCBI): domain Eukaryota; kingdom Metazoa; phylum Mollusca; class Cephalopoda; order Myopsida; family Loliginidae; genus Doryteuthis; species Doryteuthis pealeii. The sequence continues at coordinate 64,079,436 of CM042140.1, read as the reverse complement.
AAGAATGCTGCGTGCGATCTTGAACAAGTCATGGAAACAACACCTCACAAGGAAGCAGCTGTACGACCACTTGCCCCCTATCACACAAATTATCCGAGTGAGACGAATAAGACATGCTGGACACTGCTGGAGAAGCAAGGACGAACTCATAAGCGACGTCCTCCTGTGGAAACCAGCACATGAGCACGCCAGTGTTGATCATCCATCAAAGATCTACATTGACCAGCTCTGCGTGGATACTGGATGCTGCGCAGAGGACCCCACGAGGGCAATGAATAATAGGGACTTTGCCATGGATATCCGAGCTACTAGCGCGATATGATGATGATGCCTTAGACATTTTGTTTTATTTATTCTTGGTTGGTATTGAATTTGTTTTTTTTTTTCAAACTCAATTAACATGTTTTGCTCTATGTAACCCATAGATAAGATCCTAATAGGTATTACCACTCCGGGTCAGAGTGGACCTGGGACTAATGGCGATAAAGGAGTACTTTACATTCCGCAGAGTTCCAGAATTGGAACTTCACCACTAGATGCTGTTTAACGCCATACCCAAGTCAATAAGATCCTCATCCACTGCCTTCTAGCACATATATGATAAAAAAGTGTTTGGCATTTGCCATAAGGGCAATAGGGTTGGATCAATCATGTAGGTGCTAGGGCTTGTCATGGCCAGCTGATTAATCGGGGGAAGGGGCTCTCCGACCGCTCGTCTAGGCTAAATAAGGGCCCAAGTCGAGTGTTACATGTCATGTACTGTTCAGCCTCCATGATTCCGTCCTTAAGCATCATGAGTCAACGACCAATAGGTGGCTCATTGGGGCGGGGGATTTTACCCCTCTGCAGAGGTGCAGTTGACCCAGCATGGACAGTTCGATGACAACAGTCTACACCCGTGGATCAAATACAGAGTTCGAAGTACTCTGAAGGTTACAGACTCTGCAGAAATACATCTGACGAAGGCCGGAGCCACAGCGGCCGAAACTTTGTTAGCATACAAACCAAGATGAGGATAACAACTGACTAGGCTAACCGACTAAATTTTCATGAGTTTCATTTCTCTCTCGTTCCCCTTAACTTCTGGCATTGTGTTGAACTCTGCTAAGCTTCGCAAATGACTACTTGTATCCACATAAAATCTGCAATACCCACGTGGTGTAAGTGACTATCCTTCGATTTGTTTGTAATGAAAAACCATATATCAAATGAATGAGCTATGCTGGGGAGTACAGCTTTTGAGATTGCATGATGAAAACACATGTTCCCTATAAAGTTACGAGGAAAGATAGTACATTCACAACAATATAACATTCATGAATGCAAGTTATACTGCATTATTCGCCTCATTGACATGAAACCCAACCAAATGTCTAAATGTTTAATGTGTTAAAACAATATATATCTGTCTATCTATCTAGCTATCTAGCTATGTCATTTCTCATGTCCATTTGTCTATCAATCTATACATCTCAGTCTTTTCATATCTATTTGTCTACCTTGAGTTATATTTTCATATCTATCTATCTATCTATCTATCTATCTATCTTGTCACATCTATCCATTTGTCTATTTACGGCTGTCTTTTAATGTATGTATTTCTGAATTTCTGTCTGCCTATGTATCTATCTATCACAATCTGTTTATATCTATCTACCTAAACCTGTTCATATCTATCTATCTAAATCTGTTGTATATAATTTTAATATTCATACGTCTCCAAAACAGTAAGATAGATAGTTATGAAAAGTCTGCAACAGATTGATAGACAGATAGAAGCTTGATAGATATAAACAGGCTGTAACAGATATATATATATATATGTACATGTGTGTGTGTGTGTGTGTGTGTGTGTGTTTAGGGAGAGAGAGAGAGAGAGAGAGAGAAGATTGTTGACATGTTTTTCTTTTATTTGTATAGTGTAGCAAAATGATGTTAAAATAACAAATTTTAGTTAAATCATTTTGTTTTGACTCGCCCACATTTACATTTCTTAAATAACGTAGACGTTCCAATTTCAATATTTTTTGCAGCGTAATTGTTTAAGGCAAAAATCGCCAGGATAAGTACAAATGATATCCAATAGATGAATTAATCAAAGAAAATAAGGAAGGGATAAAATTGAACAGAATGACTAAAGTTATTATTAGTTTTCCACAAGTAATGTATCAACAGCGCGCAGAAAAATCCTCTTTCTCTTGACCAAAGTGGTATTGTATATTTACCAACTCCTTACGAGCAGGATGTGACACAAGGTCAAATTTTAAGCAGAAATTGACAGGTGGAATGCATTGATTCTCCTAGAACGGTTAGCTAGAACGGGAGTAAATATGGAAATAAATCCGACAATATTGAGAAATTTGAAAAACGAAGTGTTCGAAAAATAAGATTTTATCTATCAACGCTTAAACGTTTCGGTTTATTAATTAAACCTTCATCATGATAGATTATGAGGTGAAGAAATTGATGAACGTTTTGTAGATGACAGGAGTTAGAAAAATATCTATAAAATGTTTGTAACTATTTGTTCAGCGTTATATTTTTTGAAAGACGGGCCGCGGTCCGTACACGCGAAGATATCATATATTGGTTTGTTTTGTTTTACGGCATATCAACCTCAGTGGGTCATTTAATGCGATAAAGTTTGAAATAAATCAATTCTTAATGGATATACAATTTTTTTTATAAATACATTTTTTCTATTAACCCATAGATGGGACCCTAACAGGTGATATATATATATATATATATATATATATATATATATATATATGTGTGTGTGTGTGTGTGTGTGTGTGTGTGTGTGTGTAAAAAAGAATTTTGGTTGTTTTAGAAGCATGAAAAATATTAAGATCAGAAACAAAATGATGAATAGTTATTCTTCACATTATCTATTTACCAAATATTTCGAGCATCATTCCGCTTATCAAAGGTTTATGATAGGTGTCAGTCTTCTATAAACCTTCGATAAAGAGGAATGATAATAAATATCATCTTTCGATGCAGATTGTTGGGTTTTTTCATTCATATATATAAATATATACACTAAATCGGAAATATTCAGAGCTTGTACACACAGAAAGAATTTTTTTATTAAAATCTTTGCCTGAAAAAATAACAACAGATAATCAACCACCTTAAAAGAGAGAATTTTTTTAGTGTTATTTCAACAACACACGCACACGAGGAGGACACGTGGTCAAATAAAGCGAGAACGCTATTCATAACGTATATTCATTCGGATTTCATTTACAAGGCGATTTGTCTGAAGATAAGCATTATATGCTTTGAAACCAATGGTAATGAATCGGGCATTAAATGTATAGATTATATATATGTGTATATATATACATATATATATTATAAAAAAGAAGGTCCGCAAAATGGATGATGTTTTTAGAAGAAAAAATATTATTATTTTTATCTGTAACTAGAACAACACTTTATATATATATATATATATATGTGTGTGTGTGTGTGTGTGTGTGTGTGTGTGTGTGTTTATGTTCTTGTGAACGTTGTTTGTTTGGTCTTTTTAAAGCATTGGAAATAAGAACAAAAACAAGAAAAACAGAACAAAAATCAGATTTTTTATATATTCAACCGTTGCTCTGTTCCTGGTTTAATTTATTCAGATATTTCGGTGAACCTTCACCCTTTCTCAAGGTATGTCCGATGGTCTGGAGAGAAAAAGAATATTTATATATACACACACACACACATTATATATATATATATATATATATATATATATATATATATATATATATCAGTTATCCACAGACACGTTTTTACGTCTCATCAGTGCGGCTCGACTTCTTTTTTTAACAGCTACCTCTAGCTGGGAGCGAAACCCAACATAATTTTCGTCTGCCAAGTTCCTTACCCTTGCGACCGTCGGCGACTGTCAGTCCGGAGTGAACAATTAATTGGTACATACTTACAGGATATATGTTTTTACAATCACCAGAGAACTCAAGTTTCTTTCTCTATCTGTCTGTCTGTCTCTCTCTCATAATATATAGTCAACTCGAGTTTATATATATATATATATATTATATATATATATATATATATATATATATATATATATAGTAGATGAAGAAAAAACTCTAAACTTGCTTCATTACAATAATTTATTTCAACCGTATTAATACGGCATCTTCAGGTAATCACAATGTTCTCTTGTGATTACCTGAAGATGCCGTATTAATACGGTTGAAATAAATTATTGTAATGAAGCAAGTTTATAGTTTTTTTCTTCATTTACTAAATATCTTGCCCTGTCCTTTTACTCACTGGTATTAGGCACATTGAGCTCTCCTTATGGTCTACCTGCATCAGCTTGGTTAAACCACACCTGGAAAGACCCTAACTACGGAAAAAAAAAAAAAAAATATAATATATATATATATTATATAGGCAGATTTACAAAGTTAGGTGTACAAGATGAAAGAATTAGGTGTTAACAACATTAGAATGTAGGAGAGAGAGTCTGTAGTGACTTAACAGAAACGGCTAAAATTATTCGTGGCTTTGAATCAGCCGACCGTAATGTATTATTTACTTAGAAGAGGTCACAGTGGCCTAAGAGGTCACGAACAATTCTTTTAAAAAGTAAACAGATACAGATCAAATATCAGTAACTCCTTCTTAGTCAGTTGACGTTAGCTTTGTTCAATAGTTTTCTGAGGTATGTGATTCTCTCACCTGTAGGAAATCCTTTGAAAGAGAATTCTTATGGTCACATATACATTAAGGATTAAAGATTGAAGCAAAATAGATTTTTATTTCATGATCTATTAGTCTGTTCGTATCTATCTATCTATCTATCTATCTACCACAGTCTGTATCTATCTATCACAGTCTGTTTGTATCTATATATTACAGTATGTTCCTATCTATCTATTATAATCTGTTACTATCTATCTATTATTGTCTGTTCCTATCTATCTATTATTGTCTGTTCCTATCTATCTATTATTGTCTATTCCTATCTATCTATTATTGTCTATCCTATGTATGTATGTATGTATGTATGTGTGTATGTATGTATGTATATTACAGTATGTTCGTATCACTGCTGAAAATAACAATAAAAGCTATAAAAAAAATTTAAAAAAGTTTAATAAAAAAAGGTTATAAAAAAATTGAATATTAATACTAAAACATTAATTTTCAATCTATTTTTAACTTATTTTCTTTTTTAATACGGGATTTTTAACGCAAAATATGCAAATTAACTAATCTCTTTAAGAAAAGAAAGAAATCGCTACCTTTGTCGAGTTATATAGCAAGCGATTGAGAAACTTGTTTAAGGCGGGAAGAAGCGATTGTTTTAGGGACACAATTTTTTGCAGTCCCAGCAAATGCCGGATGAAAGAAAAATGAAAAGTTAGACAAATACCTGGACCTTGCTAGAGAATTGAAAAAAAAAATTGTGGATTACGAGGGTGAAAATAATACCAATTGTAGCTGGTGCACATGGAACGGTCTCCAAGTGTCTGGAAAAGAATCTGGAGGAATTGGAAATCGGAGGAATTGGAAATTAGAGGAAGAATCGAGACCATACAGTCTACAGCCTTATTAAGATCAACTAGAATAGTCAGAAAAATATTGGAGACCTAATGAAACTTGCTGTCACTCAGACTAGAGAAATACTATCAGTTAGAGCTGGTGTGAAAAATCCACGAGGCGTGAAATAATAGTACTTAGTAAACATTTGTTTATATTACATTTTTTTCTATACTGATCATGTGTGTACATACATATGTTTTCAAGTATGCCTATGAAATACAAATAATTTGAACACAGTAATATGGTTTCACGTATTCCTATCCAATATTAATTCATCTATTACAAATAATTTGAACACAGTAATATGGTTTCACGTATTCCTATCCAATATTAATTCATCTATTACAAATAATTTGAACACAGTAATATGGTTTCACGTATTCCTATGCAATATTAATTCATCTATTACAAATAATTTGAACACAGTAATATGGTTTCATGTATTCCTATCCAATATTAATTCATCTATTACAAATAATTTGAACACAGTAATATGGTTTCACGTATTCCTATCCAATATTAATTCATCTATTACAAATAATTTGAACACAGTAATATGGTTTCACGTATTCCTATCCAATATTAATTCATCTATTACAAATAATTTGAACACAGTAATATGGTTTCACGTATTCCTATCCAATATTAATTCATCTATTACAAATAATTTGAACACAGTAATATGGTTTCACGTATTCCTATCCAATATTAATTCATCTATTACAAATAATTTGAACACAGTAATATGGTTTCACGTATTCCTATCCAATATTAATTCATCTATTTGACACATGGATGGGATCCCAACAGATGTTACAACTCCGCGTAAGAGTGGACATGGGTGTAATGGCAATGAACGAGTACTCCATGCTTCCCAGATCTTCAGAACTGGACCCTCATCACCGGATGCATTTGAATGCCATAACCAGGACAAAAGATAGACAAGAGTTCGCAAACAGATGTATTTCTTTAAAATGTGTATTTTGCTTAAAAGTGCAATATATATATATATATATATATATATATATATATATATATATACCCCATTCACTTTCGGATCTCAAGAATCAGGTATCTTTAATATTTTTTTATTGCAAGGGCCACTTGAGTAAAATATTTTTCATGGGATTTTTGTCACAGTTTCTGGGGGTCACGGAGTATAACGCACGAAGTCAAATAAACACACATGTTCACACACACACACATTATATATGTAGTGCTACCTTGACTTATGAATCTAATTTGTTATGCTCAGGAATCAATTTCCTCGTATATCAAAACATTTTTCCCCATTGAAATAAATTGAAATGCTATTAATTCGTTCCAGCCCACACCACATGCACAACAAAACACGCTTTTTTTTGTTACGTGTTTTACAATAAGAAAAATAGCACTGTAAGGTATAAAGACATAATAAGATAGAATGTAATGAATTATGATCTGTGAGAATGTTTATTATTTCTTTAATCAGTTTCCTACCTGATGATGGCAAACTGTATTGCCGAAAGCGCTCGTAATGAAACCTTTTGTGGACTGTTCCACCAGTTCCACCCGGACACCAAAAGATGGCCAGAAAATTAGAAAGGATCGAACAAAAACTCGTCCGACAAGAATTGTCTGTACAGTTTAACACAACATGTTTAAAAGAAAAAATACTGCCAAAATACACTTATTTTAATATATATATATATATATATATATATATATATATATATAAATGAAGGAAGAAACTTTAAATGTGCTTCAATACAATAATTTATCTCAACTGCATTTGAATGCAGTAATGCAGTTGAAATAAATTATTGTTATGAAGCAAATTTAAAGTTTTTTCCTTCATTTATTAAGTATATTGCTCTGTCCGTCCACTCACTGGAACAAGGCCCATCGAGCTGTCGCCACGGTTTACCTGTACCTCTACGGTTAAACTACACATAGAATGATCCTTATAACCAGGAAATATATATATATATATATATAATATATATATATATATATATATATATATATATATCAGTTATTGTAAGCAACCTGATATTAAAATTAAAAATATTAAAAAGATTCGGTATTGAATGACCTAAAAAATGATTGATATGTCGTAAAACAAAACAAGCAATAAATACGGGTATTTTTTGAAGAAAGCAAAATATGTTTTTGTTCTTTTTTTTTTCAGAATTCTTTTTCCACCCATAAACCTACACTCTGCATTGTTTGGAATTGTTTTATAGCAAAAGTTATCTTAATATCACAAAAATATTAGTTTGGAAGCTATTCAAAATGGTGGAAAATAAAACAAAGCGCGCCAAACTTTAACAGAGGTAGGTTATCAGATATTTGGTGGCTGAGCAGTAAAAACCATGTGAAATATACAGAAGAATGTGTGATTTGTACGGAAAAGCAGTTTTTAATTAAGAAAATGTTTATAAATGGGCTAATCGTGGGTTTGCCACTACGAGCCTGAGTCGAAAACACAGTCTGTTAGTATAGAAGATGATACTGACAATATTGTGGGATATATATATATATATATATATATATGGCAAGTTTAGCTCACTCGGTAGAGTGCCCGCCTAGGAACCACAAGGTTTATGCTTCAATACTGGCCCCCGCCAACTCAGCGTATGAGTAGCACATGGATTTGTGCAATAAAGTAATGAGCTGATAGTAGGTGTGTCGTTCCATCTCGGACGCAAAAACAATCTCCTTGGAGTAGCGCTAGTGAAAATGGGAAAGACTCCCTGGCTGTCTGGTTGATACCGACTTTAGGCCCCCCCTGACGACTTTACTTACACACACACACACACACACACAACCACACACATATATATATATATATATAAATGGAAAAGTTGATTTCAAGGTGAATTTGGTCACGATGGTTAGTAAGTGTGGAATTCAGGTGGGTAAGTCAGTGATATAACAAATACCAAGTGCTCAATACTAAGTAGAGCAAATTTATTATGAAATGGGTACAAGAGATAACCTACTCGAGTTTCACCATAAGGATCTTCAGGGTTAAATCTACTGAATTAATCGAGACACCGATTAATAGCAGTCGATCTCACGTTGTGTTCATTGCATTACAGTTTTAATGCAATGAACACACACGTGAGATCGACTGCTATTAATCGGTGTCTCGATTAATTCAGTAGATTTAACCCTGAAGATCCTTATGGGGAAACTCGAGTAGGTTATCTCTTGTACCCATTTCATAATAAATTTGCTCTACTTAGTATTGAGCACTTTGTATTTGTTATCTCTTGTACCCATTTCATAATATGTATATGTATATGTGTGTGTGTGTGTATGTGTGTGTGTGTGTGTGTGTGTGTGTGGTATTTCATAAAAGGTATAACTGTAAGCATAAGAATGTATAATTTACGCGCACGAAAATTCTATGCTACGTAAATTCTTTCCTGGCCAACATAGTCATAGAAAACAGTGTTTAGCGACTGAAATGATTGCGTTAAGCGCTAGCTTCGTCTGGCATCCGTTCCTTTGAGTCATTTCAACTATCTTGTTTTATATGGATGAATATATTTCAAGTTTACAAATCCTATGAATGTGTGAGAGAAAAAAATTAATGCGCAAGGCTCCGGGTTTAACACCATTCTTTGCTAACTCAGCGCATGAGTAGCATATCTTGGGTAATCTGATGTGTGCAGTAACGCATCAGAAAGCTGATGATAAGTGTGGAGCTCCATCTCTGGAAAAAACCTAAGATTCAATCTTCTTGGCTAGACGGGCGGTCGGAGAGGCATCCTCTGATCAATCGGCTGGTCATGTCAAGCCCTAGCACCTATATGATTGCCCCAACCCTATTGCCCTTATGGCAAGCCCCAACCCCTTTTTATCATATGGGTGCTAGAAGGCGACGACTGAGAATCTACATGTCCTGGGAATGACGTTAAACTCTATCTGATGGTGAGGTTCCAGTTTTGGAGGTTTGGGGAATGTGGAGCACCCCTTCATCACCATTGCTCCCTGGTCCACTCTGACCCGGAGTGGTAGTACCTGTTAGGGTCCCATCTATGGGTTAAATAGAAAAACATGAGTTGATAAACAAAATTGTATTATCCATTAAGAATTGATTTATTTCAAAACTTTATCGACATTAAATAACCCACTGAGGTTGATATGCCGTAAAACAAAAACAAACCAAACCAATCAATCTTCTTGGTCTAGCGTTAGCGAAAAGGGGATGGACTCTATCACTGTTCGGCTGATACCGGCATTAGGTCACTCAATAGACTTTACTGCAACTAAGCTTCCCAATAAGTCGACATTCCTGCATTTGGTTTGTAAATGTCGACAAACTGTGAATGTACAACATCAAAAATAATCAGGCAAGCTGTAAACAACCTGTGTTATTTGTTTATCAAAATGACTTAATTTAGCATTTAAAAAAAACAAACACGAAAAGGGTTGATATGCTGTAAAACAAAACAAGTTTACAACCTATTTTTTATTTTTTTTTATTGAAGGTTGTTCGGAGGTTGCAACATCATGTACTTGTCTATGTATACATAAATACACAAACCAACTACCAACACACACACAAATACATACACCCATTGAGTCTTCTGATACAAACACAAATATATATATATATATATATATATATATATATATATATATATGAGAAATAAACAAACAAACGATGTTTTTTTTATATGGATTTTTTTAGCCGACAATTTTTGGGAGAATATGTGCTTAATTGAAGTCGTACCTAATTTTTGAAATTAATTAATTAATAATTAATGAATTAAGCGGGCATACCTATTCAAATGTAAGGCTAAAAAAATCGAGAAAAATCAATCTCTGTATGTACATATGTCTATAGCACTGCTGATGAGGCCTAATAGGCTGAAATGTACATACAGAGATTGATTTTTCTCGATTTGTTTAGCGTTACATTTGAATAGGCATGCCCGCCTAATTCATCAATTATTAATTAATTAATTTTCAAAAATTAGGTACGACTTCAATTAAGCACATATTCTCCCAAATATATATATATATATATATATATATATATATATATATATATTTCCATTATCTTAGCATGAATATGTTTACATATACACAATTACATTTGCCAAAATATTATTATTTGCATCACTATATTTTCTTTATTTCATGGCATATGAACCTTTGTGGGTTATTCAATGTCTAATTCCATCCTTGTAGAAGAACAGTAGTGTTACTATTTAACCCATAGTTGGGTGCATGAGGGGGTTCATACTTTTGCCAAGAGCATTAGTCCGAAAGTGAACGTAATGTTACGACCGGAGTTCGAACTCGCTTACTACGATGACGCAGTTCAGAACGTTAGCTACAGAACTACATCACGGGGATTTTCCCCAACAAAAGAAGTTAAAATAATTTAAAAACAAATTATCAAAAAGAAGGTTGCATCCATTTTGAAACACACACGTGTATGTGTGTGTGTGTAAAAAGTCGGTGAATCGGCCTATCGTCAGTATCAGCGGATCAACGGGGGAGTCTATCCTCTTTTTACTAGCACAAGACCGGGGAGATTGTTTCTGCGTCTTACTTTACCACCCAAATCTAAGCTATATATATATATATATATATATATATACGCAAATTAAGATGTTTTACAAATACTAAATCGGGGGAAAAAAATGCATAAAAGGTAAAAAGTCGATTCATCGGTACTCCTTTAAAAGATCAAACTTCACAAAGATGACAGGCAAAAAATAAAAGCAACCGAAAGAGCCAACTAAGTTAATATGTAAAAAGTGCTCAGTACACTTAGAAGAGCAAAAATATATATAATACTGAGTATTAACCTGAAAATCCTCTCGGTGAAATCTAGGTAGGTTACTGTCTGACTCAATTTAGGTATATATATATATATATATATATATATATATATATATATATATATATATATATATATATATATATATATATATATATATATATATATATATATATATATATATATATATATATATATATATATATAACCTAAATTGAGTCTAATACCTTATAGAATAATTATATTAATTTGATGCTTTAAAGGAGTCTAATAATAGATGAGGAAAACTTTCTATCAGGAACCCCACTCTCAAAAAGTGTTTTAATACTTTTGAGAAGGATCCCTTGGAAATGATTTTTCATTCATCCCCATCACTTCATTCATTTTTATTTTATCCATTCAATCATTTTACTATCAACTTTAACTATACTAGCAAATATATGCACCTCCGGGTGCAAGTATTTTAGTTATATTTTATAATAAAATATCATATTAAATTAGAAAGGCTAATGAAACTGAATAAGAATGTAGATAAAAAGATTTTGAACAGAGGGGGTATGATTGAAAAATAGAACAACTTTGAAACTAACTCTTCCATCATTTTCCGTTACTCCCGTCTTTCATTGGTAAATTTTCCTAATTAAACTGTTTAGTTAAAATAGGAAGTAAAGAATACTATTACAGTTATTTCTTCTTATTAAGGGATTTCTTTTAAGATTTATTGAAGAGATTTCTGCTCATTTTCAATATGATAAAACCAAACAATTAGAAACCAATAATACTAAGCATATATTTATTAAAATCAATTTTTTAAGATCAATATGCAAATTAGCCTTCCCATTCATACTGTAAACCTCTATTTTGTTGTATATATAAATACAATTGCATGTTATTAGCATGTAGATATGGTCAACAGTGTAAGTAATGTAGAACAATTTTTATTAATAATTGAGGTTCAAATAAAAATAAAATCATGGAGAATATGATGTAAATAACTAAAGAATTGTGACTGTATAGTAATATAGTTTCGTTACAGACAGACAACCCACAATCTCCATTATAATAGGATATATATATATATATATATATATATATATATATATATATATATATGCGTACGCGCGCGCGTGTGTTGTGTATTTATATTTGAATAAATAATATTAAATTTTCCATAACTAATATGTTCCCAAGTACTTTATTTGAGATGGTAAATCTATCAGCCAATTCCGATCGGATATGGTAACATCCATTCGGTGACTTGAAACGATTGAGACCAGAATATGTAGGCAAAAGATGTCTTTAACCAAACATGTCTTAATAAAGAAATACTGCCTAATTGCAAGCACACACACACACACACACACACACTCACACACACACATACACACACACACACACGGTGTAATGGTTAGCAAGGTAGATTCGCAAAGCATTGTTAGTGAATTCGATACCTCTGGTCTTAGGCCACATCTAATCTAAACTTAGTAAAAATATATATATATATCTTTGAAAAAAAAAAAATCAACACCGTTATTTCATAATAAATTTATTTCGACCAACGTGTTGAGTTTTTCCTTCCTTTCAAAGATATATAATATATATATATATATATATATATATATATATATATATATATATACTAAGTTTAGATTAGATGTGGCATAAATATTGCTCTGTATATAATCTAAAAAAATTATTATACATTGAGCTCTCTGTAGTGATTTAAAGATTCACGGTATTTATACATACTGGATCATACAATAATAATACAGTGTGTCTTAGAAATCACATATGGAATCATCCCTTACTACCAAGTTTTGAACACCTCATATATATATATATATATATACAAACATACAAAGAAGGTGTGTAAAAAAATTAATTATGTAGATATAACAGTACTGTGAGTAATACTAATAAATTCACCATATTCATCTGATCACTTAGGATAATAAATATCAAACTATTTTTAACACGTGTACAAGTCGATATGTGAGATCTAATCTTTTTACAAAAAAATATAACATCGGACAGGGAATATGTATTAATTTTGTAAGACTTGAAAACACTGTTAACTTAACTTTCCTCTGCTTAATTACTATATATATACAAGGGGTGTCAAAAAAGTATCAACATTTTTTTGTACTTTTTGACACACCCTGTATTCTGAAAAAAAAAATAACGTTCTATTCATTCTTCATTTCTATCTTGGCAAATACAGCTTTAAACTTGGTACTTTTCTGAAAAAAAGAATGTAATGTTATTTTTTTTCAGAATACAAGGTATATCAATATATATATATATATATATATATATATATATATATATATAAGAAAAGTGTGCTCAATATATATATAAATATATGGATATGTATAAGAAAAGTGTTCTCAATATATACATATAAATATATGGATATGTATAAGAAAAGTGTTCTCAATATATATATATAAATATATGGATATGTATAAGAAAAGTGTTCTTATACATATCCATATATTTATATATATATATTGAGAACACTTTCTTATACATATCCATATATTTATATATATATTATATATATATATATATATATATATATATATATATATATATATATAGAAAAGTGTTCTCATATATATATATATATATATATATATATATATATATATAGTACAATATCTGCATAGAGTCTGAGTACTGTTGATACTCCCGTTATTTCGGAACCTATGTAGATATTGATCAGAATATCTGATTATTTACTGTAAGCCAGACTCCATCGCTTGTCCGCTTAATTTTACGTAAATAGAAAACAATATTCCTGGTTTTTAGAGCATCCTCCTATGAATCACAAGGTTCAGGGTTCGATACAGTTCCACGCCAATTCATCGCATGAGTAGTACAGATTTGGTAATCTGATCTGCGAAAAGGAAATAGACTTCCTCACTGTTCGGTTGATACTGACAATAGGCCACTCCACAGATTAATATATACGGAATACATACGCATATTTACGCATCACAAATTAAATTATTCCATAGGACCATTGAC
>CM042140.1:64057544-64062544 GCA_023376005.1 Doryteuthis pealeii | reverse complement strand
AACGGGCATGTTTATAACACCTATAATTAATCGAAAACTCGATTAATGTAACTAAAGTAACCCTGAAGAATCAATCGATGAAACTCGAGTAGGTTACTCCTTTCCATTGTTAAAATAAATTTATTCTCTACATTGTATTGAGCACTTTGTATTTGTTTTTTCTCAACCTTAGCCTCTGGATATTGTGCGCTTCCAACGATCGTACTTATACCCACCGGTAAGTTACTACATATACATATACAAATATATATATATATATATCGATGGATACATAGATAGATAATGAAAGTATATGTGGAATTTTATTATAATGATTTGATTTTTGTATATATACTGCCGTAAAGAAAGAAAAAAAATCACATTGTAGCGATATTTTTGATAGCGCTCCAACTTAGAGAATAATGCGCTTTCAATTTTAATTTATAATTCAATAACAAGTTTGCTTTCTTCACATGGTTATTATAATTTATTATAAATAGATAACTATTACATGTTAATCATAATATACTTCCCCTTATTTTTTATAAATTCATTTAAAGTGACAATGCGAATTTTGTGTAACAGTTATCGTTCTAAGGAATCGGACGCACTAATGCTCTTGGGAAAGGTATGAATTTTCCTTTTCTCCCTCCAGCTATGGGTAAATAGTAAGATAGACTGGAAATTTCAGCATTGGTTAGACAACCGGTCTGGGCGAAGGAAAAAACACTGAATCTCATCTGTGGTA
Organism: Doryteuthis pealeii; assembly: GCA_023376005.1. Classification (NCBI taxonomy): domain Eukaryota; kingdom Metazoa; phylum Mollusca; class Cephalopoda; order Myopsida; family Loliginidae; genus Doryteuthis; species Doryteuthis pealeii. The sequence goes on along the minus strand of CM042140.1, from coordinate 64,061,817 downwards.
AATTTGTATACCATTTTTCTGTGATCTGCTTATTGGAAATGTGTGGCTGGTTTTATACAAAACTTTTGCCTCTATAAACAAATCACCTGTGTAGGTTGTCCAACGGTTCACATCGTTAACTGAACTGTTCGGTCCTCATACATCGAGATCGACAATTAATTTTATAAGTAGTAAAATTGGCAGAGTGTCCTATAATCGGTATAAGCCATATTTTTTTTTTACTGACTGTATATATATATATATATATATATATATATATATATATATATATTAAATTAAGTGTATTTTGGCAGCATTTTTTCTTTTAAACATTTTTTTCTTTTTAAACATTCCAATTCCTACGCTACTGTTCGTTTTCTTTAAAAACGTGACACGGAACATACCATCAGTTTCCTACCTGAAGATGGTAAATCGAATTGCCGAATGCGCTCGTAATGAAAGCTTTGGCGGAGTGCTACACCAGTTCGACCCTGACACCAAAAAGATGGCCAGAAAATTAGAAAGGATCGAACAAAAATTCGTCCGACAAGAATCGTCAGTACAGTTTAACACTCAACATATATATATATACATATATATATATATGTATGTGCGTGTGTGTGTGTGTGTGTGTGTGTGTGTGTGTGTTTGTGTGTGTGTGTGTGTGCAGTAAAATATAAATATCTAAAATTATATGTGTCATTTAGAATGTGTATTACGATTGTGAAATGTTTAATTATGTAAATATAACAGTACTGTGAGTAATACTAATAAATTCACCATATTCATCTGATCACTTAGGATAATAAATATCAAACTATTTTTATTTACTGTGTATACACGTGTACAAGTCGATATGTGAGGATCTAATCTTTTTACAAAAAAATATAACATCGAACTGGGAATATGTATTAATGTTGTAAGACTTGAAAACACTGTTAACTTAACCTTCCTTTGCTTAATTACTTATATATATACAAGGCGTGTCAAAAAAATATCGAGATTGTTTGTACTTTTTGACACACCTTGTATTCTGAAAAAAAATAATGTTCTATTCATTCTTCATTTCTATCTTGGTAAATACAGCTTCAATTTCGATACTTTTTTGACACACCTTTATATATATATATAGATAGATAGATAGATAGATAGAGAGAGAGAGAGAGAGAGAGAGAGAGAGAGAGAGAGAGAGTAGTTAATGCTAGCAGACATTATAGAGAATAATTAAAAGATCTTGCATTGCATTATAATGACTTGAAAAATTAGATGATTGGGACGTTAGAAATTGGATTAGAGTTGGATTTAAATTCCAACTTTTTGAAAAAAAATCCTTAGATTTAATGTTTGTTCTTGGCATAAACAAGACGGGAGAGGCAGAGTAATTTAAATGTCTTATATCCTAACCTTAAATATAAACATCATAAACCCAGTAATATAAACAATGACTCAAATAACTAACAAATTTAGTCGGGTCCGGCAAAATCTTTCATTTTTTATATTGTACATGGTCTGAAGATGTGAGGGATTCTCAAAAACGAGAATCTTTTGGTTGTAATAAATTTATAACCGTTAACATAACCGATATTTAAGGTTTTTGCTTATCAATTATATATATATATATATATATATATATATATATATATATATTATATATATATATATATATATATATATCTGTGTGTGTGAATACATGAATACATATGTATGAATATATATATATAATATATATATGTGTGTGTGTGTGTGTGTGTGTGTGTGTGTGCGTGCGTGTGTGTGTGTGTGGAATATACATTACGTATATATATATATATTATATATAATATATATATATATACATATATATACATATATATGTGTGTGAATATACATGTACGTATATATAATATGTATAATATGTGTGTGTGAAATACATGTACGTATAATATATATATATATATAATTATTATATATATATATAATATACATGTATGGATATTATATATATGAATATACATGTATGAATATCTATCTATATATATGAATATACATGTAATGAACATCTATCTTCTATATGAATATACATGTATGAATATCTATCTATCTATATGAATATACATGTATGAATATCTATCTATCTATATGAATATACATGTATGAATATCTATATATCTATATGATTATACATGTATGAATATCTATCTATCTATATGAATATATATATATATATATATATATATACATATATATATATATATATGTATGTATGTATGAATATATATATATATTATATATCTATTATATACTCATGCATTGATCAAATTTTGAAGTGTTTATTTTTAGACGAAAAAAAATGGCATCGACTTAAACATGTGATAACTTTTTTTACCTGAAATTCAAATAAGAAGGACTAGGGAAAATACTGTGCTTTCAAAGGGTGATTCTATAAATTGATAATTTTCTGAACATAAAACAACAGTCATAAAATCGACTTATACACGAGTACATGCAGTATGCTTTCATTAGATTTCATGAAAACAACAAACGCGTCTTTCAAAAAATATTCTAATTCCCAATGGTCTTAACTTTTAGCAAGGAAATTGTTTTAAGCTCAGTATGCATGTAGAGAAGTGCATTTTTTGCAATTAGAAATTTCTCGATCATCTTAGTTTTATGTACTTATCGGATAAGGACGTACATAAATGTTTAAGCATACATATAATCAACTTATATCAGTTTACGCATGCATAAAAGATTTTTTTAAATGTAAAAAAAAAAATGATATCGTATTATAATGGAGATTCGGTGTGTCTGTAACCGAAACTACGTCACTGCCTACATCACAATACCCTCAGGAATTCTATAAGCTTATCAATGAGTATTTAATTTATTGTGGAAATCATTAATACATATAGAATAAAATAATTTATTTTATTCACGATGTCACTATGAAAATCTGAGTTAGATTTGCCACAAAACAGTCCATGTTATTAGTGAGTTTAAAATCCTGTCTTATATAGCACTGATGAATAAAGGTTTACATAATATGCGATGTGGTTAATTTGCATACTGGTATTACAAAACCGTGTTTAATAAATAATCACTTATTGTTATTGATATTGTTTTATTCTTCAACGTATTGAAATCAATGCTATGAATGATTTTACAGAGAAACCAATCAAAATATAATTAGAATAAGGGTAATGTTTTTATATAAGTTTTTATCTAATTAAGTTAGTCTTTATAATTTGATATATTTCATTACATCAAAACTTAAATACTTATGCCCGGAGGACACACATTCTTGATAATTCTAAATAACGAAATTCATTTAATTGTTTGACAAATTATTTACATTCCGACATGTTCCTTGGGCATACTTTCAATCTCGAATTATGATTGTGGAATACGCATTTGGATGGATGAATTAAATAAATCAATCTGTTATGTAGATATCTGACAAATACTTACATATGTGTATATAAAGTAAAAACAATAGATATGTATAAAGGTTTCCTCGATGTTCTTCGGGAAAAAGAAATTGGCTAGTTTGAATAATTTATTTTGTAAAATGTATCCTTTTTTTTCACTTAAACTAATGTACAAGGTTATTCTAAACGTTTTGATTCATGTATATATATATATATATATATATATATATATATATATATATATATATATATATATATATATACATACATGTATATGCATCACCGCACACTCAAATACATATATATATATATATATATATATATATATATAAATATAATAGTGTGTGTGGTGTGTAGAATTAAACAAAAGACACATCTCCAGTTGAACAATTTTATTAAAATTGTTAAACAGGAGATGTGTCTTTTGTTTAATTCTACATGTATAAATGAAAGAATGCTGCCCAAATACACACACACACACACACACACACACACACATATATAAGGAGTATATGCGTTTCATGTATAAAATATGAATTCCTCACACTTGTTGACATACCATCCCATATGCACGAATCAATATATATATATATATATATATATATATATATATATATGTATATATATATATTCCAATATATAGTAATCGGTTGCCCACTTCATGAGATGGTGCTGGGGACCAAGTCTTTTGGGGTATTATTTAGTGCTCAATACAATGATAGAACTGTACCGCATATAATATATATATATATATATATATATATATATATAATATATATATAATATGTTCTGTTTTTAATTAAATGCTTCTGATTTTTAAATTAAAAAAAAAAAATACTATATATATTTATATACACAAATATGCAGGATGTGCGTGCTCATTAAAT
>CM042140.1:64038383-64048383 GCA_023376005.1 Doryteuthis pealeii | reverse complement strand
CGCTATTAAATTTAGAAAATACTGGTGAACCTTCCTTTTTACGAAACCTTCAACTCTAATGACAAAAAAAAAATGCTGGTTAAACGTAGTGTGTGTAACCCAACAAAAATTTAGTGTCTGCACTGTTGTATAAAAAGAAGATGAATGTGCTATTAAAAAAAAGGGGGGGACTGCTATTATACGGCTTAAAGTACCCTGTACACGGTGACGGGTGAATATATTATATCAGCGTATATTATTAAACAACTTTAGGTTTAATGCTTGTTTACTTGATAAAATCTGAAGACGAAATATACGTAAATTTACTTTCGCCTAAACGTAGAGTTATACTATGATTTTCTTCCTTCTTTTTCGCACGACGTATAAAGCGAAACTTAATTGAATACAGAACGCAATAAATAACAGTCACTTGCTTTTTAATGACTTCATATAGGAATAGAAAATAACACGCAAAATACCTGAGCCGTAATGACGTAAGGGGGAGAGGTTTAAGTCAATCTGTATTCGTTAAAGTCACGTATAATTTAAAAGATACTTCGGCAAACAAATACTAACAACACATCAAAAGGTATATGATATCATACCAGCAATTATAATTTAAAATATTGTACAGGGATACTATAACTTCAATATCTAATTTGTCGAAAAATCCGTGTTTTTACAAACAAACAAAAATAACCAAAATCAGGGAATTATCCGATTTTAATGAAATTTTAGTGTTGATTTAGCAATGAATGAATTTTATAATACATCAGTTATTCTATTTCAGAACTTTCTGATTTTTTTAGGTCACTTAACTTTGACCCTCTCCCCTTATTTTTGGGGCACAATATATCGGTGGGGTTATATGTGATTGATACTTTTTTTCTGCACAAATAAAAAGACAAAAGAACGAAGGTCTGAATAGAAGAAAAAAAAAAAGTCTGCTCTGGTAGTAAATAAGTACCGAAAATCGGAAAATAAAATGAACATAAGAACTAAAAAAAAATTTTGGGAGATTTTGTTTTTACTCATTTTTATATGCATATGTAAGTAATACTCAATTATTTAATTGGCTATTATCTTATAAAAGAAAAAATATGCATCAATATTTGTTCCGTTTAAAATAGGGGGGAGAGGCGCTAAATTTCCAATACAGTTTTCGATAAAAAATATGGGTGATTGATACTAAAGTAAAGTAGTTATTAAAAAATTTTTTTTTTAGAATCTAATAATATGACATTTTAAACTTAAAATCATGCTGCTCATATTTTAAATGAATCTTATATATTAATTTATCATAGCAGAAATACTTAATTTAAGTTTTGAAATAAAATAACTGATGCATTATAAAATTCATTCATTAATAAATCAATACGTAAAATGTCATTAAAATCGAATAATTCCCTGATTTTTGGTAACTTTTTTTCAATATTAAATTTATTTTGTAAACACGGATTTTATGCCATCTTTAAACAGCGTTTATGGCATACGCTATTGAAATTGACCGAAAAATCGTTTTAAATGTATTAAAAATAAATTACATGCGTAATATTATTTTGCCTCTCTTTTTTTTCGAATTAGACAAAAATTTGACCTTAAATAATCGATTTAATTAATTTTAATTCGTTTTTAAAATAAAAAGCAGCCGAATTTTTGGTTACCCCTAATATAACACAATGATATTATAACTTCAGTATATCACAATGATATAACTTCAATATAATACAATTATACTACAACTTCAATATAACACAGTGATATTATACCTTCAATATAACACAATGATATCATAACTTCAGTATAACACAATGATATCATAACTTCAGTAAAACACAATGATACTAGAACTTCAGTATAACACAATAATACTATAACTTCAGTATAACACAATAAAACTATAACTTCAACATAGCACATGGATATAACTTCAGTATAACACAATGATATAACTTCAATATAACACAACAATATTATAGCTCAATAGCACAATGATATTATCGCTTCAATACAACACAATGTTGCTACAACAATATAACACAATAATGAATAACATTGAAATAATAATAAATAGTCCCCATATTTTGTTATGCAAACTTTAACGTCTGTTTTAGACATAAATAGATATCAGATCTATATTCATAAAAATCATGATTTGTATTTTATTTAAAAAAAAATATTTCTATGAAGAAGTAAGATTTATTTTTCACTGAGTTGATACAGAAATGAATCAAACCATAATCTAAAACGACGCCGAAAAAAAAGTAATTTGTTATTATGTTGATGAACGTCCATAGAGTCATCTGTTTTCGTTTTTCGTATTGTCAAATTGTGTAAACGAAATAAAGATCTTCTCACTGAGACAGTTTTAACACGAGATATTTACATTGGTGTATAATAGGTTTTTTCAATATTACACAGACAAAACCTCGTCGTACTTTTAGTGTAGACGAACGAACGACAATAAGATTAATTACAAAATAACTATCGCTGGTTGTTTTGTATTTTATAACAATAAAAGGAAATTGAATTTAATCCGGAATATCATCAGGTTTAAGACTATTGTAATGAGGTCCTCTCGAGTCCAGGGACATTTATTTATTCATTTCTATACCTTATTTATTCCTGGAATTAAAAAACGGTCTCTATACAATTACTCCTTATTTTTTATCTAATGTTTCAAAATGATATAAAAATAAAAATAAAGATGTGTAAATCTGAAAATAAAAAATTATCTTAATATTTTCTAGTCTCAGAAATATGATCACTTTGGAGTTTAATATTTTATTGCTGATTAAGTAATAATTAAAAGAAAACAAAACATTTATAGGACGAATATAGAATTGCTATTATTTTCAAATGTATTTTGTAACGTTGTAAACCGAAGAATTGTTAAGTTAAATTAAAACAGCCTACAAGAAGACATATTTTGAAAATGAAGCTTCCTTTTATTTAGTGAAGACACGGTTTACATTTTTACTCTTTCTGGTCAGAGGTCATTAATATTTAAAGTAGAAATAAATAAATCCACAAGAAAGTATGTAAACCAAACCAAATGGTATTTTTGTTTATACAGATAAACTTACGAGAAAAAAAACGAAAAAAACAACATGTCTCAGAGAAATTTGAATTTTATGTCTTCAGACATTCAGAAAGAGTTGTATTCATTTTTTCCTGGTAAAAGAATTGATTTGTTTACTGAAACGTAATATAAATAAATGGGTACATATTTTTTTCTTTTCTTTTTTTTTTTTTTTTTGAAATTTAAGTTGACGATTCTTGAATTTGAAGAAAAGTTTTATTCAAATAATGTTTTAAAATATAAAACAAGACAAGACAAAAGCAAAAAGGGACAAGATATTTACATAATTAATTATGCTGTTAACCAAAAACAAAACTAAACGTGGCAATATCTTGTTTTATTTACAAACCCACTTTGTTTCGTTATGAATGCTAAGAATGTGTCATCATTTTTTTTTCGAGCAGAATACTAACCTCGCAACAAAAACAAAAAGCAAAAAACACAAAAACAAAGAGAAAATGTCAGCATAGACTCAAGACAAAACCATAAAAATATTAACACAGAATACAAATTAGATTTCATATTAATACTAAAACTATAAACATTAATACGATATAGTAACATTTATGAGATTGAATGAATTTTGAATAGGATTTTGTTAATAACAATGTTCGTTACCTATATTAAAAATATAGGAGACATTGTTGTCGTGGTTGAAGTTTGACCAGCTGTGAAAAATAAAAAGACAAAATAGAATAATGATACCAAGAAACGAGGGTATGATTAGTATTACTAAGACAAAATAGTCATGATTACTTACGTCAAAGAGGTCAGAAGTAATTTATTAAGGATTGTATATCTTTTGATTTTGAGTTGTGTTTTTTTGCTTGTTGACGATTAAAAAGTTATTTTTTCTTTTTCTCTCTCTCTCACACACACACACACACACACACACACACACATATATATATATATATATACATACATGCATCATATATATATATATATATATATATATATATATATATATATATATATATATATATATATATATTTATATAGCAATAGCATAATTTTACAGATCACTGCCGTTCCTCTCTCACACACACACACACACACACACAATCACACACAACACACACACACATATATATATATATATATACATACACAAAACAACTATGAAGCAACATTTATACAAATTCTTTATATATTTTCTTGGTTTCATTTCATATATATATATATATTTATATATATATATATATATATATAAAGAAGTTATATAAACTTTGCTTTGTAGTTTGTTTTTTAATTTATTTTATTTATTAATGGAAAGAAGAGCTATGTATTATGTTAAAACATGGCATAAACATTTTATATATATATATAATATATATATATATATATATATATATATATATATATATATATATATATACAAATGAAACAAATGAAAACTAAGAAAAATATACAAAAAAGTTGTATAAATTTTGCTTCATATTTTTTTTTTAATCTTTATTTTATTTATTTTTTCATTATTTATTTATTTCATTATTATTATTTATTTATATATCAATGGGAAGAGGAGCTACGCCTAATGTTGCAAAGGCATGTGCATATGTATTTATAGTGTTCATTTATGAAAGACTGGAAGAAAGGAGAGTGTTCCCGGAAGGGTTTTAAAAAAGAAGTGTGTGCATGGACAGTAAGGGAGAGTAACCCAGGAAGAGATCTTAATAACAATACAACCAGCTGCCTTTACCTTCTTTCGACACACCTTTCGTCCTCTCGCTCAATAGATAAAATACTTCTGACCCCACGGGAGTCTTTTAAAAACGTGGAACATGTTTTCGTTTGTTTGTTTGTTTGTTTTTACAGGTGATATTCTTTTGTAGTTGTGTGTGTGTGCGTGCCTATCAACATTCTAAGGTGTTGCATGGATTATTTGTTTATTTTATTTTTTTTTTTTTTTTTACTCATCTATTTGAAATGACAACAGGCAGAAATAAAAAACACACAAAAAACAAAAAAACAACAACAAAAAAAACCAAGGGGAAAGACTACAAGACAAAAAGGTAGACTGTGAATTCAGGGGCGTAAATATTTACCATAGTCTTGTACACTTTCTTTTCTTTCTTTTTTTTAAACCTCAGCTTTGTTATTGTAAGAGAATTGAGATTATAAACTTATCAAGTCTCATACTGAAATAAACTGAAGATTACTAATCGCTGGTAATTTTGCCGAGTATTTAACGATATTTCTATTTCAGAGTAACAATTAAAAAGAAACTTAAAACAGTTCACTTTTGCAGTTCTGAGATTTTTTTTAAAGTGTATAATTGAATCATTAGGCAACAACTTAAAATCTTACAACATCAATTAATGCTGCCCTTTAACCTTTTAAAAAGCTTATAAACGAATTAACGTATTAAATATGTTTTCCTTAGTTTCATTTTTATTAAAATTATTAATCCCAGTTCAGAAATTAAAAATATACACACTGGACTTTATTTCATAATCTGCGAACATCTGTCCGATAGACTATGGTCAAGATTTACGCTCCTGAAGTCACAGTCTACCGTCAAAAGATTGAAATGACGAAAAACAAACTGAAAATCGAGTACGTACCACCAGGAAGCATGTACCGTTTGTATGGCACACACGAGGAGAAGGGCAATAGACAGAGACCTGTCCATACATCGTCCTCCAGGCACGAGGCGTCGTCTGAGCGAACGGCTAGCGACACCTCGTTCCGAAAGTGAAGAATATTCCTCCGTGATGACGTTTGTTCTGCTACTAATTCCAAGTGTACATAGACAAGATCGTCCGTCCGGATGGGTGGGGAGTTTTGCTAAGCTGGCCGATCGGGTCGGCCGGGTGTCGACCGAACGACTTGGGAGGGCGAAAAGACCTTACTGTGAGCTAACGTGTGACAAAAACAGCAGACATACGATTCCGATGGTAATTTTAATGGTGATTTTTTCGGCAATTTTTTTGTTGGTTTTTGTGTGGTTTTTCTATGTTTTTTTTTTTGTTTGTTTTTTGTTTTTTTGTCTATTTCTTTTCTTTCCTTTTCTTTCTTATTTATGTAATAGTTGCCCAAAATTCAAGAAAAAGATAAGGAAACGAAAAAATAATGGCACCTCTTTGGATGCCAAATGAAAAATAAATATATATATATGTATATATATATATGTATATATAGATATATATATATATATATAAAACTATATAACTAGCTTAGTGATTTGAAGTGAATACTTTTGGAATGTTCATAACGAATTTGAAAGCAGTATTAAATAAGAATAAGCCTGGTTACTTGTGCAAGTTGATAGTTTAGCTACAGCTTGCTAGCTCGGTCCGTCTAGCTGTTAGTCCGTTTTCTAGCCTAGGGTTTTTACCTCCCAGTGTGTCTTCCTGTATGTATGTCAGCCTCTCTTCCTCTAGGGGCCGCCCTCCACAAGAAAAAAAAAAAAGAAAAGGAAAAAAGAAAGATAGGGGGGAAAAAGGGGAAAACGGTTGCTCCCACAGATTCACTGTCTTGTATGACAAACGGTGCTTGTGAGACCGGCGATATCTCGCCCCAGAGGAATATGCTATTTTAATTTAAGCCTCACTTATTTTTTTGTCCTTTTCTTTTTGTTGTTGTTGTTGTTGTTGTTGTCCCGTCTCTCTGGTTTTTTTTCCTTCTCACGTTCAGTCGATTTGCGTCCTTCTCTTTAAGTAGACAGATTGATGTATATTTATAAACGACTTTTTTTTCCCTTTAAAAAACCGGTGCTTCACTGAAAATCGACCCCGTTTCGTTTTGTTGTTGCTCTTAGTTCGCCTGAAATCTCATAGACAGTGGGATATATTTGTGTCTGATAGCTGAGGGTAAGAAGAAAAAATACATCCGCATAGCGCGTAGGTTTATCTATCACATCCGTGACTTCTGTTTCGCGCGACAACAGCTCTTTTTATTCGGAAGCTCGCCAGAATGGAAAACTCCAATAAGACGTCCGTGTGGGATATTTAAAGTTCAGTAATAAGTTAATTTTTTTATCCCCCACTTTGTAATCCTGATTTTACCAGCATTTTTTTTTTTTTTTTGTGTGTGTGGTTTTTGTTAGACTAAAACAGTTACAAATGTCTTATTTGTTATTCATAATAAGCAAAGGTTTGCTAAGTTGGTATCTTCTTAAAAACAAAAGTTATTTGCTTATTAGCAGTAATTGCCTAGAAACCCATGTACCAACTTATATTTCTGTCTTTCTTCTTTACCTAAATGCGGATGTGCTAGAACCGATTACTCTCTGACCCAAGCACGAAAGAAATGGGTAGATTTTTGTGCTGTTAAACAACTAGATTGCTGGAATATATCTGTAAAAGTGAGAAAAAAACACGTTTCCATTTTCTTCTTTCTTTTATTTTTATTTTCTTTAAAGAGGGATGTTTCAAGATTAAACCTATTATTCAATCATTATATTATAAGGTATATTATCTTGTTTTCCATTTTAAACCCCTTTTTTAAAAAAGAGAAAAAATCACAATAAAAAACACACTGTTTACTCCGTCTATTATGCACATGAAGCAGTGCATGCATGCGCGCGTGTGTGTGTGTGTGTGTGTTTCGTATTCTCTTTGATTAGTGTATGTATGAGAGTCTAAAGATAGCTCATTGCCGAGGAGGGTAGTGGCGGAAACCAAGCACTCGGGATTAATGAAGAGGCGTTGACGGTGCAGGCCCAACCCACGAGCTGCTATGTCATCCCAGCGACAGTGGTCACCAACTGATTCCTTTTGGTATCATAGCGCACGGAATTTTCCTTCTTCCTCCTCTTTCAACAATTCAAACTTCTTCGCAAGCCTAAGAAGAAGAAAAAAAAACCCAACGAAACCAGGGAAATTCGAATGCTTGTTGAGACACCGCGACTACTACTACCACCACGATTAAAACATTCAACTCTCACCACGAAAAGGAGAGCGACTACTGCCACTGTCGCTTCGCCCGCATCTGAGTTACAAACGCAACTACTATTAATAATAATAATAATAATAATAATAATAATAATAATAATAATAATAATAATAATAATAATAATAAAAAGATACTTGAAAATCACAGAAGAAAAAAAGACTTAATTGTTTTACTCTAATATCTCTGGCATTGCAATACAAACCAATATTGTCGGAAATGCCAAATTCAAGAAAACATATTACACCGAAAAAAAAGGGACCCCTTAAAAATGCTTAAAAAATCCATCAATTTCACGTCCATCGATTTGATAGAGTTGACAAAAAACAAATGTGCCAGTGGTGGGTTGGTTGGTTGTATTTTACGGCATGTAACCCCCTGTTGAGTTATCTTATTCATTTTTGTTTATGTCCTGGGAATGACGTTAAAGTCTATCTGATGGTGAGGTTCCAGTTCTGGAGGTCTGGGGAATGTGGAGCACCCCTTCATCACCATTGCTCCCTGGTCCACTCTGACCCGGAATGGTAGTACCTGTTAGGGTCCCATCTATGGGTTAAATAGAAAAATCTATTTATAAAAAAGTGTATTATCCATTAAGAATTGATTTATTTCAAAACTTTATCGGCATTAAATGACCCACTGAGGTTGATATGCCGTAAACAAAACAAAACAAACAAACAATCATTTTTGTTTTTATTCTTGATGGGTATTCAATTTGTTTTTATCTAAGCTTAATTTTTATAAACACATTTTTAAACTTTTTTTCTATTTAACCCATAGAAGGGACCCTAACATGTACTACCACCCTGGGTCAGACAAGGCCTGGAAGTAATGGCGATAAAGGGGTACTCTACATTCCCCAGAGATCCAGAATTTAAACTTCACCATTAGATGCAGTTAAACGTCATACACAGAACACGCCAGTGGTTGGTGTTCGGGCTCGGGTAACAAGTCCGTATTTCGAATGCCGATTTTCAAGGTGGGGAGATCTTTGGACACTTAGAAGTCATAATATTCCTACTTCACACCCACTTAGATATGTGACGTATTTAGCTAAACTTAGTAATACTATAACATCTACTGAGTTTGTAATATTGTAGTATCTGTATTACTAGCAGGGCCTGTGTATATATCACAGTATCATAATTTAATTATTACAACGTTTAATATGTTTATTTTTTTACTATTGCCAAATAGTTCAATGAGTAAAAAGTATAATAATCTTGATTAAACTCTCTCTCTCTCTCTCTCTCTCTCTCTCTCTCTCTCACACACACACACACACACATACACACGCACGCACACACACACACACACACACTTTTTTCTTCTTTCTTTCCTTTTCATTTTTTCATTATTCGATTGAAATAGATAAGCGTTATCACTTCCGCGCACACCCCTTCTCTCCATCTTTCCCCACCTTCTTTCTTTTTTTATTATATTTTTTCTGTGTAGCATGTCCTTTTTATTCCCTTTCTTTTTTTTATATAATAAAAAGGGCATGGTCCATTATTTAGCTGAGGTGACAACGCCTATAAGAAATAAGAATTCGCTGGATAATCAGGATTTACATTTTTGCAGTTTATCTTGGACGGTTTCATTTTTAACCAGAGGTTAACCACAAGATGATAACGATCGTACTTTTAAAGAGTACGAGTATTAATATATAGATTAAAAATTTATGTCTAAAGTGGTGAATTGTAATTGAAGCATGCAGACCAGGGGTAGATTGACAGGTATTTGGGACCCTGGGCAAAAAAAAAGGGTAATTCGTCCCCTTTAACCCTACCCATCTCACTCTACCATTATTTCCAGAAAACATATATTGACGTATATTAGAGAAAAGGTTTTTTTTCTGAATAATTTTGATATTTCTGACTGTTGTCCTCATCTTTATTGTGTATAAACACCACGTTCAGGTCCCAGTAATCTCGGGCAGATGTGTTTTTAAAGTCATCTTCAAACGATTTCCCAAGAATTCAAACGAGGTTTCGGAGTTGAAATCGTTACTACTTACTCAAGGGTGTTTCCCCAAGCAGCATA
>CM042140.1:63988383-64033383 GCA_023376005.1 Doryteuthis pealeii | reverse complement strand
AGATCAAAGGAAAATTGAACAAAAATAATGACTCAAACAAGTACAAGTAGGAGAGAATTATTTCGTCCTTCTGACGATGTTCTTCGTGTCAGAAGGACGAAATATTTCTCTCCAGCTTGGACTTGTTTGAGTCATTATTTTTGTTCACTTTTCCTTTTACCTCACCTCATATGTGTGTGTGTGTGTGTGTATGTGTGTGTGTGTGTGTGTGTGTGTGTGTGTGTGTACAATTTAAGTGAGTTACTCTAATAAAATGTATTGGTACCATTATAGTATGTGGCCTACCTTTTGAATGTGGCCTAGAAATTTATGTCTCTCTTATAGTATGTCGCCTACCATAAAAAGCATATTATAAGATTATAATAATAACTGCTACCCATAACCCATAACCCTAACCCTATTTTAGAATTTTAGAATATTTTAGAATTAAATAGATCTCTGATTCATGTAAATTATGGATAAATTCTTTTTTAATTATTCTTAATTACTATATACAACTTATGACTGAATTGCATTTCTTGAAATTAAATATATGTGAAAAATAATTAGTTTCAATAAATTGCCTACTACTTATATCTATAAATATACTCTTACTGAGGTACGACACATTCAAACGGGTAGGCCATATACTATAACAGAATCAAAAAGATAGGCCACATACTATAACGGTACCCAGATATTTGTCTCCAAGGTTCCTGGTGTCCCAAGATAAAATAAAAATCTTCTAACGTCTTTATTTCCAATGCTACAGTGTGTTGTAGGTATTTATCCAACCCGTTTGCCACGAGTAGGATGTGACACAAGGTCAAAAGTATGGGGCATCCAGCGAGGATCGAACTCGCTTTTCAGTAGTCATCAATCGAGCGAGACGAGCTTGCTAACCATTACCCACGATGGGACACCTAGCGGAGTATACGAGGAGAACAGTAACAATTAGTAGTGTTAAAACATTTTAGCTATAATACAGCAATTCATCTGAAGCCATTAAATTGGTGGTTATGACCTTCGAGCACTTGTCCGTTTGCCTTACTGCAACTGATGCAAACTATTCTAAGGAGTTTGATTCTCACTGGGTGCACAGCACTTGTCACAAGCTCAGTAATTACCTGATAGATCATCACCAAAGACGTTAAAAAGCTAGCCCTGTAGACAGTTAGTAAAATCGATTCTTACTGAGCACTTAAACGTATGTGCTTTTGTCAGACTGAGCCAGTGTCCTGGGTATGACGTTAAACTGCATTTGATGGTGAAGTTCCAATTTTGGAAGTCCACTCTGGCCGGAGTGGTGTTACCAGTTAAATTCAATTCTATAGGTTAAATAGGGAAAAAATGAGTTTAAAAAATGTGTTAAAAAAATTGAGTTAAAAAAAATGTTTGAATGCCCATCAATCCCCAATCCTTTTTATTATATATCTGTTAGAAGTAGTGGTTCTGTTCTGGGTTTGACGTTAAACTGCATCTAATGATGAAGTTCCAATCTTGGAGCTCTGGGGAGTGTGGAGTACACCTTCATGGCCATTACTCCCAGGTCCACTCTGACCCGGAGTGGTAGTACTTGTTAGAGTCCCATCTATGGGTTGAATAGAAAAAATGAGTTTAAAATGTTTGATATCCATGAAGAATGAATAAAACAAAAAGTCTTCGGCATAAAATTACCCAACAAGGGTTGACATGCCGTAAAATCCAACCAACCAGACTATGATAATCTTCATAATATTTTTGGAAAAGAAAAAAAAAAAGAAAGAAGAAATTGCGGTGCCTCGTCGCGAAGTAAGAGTTAACAAGTTAATCTCGTATATCATTACTACTGTAAGGAGTTCTTAGCCTTGTACCAGACATTGTTAAATGCCAATATTATAGGCGATTCTCACTGGGCGTTTTTTTTTCTGATTATTAATTGTACCAGAATGAACTAAACTTCATAGAGCGAGGGGTTGGTTTAGCTTAGTCCAGATCGTTCCGGGCTCGATACCGATCATCGCCAACTCAGCCCATGAGAAACACAGCTTGGATTGTGCGGTAAAGTGGGAAGCTGATGGTAGGTGTGGTGCTCAACCCCAGACGTAAAAATAAGAACCCTGGGCTTGCACTAGTGAAAAGAAGATAAATTTCCTCGCTGTCCGGCTGTTACCGACAATAGGCTATTCCATCGAGTTTACTTACATATATATCAATTTCGCTTTCTTTCTTTAATCTTTTGTAATGTATAGGCGGCAATTATTTTTTTTTAAAGTGTTTTATTTATTTATTTTGTTACCAGTATGATAATAATATAATTATTACAACGTTTGATATGTTTACTTAATAGCTATTGCGAAATAGTTCAATATGTAAAAAGTATAATAGTCTTGATTTAACGCTCTCTCTCTCTCTCTCTCTCTCTCTCTCTCTCTCTCTCTCTCTATCTATCTATCTATCTATCTCTATCTCTCTCTATCTCTCTTTCTCCTTTTTTTCTTTTTCCTTCTTTTCATTATGTTCGATTAAAACAGATTAGCGTTATCGCTACCATGTGCGCGCTCCTCTCTCTATTCCCCTACTCTCTTTCTTGCTTTCTCATTATTTTTTTCTTTTTTCTGTGTAGCATGTCCATTTCATTACCTTTCTTTCTTTATTACAAAAACAGAACGGTCCATTATTAAGCTGAGGTGACGACACTCATAGGATAAGCAACACCAGATAATCAGGATTTTACAACCCAAAGGCACGTTTTTATACTAAAGTAGTTTTCGATTTTAATAAAACAAATTAGTTATTTCATGTTGTTGTTAATTCAAACAAGGTAAAAAAACTTTAAACCAAAGACGCGTTTTTATATTAAAATACACATTTTTATATTAAAATAGTTTTTATTCAATCAGAAGAGAAATGCAGATATGTTTATTTAAATGAAAATAGTTTTTATTTACAAAATAGTTTTTATGTTTATTTAAATAAAAGGATGTTGGGACCAAGTAACCAATAAATAACTTAAAAAAATTAAAATCGAAAACTATTTTAATATAAAAACGTGCCTTTGAGTTATAAATATATATATATATATATTTTAATTAAAAAATCTTACAGTGAAATTCTAATGCAAAAAAAAATCATCTGTTGTTTGTAAACAAACAACCGGGAGTTTACGGGGAAATGCAAAAGTGTTCCTTTCAAAATAGCTTTCAGCTGGGGTGCTTATTGGTTACTTGGTCCTGTAATTCATTACATTTTATTTTATCATGTTTTTATACAATACAGTGCTATTTTTCTTATTTAAAAAAAAAACGTAACAAAGAATCATTTTTTTTGTAGGGAAACTGATTAATAACTTTTCAGTTTATTTCAATAGGGAAAATTGATTTGATATACGAGGAAACTAAGTTACGAGGGAACGAATTAAACTCGTAAGTCAAGACACTGTTGTAATTGTTTATTTATCTATCTGTTGTTGTTGTTGTTGATGATGAGTATATCACTATTATGATCTTTATCATTAAAAAAACAACAAAAAACTATTTAAGTGCGGGCAGCGCTGAGGAAGGACCCCCCCCCCCAAAAAAAAATACCCATTTTATCTATTTCTGCTACGGCCCTGAAGTTATTTTTTAGTATTTTTATTTACTAGCAGGACCTATAGATATACCACAGTATGATAATTTAATTATTACAACGTTTGATATGTTTACTTGAGAGATATTACAAATCACTTCAATATGTAAAAAGTACAATAATCTTTATTTAACTCTCTCTCTCTCTCTCTCACTCTTTTTTTCTTCCCTTTTTTCATTATGTTCGATTAAAAAAGATTAGCGTTATCGCTACCACATGCACAACCCCTACTCTATATTTCTTTCTTTCTTTCATTCTTATAATATTTTTCTGTGTAGCCTGTCCTTTTACTCCCCTTTCTTTCTTTATAATAAAAACGGAATGGTCCATTATTTAGCTGAAGTGACGACACTCATAAGAAATAATAATTCGGTGGATAATCAGCATCAGTTAATAAGGATTTACATTTTTGCATTTCATCTTAGACAAATTGGACGGTTTCATTTTTAACCAGAGGGTGTTGCAAGATGATAACGGTCGGAAGATTAAGGAACACGAGTATTAATATATAGATTTGTTGGGTTTTTTTTAATTTCTATTTTTTTATATTAGAGAAAAAGTTCTTTTGACTAAAGATATCTATATTATACCTCGATGACGCGTGGAACCGTTGGGTTCCTGTTGTGACCGCGAGCCATGATGATATTGGTGCTTCTATTTAGCAAATAGCAAAGGATTATAATATAGTGTTTCGCAATTATCTACGATATCTCGAATATTTAGTCAATTAAAAAAAAATGACATTCCAACGTAGAAACAAAACAAAACAAAACAAAAAAAAGTAAGTGAATAGATATCATTCAGTTGAAAATTGGACTGGAAACCACTTTATTCTTTTGAATGGAGTATTTTAAGTGAATTACTCGAATACAAATTTTACTATGATGTGCTGTTTTTGCTGGTTTATGGTCAAATACACTCAAACACACACACACACACACACACACACACACACACACACACATATATATATATATATATATAATATATATATATATATATATATGAATCGGTCTCTGCATAAGAGAGTTTTTTTTTATTTATTGCATGGAGTGTGGGGGATAGTAATGGAAAAAGATGTAGAGGATGGTAGCAACAAAATTAGGCCATTAGTTTTATGGTAGGTGTGAAAACTAATGCCACCAACCTCTTACCAAAGGACCCAGATGTCCTGCTTATTCTCTGTTTGATTTCTGCATCAAGAGAACCGTCGCTAGATAAAGAACTACCAAGGTAGACAAACTCTTTGACAACTTCAAGACGCTTCCAATAGACAAAGATGTCAGGTTCCACATAAACATCACCATCAACCGTAGTGTACATGACTTTGCTTTTCTTAATTCTGTCAGACCAAAGCAGCTACTAGCATTAGTAAAGGGGTCCATAACCGACTGCATTTCTTCCGGAAAGTGTGCAACCAGGTCAGCATCAGCATATAAAAGTCCCATGACAAATCCATTTCTAACAAGGGTTCTGGCTTGGAGTCTTCTCAAATTAAAAACTTTTTCAGTTTTTCGGAATAAAATATAGACACCCGTATCACAGTCATGGAAGGCATACCATAGTACAACCGCCAGGTAAAGTGAGAACAATGTTGGTGCTGGTATATGACCTTGCTTCATTCCATTATCAATGTTCATCAGACAGCTGACCATTGGAATTCACACGACTCTTTACACAACGATGTAGCTGCTTGAACTTTTCAACATAAGTAGGTGTACAGCCAGATTTTCCGAGCACCTTCCAGAGAGCCCCAAGATTCACTGCGTCAAAGGCTTTACTTAAGTCAACAAAAACCTAACAAAGTGGCACACGCTGTTCAATAAATTGTTCTAAAAGCTGTCTAGCAGAAAGACATCATGTCTACAGTCCCTCTTCGACATTTGAAACCAGATTGGGATTCAGGAAGGATATCACTACAGACATACTTCTCCAATCGGTTAAGCAAGTCGTGCAAAAACTTTTCCAAAAAGCTTCCAGCAATGAGATATCACGGTATTTAGTCTGACTTCTTACCCTTTCCTTTGTATAAAATAATCAAAATGGCATCTACCCAGTCTTGAGGAACCTGGTCACCCCTCCATATAAACATCACCAAAGAGTAGACAGTACAATGGACATTGATACCTCCGTGTTTCAAAAGCTCAACAGGAATGTCATATAGTCCTGGAGCTTTGTTTGAGTTGATCTGTTTTATAAAAGCAATCGTTTCTACAAGAGTCGGTTCCGTATCAAGTTTTACCTGAAGGGTCCTCTGAGGTATACTATCTATTGCAGCAACATCCACATTGGAAGGATTATGAAAGAGATCTCGAAAATGTTCATGCCAACGGCACATAATTCCATCTGAAGTTTTCAATAAGGAGATTCCATCCTTTGCCAAGAGTGGTGTAGTTGAAAAAGGTTTTGGACCATATGCCTGACAAAGCAGAGCATAAAACACCTTGATGTCCTTCTGATCATAAGCTGTCTGTATCTCTTTCGAGGGATCAGACCACTATTTGTTTTTTGTTTTTTTATTTAACGCACGCGGCACCGAACCATATTTTTCACAAACGAGAAGTGAGCCGTAAAAGATGACCAAGAGTTGAGGAGTCTCAAATGAGCTTTTCTCTTTTCCTCGATTAGAGATTTGATTTCACTTGAGTTATCAGCAAACCAATCTCGATGCCTGGGAACTCTGAGTCCAAGAATCTCAACTCATTTTTTATATATGACATCTTTTACTCTCTCCCAATCACAACCTGAAAAAATCCACTCGACCAAAAGCTGATTTGAGAGAGTCTCTGTCGAATGGATCTTTCAATCTTGAGACATCAATCCGCCCAGGTACCTTGACTCCCCCGAAACGGCTCCTACGGCGAATGGAAATCTTTAGTTAACCCTGACCATTAAGTGATCAGTGTCACAGTAGGCACCACGTATCACTCTGACCTTGCAGAAGTTTCTTAGATCACCACGTCTACATATCATATAATCAAGTATATGACCATATTTAGAATGAGGATGAAACTAAGTTGCCTTGTTTTTCTGGTGTGAAAAAGTGTTCGTAATAACTAGATTTAATTTAGTACACAGCTGAACGAGCATTAGACCGTTTGAATTGATCCTACCAACGCCATAAGGATCCAGAGGAGACCAGGTTTCATTGTCTGGACCGACCCGTGCATTAAAGACACCGAGGATTACCAAACTCTCCCCACTTGGTATACTGATGACAATGGATCTGATGATATGTTAGTAATAGTGATATGTAATATCATCTTCAGAAGAAACAAGAGTGGGTGCATAGACGGATAGATCTGTCATGAATCGATCAGCAGTAAGGGGAATTCTCAATCTTATGATCCGATCATTAATATCAACTGGCTGTTCGATTTTGTCAACTAAGGAATTCTTAACTCCAAAATCCACACCAGCCTCACGCCTATCATTTTCCATCGCCACGGGACTTCTTAGATAGACATGTTATTGTCTGAAGGAGTATCTGTACATACATTATACATGGACATAGCTTTGTACGACAGCTAAGTCCCTCTCATGGTTCAAAAGGTTGAGATCCAACAACAACAAGAAGCAAGATAGATGGCAACAAATCAAACTGCAGACCAATAGTATAGGCAGAATGGTCATCCGCTGGATGATTTTTAAATCAGAGATTTCCTTCTAGATGGGTTGCCTTCACTTCGACTTACCGAGTCCCTTCTGCCCGCTTACGTCATTTACCCATGACTGGGATGTATGTTATGTGCCAGATGGCTGTTGAGCAAAAGGCTTCCTCCGCCCTTCGACAGGTTTTGTTTTTCATCCTGCTGGGTGTCTAGCCACTAGACAAGCTTGCTGGGGTAACCGGTTTAGTTGCCGATGACCCGACTATGAAACAGGTAGTACTGGATTACATAGTACCCGTAGCGCTTTGAGCGACCTGACTACATATATATATATATACACGTGTGCATTTCTGAATGCGTACATGTACATTCATATATGCATTTCCGAATATCAACAGGCGAAGTAAACGGTTCGAAGTCTATTATTTGAATTGGAAGTAAATTATTATTATTATTATTTTTTCACTCCTTTTGAGTTTTTCCACATCAGCGTTAGCTGATGGTATTTCACTGGAGGCTGGGTGACAACAAGTCTCCTTGGGTCTCCAGGGCTCTTCTGGTATTCTAGTCGATTGCAGCAGTGCAGTAGTTTGAATGGTCTCAATTCTTCCTCTGATTTCCAGATCCTCCAGTCTTTTTTCCAAGTTTATTGGAACCGTTCCAAGTGCGCCAAATTATAATTGGTATCACTCCCACTCTCATATTCCACAGCTTTTTCAATTCTCTGGCAAGGGCCAGATATTTATCCATCTTTTCATTTTCCTTCAGCTTCACCCTGTGATCTGCTGGAACCGCAAAGTCCACCAGTTGACACTTTTTTCTTCTTTTTTTTGTTAATCAACACTAGGTCTGGTCTTCTGGCTGGGATAGGCTTATCCGTCTTTATCTCAAAGTCCCAGAGAATCTTATGCGTTTCATTCTCAAGAACAGGTTCTGGTTTACCCATATGTCATTTTGTTGTATGGTCAAAATTTTATTTTTGCATAATTCCCAGTGGATCACCTTCCCAACTCAGTCGTGCCTAGCTTTGTATTCCCCTTGTGCTAGCTTGCAACATTTACTTAATACATGGTTTACAGTATCATCTCTGTCTATTATTATTATTATTATTATTATTATTATTATTAAATCGTACACTCATTATTATTTTAAACGGTTAAAAAATAAATAAATAAATAAAGAGAAATAAACAAATTTAATGAATAAACGGTATAACTAAAACGTTAAATGTACAAGACGCCACTAATAGAAATGAATTAAAGTAACTTTTTTAAAATTAAAAACGTTAATAAATGAATAAAAGAAATATTTCGTTAGGTACATACAGATATTTGTCTAAAGTCCTTTAATCTTTACAATTTCTTTTTTGTAGTCCTTAGTTTAACATTTAAATGTAAATGTATTAGTTATGGAGATCATCTCTGTGCAAATTTGAAAATTTGATTTGAGAATATGTACAATTCTTTGATTACTGTTTTGTTTAGTGTTTGTTTATATATACATTATGTTTCTTATATATGTATATTACAAAATTACTACCATGCCGGACAATTTGTACTCGTAGTTACATGTTAGTAAGCAATAGTGTTAATCTTTCTAACTTGGAGAATAAGGATATTTTCAATTCAATTCTCAGCTTATAAGTAATAACAATACGTCCTGGGCCTGACATATAGATAGCACCACTAATTTAAAAATCCATATGACTTTTATGAAGTAGTAAACTTTCAAATGACACGTGTCAAAATTTGAGCCCAATCGGATTATTAGTTTACAAATTACAGTTATTTAAGTGAAGCTACTTTTGCAAATTTTCAAAACAATGGAACAGTCTGAATTTCGTGCGTTGATAAAGAATTGCTTTCTGATGGAAAATATACTGTTCAAATAAAAGCAATGGCTTCATAAGTGTTATTCGGACTCTGACGAAGTGATATCGGAAACTGAGGTGTATTTAGAGGCAAAACACAAATTGTTCTACAAAAAAAGGCATCGAATAGTCAGAGAAGCGTTGAAATCAGTGTATCACTCTAGAGGAAGACTAGTGTTGTTTATTATTTACGATTTAAATTTCATTTATTTATTTACGATTAAATTTAAATTAAAGTGTAGTGTTTGTTTATTCATGTACGATTCTTGTTTTAAAAGATTTATCTGAAATAAGTTTCTTCATAGGTTATGTAAATACCCGAATTGTAACCTTTGTCTAGATTTCTTTATTACCTATTCATATTCTATACTTTTACAACGCATGTATCGCATTCGATATTCATTTATTCGTTTATTAATTATAGTTCATTTTCTATTATCGAATTTATGCGATACATTGTAATTCATACTTTATTATATATATATATATATATATATATATATATATATATATATATATATATATATACATTATTTTATCTAATACCATATACTGTACTATTTAGAATTTTATAAATCGCTACATACATCTTTTACATTAGATAGATAGATACATACATACATAGATAAGTGCGAATAGAAAAATATGAAAAAACAGATAAATGAAAGCAGAATACGTTGGATAGATAAATAGATAGATAGATGAATAAATACATACATACATACAAACATACACACACACACACACACACACACACACACACACACACACATATATATATATATATATATATATATATATATATATATATATATATATGCGCCAAGAGAGCAACATAGATAATAGATGCAGACAGAAAGACAGAAAAACAAAAAAAAGTAGAAATAGAATAATACACACACACACACACACACACATATATATATATATATATATATATATATATATATATATATATATATATATATATATGCCAAGAGAACAACATAGATAGATGCAGATAGAAACACAGAAAAGGGTTAAATAGAATAATACACACACACACACATATATATATGTGTGTGTGTGTGTGTGTATATATATATATAAACGTATATAGTCAAAAACACACACCCACACACACAAACTCATATATATATATATATATATATATATATATATATATATATATATATATATACACAAAATGTGTTGCCATTTTTCAAGCCAATGACGATATGTGAACCATTGCAGAAATTCAATTAAAAAAAGTTAATTTACTAAAACGGTTATCACTTTTAAATATGTCATAAATCAGTTGGATTGCGGAGTAGCCCGCTCGATTCTTGCAATAAATTAATCTTTGGCCAGCGCATATACCGCCTAGTCATCAGTAAAATTTAAATCATTGTGTGTTCATGGGCCTTGAAGAGAGAAAACAATCTGGTTCCTTGGAAATGAATACAGAGGCTATTCCAGAAAAAGTGATATCATTTAATAATGTAATAACTTGGTCAATTCTCGTTCAACTCAGATTTTAATAGCATGTATAGAAACAACTCAAAATTATCTCTATTAATAATGGAGATTGTCTGTATTTCTGTCTGAAACAAAAACTACGTCATACCTCTACGTCACAGCTTACGTCACAATATTCTTATGCTATATACACCCACAATTTGAGTAAGCAATTTTTAAAATTGTTTTTTACTCTCGTCCTTTTTTTTAAAATTTTGTACAGTAACAAGAAGTTAACTAAAAAGTTTACAAATAAATAAATACCTACGATTTTGTGTAAAATTGATGTGGAAAATATTCAAAATAATTGTTTGATTATTACATGCATGCAACATTTTATTTGAGAGAGACGGGGCTCAGTTTTCATTTCAAATTGTTTTTTTTTTTTTTTTTTACTCCTTTAATAAATATGAGGATTTGTCTTACTTGTGATACAAACCCTCTGACACTGAATTTTTAACTCCCACCTTCTCAGGCAATGTCTTTCAAAAATTAATTTTTACGACGCCCTGAGGGTGTTTTCTGTTGCTAGTATGTTTAATTTGGATTATTTGGATTTTTCGGACTATTGTCCTCATATTTATTGTTATATATACAATGTATATACAACGGAAGCGCGCGGTATAATGGTTAGAGTCATGAGAAATGGACTCGTCGCCCCGAGTTCAAATCCTGGACGTTGTAATTGCATTTTACTTAGCGCTAATACCCTTGGGAAAGATATGAATCTTACTCTTCCTCCAGCTATGGGTAAATAGTTGGGAAGACTGGGCTCTTTAACCATGGTTAGGCAACTGGTCTAGGAAAAGGAAAACTCTGAATTGAACTCCGCTTAAAAAAATGACCTTTTGTCACATCCTGCTCGTGCGGAGGGGTGGGTAAATAAATATATACACAACGTTTTTCCGATGTGCTCTCCGGCCTTCTTCAGGTGTTTCTCGTCGAATTCGGGAACCTTCTTGTCGAACTCTGGAGCCTTCATGTCCTAATCGGGAACTTCAAACCGAACCCTTTATACAATCCACCGAGGTAGACTGTTCTCATTCCATTAACCATGACCTAATACAAGTGTTAAGCTATGTTAACTATTCTATGTTATTAACGCCCTTGGCCAGGATTGAACCTGCAATCTACAGATGATTATCACTTATAACTATATTAACTCAACCTTTATATCTATTGTGACATGTCCAACTTGACAATAAAAATGAGGACAATTGTCCGAAAAATCCAAATAATACAAATTATCAAGCCTCATCTAAAAAAAAACTTCATTAGAAGAGGACATTATCAATTGACAAATTGGGTCTTATTTGTCGGATTTATCTCTTCGGTCCCATGAAAGAGGGTTTGAGAGGCAAATATTATTCCAGTGACAAGGAAGTTAAATCTGTAGTGAAGAAGTGGCTCAAAGAACAGTCAACAGAATTTTACGGGTAGGGATACATGTCCTCATTCGAAGGTGGAATATTGCTATTGAGAGAAACGGTGACAATGTGGAGAATTAGGGATGTGATCCACAGAGGATCAGCTTCATTTTACCTGTCCTAAACAAAATGGCATTGCTTTTTGACTCACCCTCGTAAGATAAGTACACGTCAATTTTAAGATGGTATACAACAAATGATCATAGAAGACTCAGAATTTAAAATAAATCATGATAAACCTGTTTGTCTTCGCGTCTAGATGCCATTTTGAACAAGTGACCCAATTGTTATGGACAGCAAAGTGGCAATTCGACGCGAATTTTGTGTAAGAATAAGATATGATGCAATGGTTGGCATCCTTCCGTCTGCAAAAGACGATGGTGTAGTGTTCAAATTTTTTGTCCTACTACATAGCCTGAGCGGGTTGATATGGCGAATGTGCTGTTGCCCAAGCAGCAGATCTCCCCTCTCCCCACTGCCGCTGTGGTCCAAAGGAAGAGTAAGCGTCCAATGCAATTTGACAACGGCAGTGTCGCAGGAGTTGCTGTGTAGCAATGAAGTTCAGCGTTACACCATCTTAGGGACTCCGGCTCCGGATTTGTTTTGATGTAATAGAGTAACGAGTAACGAATTTGTTGTGCGGGGTAGAGGGGGACAGCATCAGGTCAATTAATTGATTGATTGATTGATTTGAACAGTATTTCAAACCGTTTATAGTTATTTTATGCCTAGGAGGTTAAGGAATCGCGTTCTTTGTACTGGGTGTGCTGAGTAAATTGTTGACATTGTAAATTATTCATTTCGCGCATGCACTTTGTTTGTTTCAGGTTTTGTCTACTGAGCAGCAAATTAGATTGGATTGGACACTGTCTGTGAGAAAAGTAGCAACGTGACGCTATTCACTCCTCAAAAAATTTCGAAACGACATGCTATACTTCTTGGCATTTACGCCAGAAGCTCCAATACGAAGATTTTAAGGGCCGGCTTAGCTCAGTCGGTAGAGTGTCTGGATGGGAACCTCGAGGTTCCTGGTTCAATTCTGGCCCTCGGCCACTCAGCGTATGAGTAGCACATGGATATGTGCGGTAAAGTGAGGAGCTGATGGTAGGGGTGGCGCTTCGCTTCAGACGCCAAAAACAATCTCCTCAGTCTAGCGCTAGTGAAAATGAGATATAATCCCTCGCTGATACCGACTTTTGGCCACCCCGACGACTTTTACTTTTATAAGCAGCTTATACATTATGTACGTACCTGTAGTTAGAATATTTTGATTATGGTCCGTTAGATTTAGAATGACGGGGTTCTATGGAAAGTTACTAGACAGTTATTAGCGGTTAGTAACCTTTTCACTTTACCCCTTGAAAAGGCACCATTATAGACGTGTTGGAATTAGTTTTAGATGCGACCCGATTTCTGAGGAGCGCGGGCGCTATTGTCGGCTCTGATGGGTCAGTCTCACCCCGGCGGAATAAACATGTGCTAGGTTCTGGAAATAAAGCTTTATCAAAGAAAACACCCAAGTCATGTTAATTGATTAATTCAAACAAGAATGACCAGCCAAACACGGAAAAGCAACCCCAGAAGAATCAGCCGAGAAAACAGATCAACAAGAGAAAATGGCGACCGAGTTAGACAAAGTAAACAGTGAGCAGATATCAACAAGTGAGAACCATCATCTATCATCATATCATCATCTATTATCTCTCTCTCTCTCTCTCTCTCTCTCTCTCTCTCTCTCTCTCTCTCTCTCTCTCTCTCTCCCCGTTTATATTTTTATTGAACGAGTATATAACACAATTAACATGGAGGGGTGCTATACGCGTACTACTGGCTTAGGGCTACTCAGCCTTTTCTCTTTAATGAAGCGGGGAGGTGTTGCCGCAGTTTAGAGATCCTCAGGACTATGCTAACCCCTGTATTTGGGGGCGATGTAGCAGCTTGCCCAAAATCAATTAAGAGAGATTAACAGAATCTGGTAAAAGGGTTTTCACTATCAGATTCTTCAACAAGAAAACTTACTAATCCCTGTGCTATGGTAAGGAATATTGATATGCAAATAGCTATAGATCTGTCTCTCTCTCTCTCTCTCTCTCTCTCTCTCTCTCTCTCTCTCTCTCTGTCCGTTTCTCTCCGTTTCTCTCTCAATACCCTTCCTTTCTCTCATCTCTCTCACTGTCTCCCCTTTCTCTGTCTTTTCCTTCTCTTCCTCTCTCTCCTCTCTCTCTCTATCACTCCCCCTTTTCTCTGTCTGTACCATTCCTTCCTCTCTTCCTCCTCTCTTTCTCTTTGTATCCACCTTCCTTTCTCTTCTCGTTCTTCCTCAACCTCTATCTCTCTCTCTCTCTCTCTCTCTCTCTCTCTCTCTCTCTCTTTCTCTCTCTTTCATTAAGCTTGTTGCCATCTACAAAACTTAACTTAGTTTGGCAGAAGATCAGAAGTACGAGTCACTCAGTGAGAATCGAACTCAGTATGCAAGTCTAGCCTGCTTTCTATCTCTTCATCGCTCTACTACCTACCTTTCTCTCTATATATAGGTATATCCCCCCTCTATCTCCTTCTCTCTCCCCCCCTCTCTCTCTCTCTCTCTCTCTCTCTCTGTTCATCTCCATTGTTTTCTCGGTTTCTTTCTCTCTTTTTCGTTTGTGTTTGATGCCATTTACTAAACAAGACTAAAATTATGAGTCACTGTGTGAGAATCGAACTCACTGGTAATTATCTGCAAGTCTAGCTCGCTAACTATTATACCACAGCTAAGTATAGTTTGGATTTGGCACAAAGCCGCAAGTAAGAGTCACTTAGTGAGAATCGAACTCATTAACTAAGTCTGCAAGACTAGCTTGCAAACAATTATGCCCCGAAGCGGGGCGACTCTCACTGCGCTTGTAAAAGCAATTGTCAGTATACATGCACATAAATCTTTGCGCGCGTGCGTGTGTTTGCGTGAGAAAGAAAGAGAGAGAGAGAGAGAGAGAGAGAGAGAGAGAGAGAGAGCGAGAAAGAATGTGTGTGTATGTGTGTGTGTGGGGGTGGGGGGATTCTGGCCAATCTTAAATTCGTTATAGATACTCGTATTTATGGGTCAGTTCAAATATTTGTCCGTTGTTTTGTTTTTTTACGACCGTACGAATAATCGGGCGAAATTTGGTTTTTCACGAAAAAAAAAAAAAAAAAAGAATTAGAAAAAAAAAAGAAAAAAGAAGGAAGTAAGGAAAGAAAGAAAGGAAAAAGAAATAAAAAGGAAATATAATCATATAAGAAAAGGGACGTGTTTATTTTTAAGAATAAAGAAAAGAAAAATAATTTTATTAATCAAAAAAGAAATTTTAATTAAAAAAAAAAAAAACATTTGAATAATTTTTTAAACAAGACTAAGAGAAAAATAAATAAATCACTCACTGATTCCGAGTAATCCTTATAAATTTTAATTCTTAAAATCTACCGATGAAAAAATCGAATAGTTTTGTTTACTTTGTTGTATTTATAGTGTAAGTGAATTGATATGAGTAAGATAAAACTCTTGTCTGACTCATATCAATTCACTTCTTTCAAAGGATCAATTATTTTTGCTTGGATCTGCTACGAGAAGAGACTTACAATTGTAAATTGAAATAATAATTGAGGTTTTAAATTTGATTTTTCACATCATCATCATCTTTTGAAAGTCTTGATGGAGTTGTTGAATGAGACTAATCCATAGTCTTATCCAACAACATCATCATGGCTTTCAAAGATGAAGATACGAAAAATCAAATTTAAAACCTCAATTATTATTAATAGCAAGAATATGCATCCCCGGGCGTAAGTATTTAAGTTTTCATGTAATGAAATATATTAAATTAGAAAGACTAATGAAATTAAATAAGAACGCATATAAAAAGATTACACTTATTTTGACCCGGTTTGGTCGCAGGAGCGCTTGTTGTGTAGCGAATTTTGGGTTATTTCTATAGCCTAACGGATCCCATCTCATTCCTGGTCTACAACTGGTTTGAATTCACAGTTTTCTTTCACCCAGACTGGTTGCCGTAAAGTAAGTAAAAGTCGTCGGGGCGGCCTAAAGTCGGTATCAGCCAGATAACAAGGGAGTCTATCCTCTTTTCAATAGCGCTAGATCAAGGAGATTATTTTAGCATCTGAGGTGGAGCGCCACACCTATCGTCAGCTCCTCACTTTACCGCACAGATCCCTGTGCTACTCATACGCTGAGTTGGCGAGGGCCGGTATCGAAAAATCTTGTGATTCCTAACCGAACTCTCTACCGACTGAGCTAAACCGAATCCAACCTGCCCAATTCATCTTACCCTCACTGGTTCAGCCACTTAATTTGATCATGGCAACGATACTCATGCACAAACTACCCTTGACCCCGAAGAAGAAGACATAAAACCTCAACCCGCCCAGCAGGTCAAGACACAGATAAGAAGGTATATTGGGGGGGGGTAAACGACGGGTGATTAGGTTTGATTGTTTGTTTGTTTGTTTTGTTTTACGGCATATCAACCTCAGTGGGTTATTTAATGCCGATAAAGTTTTGAAATAAACCAATTCTTAATGGATAATACAATTTTGTTTATCAACTCATGTTTTTCTATTTAACCCATAGATGGGACCCTAACAGGTACTACCACTCCGCATCAGAGTGGACCAGGGAGAAATTGTGATGAAGGGGTGCTCCACATTCCCCAAACCTCCAAAACTCAAACCTCACCATCAGATAGAGTTTAACGTCATTCCCAGGACATGTAGACCCTCAGTCACGGCCTTCTAGCACCCATATGATAAAAAGGGGTTGGGGCTTGCAATAAGGGCAATAGGGTTGGTAAAATCATATAGGTGCTAGGGCTTGACGTGACCAGCCGATTGATCGGGGGTGGGGCTCTGCAACCACCCGTCTAGCCCAAGATAGGGCGATTAGGATTATATGAAAAAAAGCACGGTTTCCCATCACTCTTTCTCGCTTACCGTCCCTATCGGCCATCGCCCCTGCCAAGTCTTCCGCGCAGCATCCAGAAACCGCACAAAGCTGATTGATGTGTTTTTTTGCTGGTCAGCATACACTGGTTTGTAAATGTGTTGGTGTCTATAGAAGAACGTCACTTATGAGTTCGCCCTTACTGTCTCCAATAGTGTCCAACATGTCTTGTTTGTCTCAGCTGGATGGCTTGCATAATAGGAGCCTAGTGACTGTACTGCTGTTTTCTTGCGAGATGCTACTTCCAAGATTTGTTCAAGACAGCGAGCAGCATCCTTGTGTAACTCCCGTTTAACTTTTCCTCTCAGCGCTTCATTAGGATCCAGGTAGTGCAGCCGTACAGTAGCACTGATACGGCTACGGCTTGGAAGAATTCTCGCTCTATGTTATCAGGTAGATCAGATTTCCATATGATGGATAATCTGTCTATAGCAGTTCATGCCTTTCTTTATATAGATGTACTGACAGAGAGAGAGAAAGAGAGACAGAGACAGATATATATATATATATATATATATATATATATATAGAGAGAGAGAGAGAGAGAGAGAGAGATAAAGATAGACAGACTGAGAAAGACAGAAACACGGAGAGGCAGAGAGATGTGTTAAGATTATCGATTTAACCTTAGCTGCGACTTTGATGAATTTCCGCTTTATCTTATCAGTGAGATAATACAAACTATCAAATTCCTCCAATGTACAATAGAAGTGTTAATACTGTGGATGGCAAGATAATGTGCCCAACACAGACGTGCAAACATGAACAGCATGTTCACCATCATCTGCGAGAGGAGCCTGCGCTGGCTTAGTCATGTCAGGAGGATGGACAATGTCGCATCCCCCAAAGACCTACTGTATGCCGAATTAGTTGAAGGCTCCCGTCTCGTAGGAAGACCACGCAAATATTTCTAAGACGTCTGCAAGAAATAAGAGGAATATAGCAGACACGACAAAGAAAGGAAGGAGAGACAACAGTAACCCCAACAAGTATCACTGTTTGTGTGCAGTCACTGCACCGGAGACTGCCATTCACAAAAAAAATGTAGCCGCCACAGCAAAGAGAGCCGGAAGCGAGGAGAGACAATAGCAACCCCAGCAAGCATCACTGTTTGGGTGCCGTTACTGCACCAGAGACTCCTTAAAAAAAAGTAACCGCTACAGCAAAGAGAGCCAGAAGGAAGGAGAGGCAATAGCAGCCCCAGCAAGCATTACTGCTTGTGGGCAGTCACTGCACCAGAGACTGCCATTCAAAAATTGGCCTGTTCAGCCACTCGCGCAGATGTAGATAAAAAATTGGACACTACGCCCTTGACTTTAGCAGACGAAAGGATACCAACAACAAAATGGACCACTAAACTTTTATTCACACGTCCGCACCCCCTTAGGGGTTTATATGGACCACTTTAAGAAATCCTGGCTTAAAGCATAAATATGCTAATTTATCCTTCAATGGTTGTGACAGAAGTGTCAATACTGTAGATGGCAGGTTCGAACGCCAGCCATCTCATGAGGAGTCAAAAACATATAAGCCCTTCCTTCCTCCCACCCTCTCTCTCTCTCCCCATTTCATTCTTTCTTTGTGGAAAACGAACTTTTATCCAATTATTCACACAGTCATAAAAAACGTAACTCAAATATTTGCCCTGACCCCAAAAGATCTAATTTACCGCCCACCCCAGACATTGGAATGTCATCACGAGGCTGGGGAATAGAAAATAAAAGCAATCCTACGCAAGTGTCCATTACATCTAAAAGCCTCAATCCCCAAAGAAGATTAACTCGCATCTCTGAAGACAAACGACCACTTTACGTAAACTCACTGTGTCGGTGGGGCTCAGAATATGCTAATTGTATATCCTACAGAGGGTTAAAAAAAAAACTCCCTATAAACGGAGGTCCTGGGTATGACACAAAACTGCATCTAATTGTGAGGCTCAAGTTCTGAAATTCTGAGAAGTAACTTTTCATTGCCATTACTCCTAGGTCGATTCTGACCAGAAGTCGTAGTCCAATCTTTGGGTCAAATAGATCTGTTTAAAAATTATTCATATTAGATAGGGCCGTGAGCAAAGAAAAAGAAAAAGAAAAAGAAAAAGAAAAAGAAAAAGAGCAAAGCAAAAAACTCTTAAGAAAGTAGCACCCGCCTCGGAATCGCAAGGTTCCAGGTTCGGTACCGGTTCCCGCCAACTGAGCGCATGAGTGGCACAGATTGGGTAATCCAATCTGTCCGGTAAAGTAGGGAGTTAATGGTAGGTATGGCGCTCCAATCCAGAAAAAAATCTCCCTGATCCACCGCTAACGAAAAGGAGATAGACTCCCTAGCTGTCTGGTTGATGCCGATAAAAGGCCACTCCGCCAAGTTTACTTACTTAAATGTACAACGAACGTGATTACTTGAGCTCTAAACATGAAATAACCCTAAACGTTTTTGACGTGCCTATATTTGAGCGATTCGTCTAGCAAATATAACAAGGTATTGTTATTATAGGGCCGGTTTAGCTCAGACGGTAGAGCATCTAACTAGGAACCACAAGATCCCGGGTTCAATACCGGCAACTCAGCGTATGATTAGCATAGGGATCTGTACAGTAAAATGCTGGTGGTAGGTGTGGCTCTCCACCTCAGACGCTAAAATAATCTCTTTGGTCTAGCGCTAGTGAAAAGGGGGATAGACATCCTCGTTATCTGGCTGATACCAACTTTAGGCCACCCAACGACTTTTATTGCTATTATAATAATTTCGGATGCCTCGTACTTGTGCCAGGCTATATACTAAGCTAGATACAGTATTGGTTGTCATTTTGTAGAGTAATGGTAATAGCAAGCTTGTTGGCTGGTTGGTTGGTTGGTTGGTTGGTTTTACGGTATTTCAACCCTTGTTGGGTTATTTTATCCCAAAGACGTTTTGTTTTATTCAATCTTGATGGATATTAAACATTTTTTTAAAACTCAATTTTTTAAAAACACATTTTTAAAACTCATTTTTTCTATTCAACCCGTAGATGGGACTCTAACAAGTACTACCACTGCGGGTCAGCGTGGACCTGGGAGTAATGGCCATGAAAAAATTGGAACTTCATCATTAGATGCAGTTTAACGTCATACCCAGGACACTTAAACCCACAACCACCACATCTTGTAGATATATGATAAAAAGGGTTGGGAATTTGCTAAAAGGGCAACAGTGTTGGGACAATATTGGTGCTAGTGCTTGACTTGACCAGCCGATTGATTGGAGGGGCCTCTCCAACCGCCCGTCTAACCAAAGTAAGGGCCAGAGAGGAGTGTTGTAAGTCATGTACTGCTCAACCACTAGGATACCGTCCTTAAGCATCACGAGTCGCCACCCATTGTCAACAGGTGGCCCCGTTGGTGGGATTCTCCCCCTCTGCAGGTTTGCAGTTGATGTATTCTACAGTCCCAGCCGTCACGACGATTAGTAAGTTAATCTCGGAAACCATTAATAGTGAATTCGATCCACACATTGTGCCCGAACTTATGACCTTGTACCAGACGAAGCTAATTATTAAGCTTATTAAACATAAATCTATATTAAAGATTTCAAGTACGTTGTCTTTCCACATTCACCATTCTTAGTCCATGCTTAGTTCTGCACAAGGCCAGAATTATGGAGCACCCACTGAGGATTGAATGCACTACCCGGTAGTAAAAATCTGCGAGACCAGCTTTTCATTGGTTAAAATTGTGGAACATCAAGTGAGAATCGAACTCACTACGCAGGATAAATGCGTTGCAAAATACCCCCTGTGCTGCGAGACAAGAATGAAATAGGGGCGTTGCTATAAGGAGGGGGCATCTTTTCTGTTCTTTTGGACGGCTTCTCGTTTGTATTTAAAACATTGGTGTTCGTGATCAATTCCAAAATGTTTGTGCGATTCCTAGTGAATTCTCACCCAGTCAGGTTTATTTCTATACTCCTTAAGTTTTGGTTTGGTTTGTTTTACGGCATATCAACCTCTGTGGGTCATTTAATGTCGATAAAGTTTTGAAATAAAGTAATTCTTAATGGATACTCAATTTTTCTATTTAACCCATAGATGGGACTCTAACTGGTACTACAACTCCGGGTCACAGTGGACCAGGGAGCAATGGAGATGAAGGGGTGCTCCACATTCCCCAAACCTCCAAAACTGGAACCTCACCATCAGAGAATTTAACGTCATTACCAGGACATGTAGACCCTCAGCCATAGCCTTCTAGCACCCATATGATAAAAAGGGTTGGGGCTTGACATAAGAGCAATAGGGTTGGGGCAATCATATAGGTGCTAGGGTTTGACATGACCAGCCGACTGATCTGTGGGGGCCTCTCCGACTGCCCGTCTAGTCGAAGAAAGGGGCAAAGTGGAGTATTTCAAGTCATGGACCGCTCAGCCATCTGAATTCCATCCTTAAGCATCACGCCATTGGGGGAGTCTTACCCCTCTGTAGAGGTGCAGTCGGTGCGTTCTAACGCACCACCGAAAGGGCGGATACTCCTTAAGAGTTAATTTTTTTTCCATTCATTTATCGTATGATTGAAATCGGATGCTCGGAGATCTGTTTCTAAAGCAGCATGTTCATACTGCGTCATGGATATATTGGTTGGCTGGTTGGTTGGTTGGTTGGTTTCTACGGCATGTCGGCCCATGGGTTATTCAATATCGAAGTACATTTTTTGTTTTACTTTTTAAAAAAATATTTTTTAAACATATCTTTTAAAACTCATTTTTGGTATATTTAACCCATGTATGGGACCATAATATCTACTACTACACTACTAAGAGTGGACCCGTGAGTAATGGCAATGAAGGTGTACTCCACATTCCCCAGAGCTCCAGATTTTGAAACTCACCACCAGATAAAGTTTAACGTCATACCCAGGACACTAATACCTTCAGCCACCGCCTTCTAGCACATATATGATAAAAAGGAAGGATTGAGGGGGATTTTACCCTTCTGCAGAGGTGCAGTTGGAGTATTCTACAACCCCAGCCGACACGGATGTGTGTGTGTGTGTGTGTGTGTGTGTGTGTGTGTGTGTGATTAATACATAAATATTTAAATATTTTGAATATCAATAAGAATTATTAATAATCAATAATATTAAGTTCAGATCAGTCTTACACAAGGTTATACAATGGAGTTGCCAGTTAGGATCGAACTCACGATACTGTGATATGTACAACGTGTGGGTTACGTCGTATGGACAATTATGCATGTAAGTGTTGGTATTTACCCAACCCGTTCGCCAAGATCGCAATTATGTGGCATCCAGCGAGGATCGAACACGCTATTGAGTAGTAATGGATCTGCGAGACTAGCTTGCTAACGATTACACCACGATGTGACGCCCAGGTATTTACCCAACCCGTTCGCCAGAGGTAGGGCAAGACACAATGTCGCAAGTATGGAGCATCCAGCGAGGATCGAACACGCTATTGAGTAGCAATGGATCTGCGGGACTAGCTTGCTAATACCCGGGCATCATCGCGTGGTGATGCCCGGGTATTTATCTAAGCCTATTCGCTAAGACTAGGATGAGAAACAAGATCGCAAGATGGGGCATCCAGTGGAGGACCGAACTCGTTGTTCAGTAGTAATGGATCTGTGAGACTACCTTGCTAACGATTACTCCGTGATGGGACGCCCCAAGTATTTACCTAACCCGTTCGCTACGAGTAGGATGAAACACAAGATCACAGGTATAGAGCATCCAGCGAGGATCGAACTCGCTATTCAATAGAAATGGATTTGCGAGACTAGCTTGATAATCATTACCTCACGATGGGACGCTCAATGCGGATGAGTGTATGTGTGCTTACTGATATTGTACATTGTGTGTGTGCGCGCGTGCCTGTGTGTGTATGTCTGTGTGTGTGATAGAGAAAGAGAGAGAACGAGGTGGATGGAGTGAGGAAGGTAAACAGATAGATAGATACAGAGAGAGGGGGGAAAGAAGGAGAGAGAGAGAGAGAAGCAATATTTCTCTGTATCTGTATTTTATATGTTACGTACATTTCACATTGAGAACAGCCACATATTAACTGCTAGAAATGAATTGCAGCCTCCTCTTTTTAGCCACGCCTATTTTGAAAGGGAAGAAAAAGAAAAAGAAAAAGAAAAGGAAATAGAAAAAGAAAAAGAAACAGAATTAGAAAAAAGACAAGAGAACGTTGTCATTATTATTATGATTGAGCTACTGACATTTCCATTAGAAACGTTAATTTAAAACCCCACTAGCTGTGGGATAGTTGAAGCT
This sequence comes from Doryteuthis pealeii, assembly GCA_023376005.1. Lineage (NCBI taxonomy): Eukaryota > Metazoa > Mollusca > Cephalopoda > Myopsida > Loliginidae > Doryteuthis > Doryteuthis pealeii. The sequence goes on along the minus strand of CM042140.1, from coordinate 64,010,155 downwards.
CAGCAACAATAAAGTATTTTTCTATTAACGTACCAATATTAGACATATCCAAAAAAAAAAAATTAAATCATTCAGAAACAAAACAAAAAAAATACAAAAAAAATACGACGACCACTAATTCTCATTCATAAGATCCTCTATAACTTGCCCATTCATAATAAGCATCGTTTGAAGTTACGGTATTGTGGATGTTAGAAACTGTGATTGGCTGATGTTGACGCAGCCATCATTTCGGGGCGGAGTCTGTGCGTTTCAGAAAGAAAAGAATGGAGGATAAGAAGGCGGGGCTTATTGAGGCTGTCTCAGTTTCCCGCGAGAGGCTCTTTCGACTCATCTGTTTGTTTATCAGGTCCTGTTTTCTTTGCTGGACACGTTTAATGACCCCCTCAACTCTCTCTCTTTTCTCTCTTCTCTCTCTCTCTCTCTCCTCTCTCTCTCTCACACACACACACACACACACACACACCTTTAAAAAACAGGGCAAACAACGTTCCTGTGGCTAGTATAGCTACTACTAAACATAGACACAACACACACACACACACACACGAAGCTAAGTCACTGTCTCCTCTCTTTTGTATTTAGCTCTCACGCAGAGAGATGAAAATACGCTGTGTTCTTTTCAGCACTTTCTAGAAGATATTTCTTAACTGAATACAGAAATGAGTCTGTATCGGTACGGATAGAGACCCTCACCTTTTTTCGGTTTGGAGGGTTAAACTTTTAACCCTGTGCCTACCTAGTGCATAATTAATTACGACCCCTGTCACATAATATGGTTATTTGAACGCTTGGTCGGACATCGGGTTGCTTTCAGCAGTTACTGTTACTAACTGGTCACCCATCTAAGGACTGAGCAGGTTCATTTGTTGCTTAACTTCAGTGATCTTTCAGAAACACCTTCAGCGTGACTTGACCGCAACACCTCTGTTGTAATAATAATAGTTGATTGATTAGTGGGATTTTATGGCATGTCAACCCCTGTTGGGTTATTTTATGCCGAAGACGTTTTCTTTTATTCATTCTTGTTGGGTATTCAATTTTTTTAAAAACTCCATTTTGTTAAACACATTTTAAAAATTCATTTTCTCTATTTAACCCATAGATGGGACCCTAACAGGTACTACCACTCCAGGTCAGTGTGGACCTGGGAGTAATGTCGATGAAGGGGTAGTCCAAACTACCCAGGGCTCCAAAATTGGAAATTTACCATTAAATGCAGTTTAACGTCATATCCAGGACACTAAAAACCCGCCACTGCCTTCTATCACATATATGATAAAAAGGAGTGGGGTTGCTATAAGGGCAATAAGGTTGGGACAATCATGTAGGTGCTAGGGCTTGACATAACCAGCCGATTGATTGGAGGATTATGATAAAAAGGTTTGGGGTTTCTATAGCACCAACCAACAGAGCGGAATAATTATTGTAGTAGTAGTTTTAGTTATATACTAGACAAAACGTGACCCGTTGGGTCACCCATTGAGCTCTGCGTAGATAATTGAGATTAGGGAAAATTGAGTTTGCAAAGGGAATTGTTTTTTAATAAATACGGCCGGACAAAACATTAAAATCATTTAGTAACATTTCTAAGAAAGGTAACGTTTGACCTGATTTAAGCTACGGGGTTGTTGCATATGAAATTTTTACATACAAATACACTTCAAATTCTCACCATCTCTCTCTCTCTCTCTCTCTCTTCTCTCTCTCCTCTCTCTCTCTCTCTCTCTCTCTCTCTCTCTCTCTCTCACTACTCTACTCTCCCAGAGAAACTAAAATGTATAGCGAGGAGGTAATCAAGATACAGAGAGAGAAAGAAAGTGACAGGCAGAATGTAAAGTAAAGGATTGGTCAGATTTTTACTTGATTGCAAAAATTACGACTAATTAGAACAAATTAAAATGGAATTTTTTTTTTCAAACATAACTCAATCCTAACAATAAGGAATAATTTAATATAAAATTTGTGTCATTAAATTAAACAGCAAAAAAGCCTTTAGGAAACAAAAGCTGATTCACTCAGCTTTAGTATAATAATAGATGTGATAGTCGTTAAAATTACATATAAATTTCACCCACCACAAGAGATAAGAGGGCGTGGAGAGGTCCAGATCAACAAGCGATTTGATTGGATAATTTCTGTTATTTTCAAAAATTTGACAAAAGGAGCAGGAAGAAGAACCACATCACTATGCCATCAAAACCCTGACCAGACCCTCAGCTGCAGCCGCTACGACCGTGCCTGCCTGTCCTACATTGGCCTTATCAGCCACGAACATGCCTGCACTCAATGTGGACTTCTTAATTTCCCCCAATCGGGCCACCAGTTGGCCGTGGGTGGCTATCCGTAATCCTAGTGGCAGAGTAGTCCATGACATATAACACTCCACTTTGGTCCTTACTGAGGCTAGATGGGCAGTCCGCGAGGCCCCCTCCGATCAATCCACTGGTCACATCCAGCCCTAGCACCTATATGATTGTTCTGCTCTTTGGAATTGTATTGAACGATCCGTTTGTATATCAAAGTCCCAAAGAATGTTTCATTTTCTAGGAAAGATTCTGGTTTATGCACACACACACACACACACACACACACACACACACACACACACACACATATATATAATATTATATATATATATATATATATATGTCAGACACTATCTACCTAGGTTTCAGCTGAATGGTTCTTCAGGATACATTCGGGTGAAGCCTAGGTAGATAGTTTCTGACTCATGTAGGTCCTTATAATTATGCTCTACTTAGCGTATTGAGCACTTTACATATATGGATTAGAGAGCTCCTTCGGTGTTTTTTCTTTTGGACACTACATACGATACTGATGATTATTTTCAGAAAGTACGGATGTACTGGTCTTTTCTTTTTTTCTAATTTTTGGCCCCCAGATATCAGTTTGAATCTTTTTATGTGTTTTTTCCCACCGATAGAGTTTAGAAGTAAAAAAATAACATATATATATATATATATGTGTGTGTGTGTGTGTGTGTGTGTGTATGTACGGGCTGCGAAGGGTAAATTGTCGTCTAAATTACGCAAAAATGACACTAACATTTCACTTTATCAGATATATTTATCAAAATTACATGAAAATATCTTGAAATACTAAATATTATAATAAGTTATTCTAAGAAATCGTCATTAGCTTCACCCACGGCATCCAGACGACTTCGGTGTCTCCTGTGATTCTTCCCGGCGGTCTCCTTGTTCAAATTGCTAAATGCTGTTGTTATTCTTGTCTTCATTTCATCTTTGGTGTTGCACGGAGTTTTTGTTGGTCTCTCGTTTAAGCACGCCCCACACATAATAAACAAGAGATTTTCCCACAGTCAACACTGGTTTTTCCTACTTGTGTGACATGACACAGAGTCCTGTTGTCAGACACAGGGTATTTCAGCAGTCACCCTTTCGTCCAGGGTACCAATACCTCCTCTAGGCATTTGATGTACGCCTTGGATTCACCAAGGCAATGTAGGAAGGTGAATGGAAACATAACGTAATTTTCTTATCAGAGTGACATTCTGCAATGGAAACCAGCACATGGGCACGCCAGTGTGAGCCGTCCAGCAAGGACCTATATTGACCAGCTCTATATGAAGCGCGTGGTGTAATGGTTAAAGTCATGGGAAATGGACTCGTCGACCCGAGTTCAAATCCTGGATGTGGTAATTGCATTTCACTTAGCGCTAATACCCTTGGGAAAGGTATGAATCATACTCTCCCTCCAAATAGTAGGGCAGACTGAGCTCTTTAACCTTGGTTTGACAACCGGTCTAGAAGGAAAACTCTAAATTCAAACCTGTTAAAGAAATTGACTTTGTGTCACATCCTGCTCGTGTGGAGGAGTTGGTAAATATATATATTGACCAGCTCTGAGCGGCTACTGGATGCTGCACAGAGGACCTCCCGAAAGCAATGAATGATGCGAGATTTTCCGGGATATCCGTGTTACTAGCGCGATATGATGGTGATAATGAAAGCGGAGGTTCATATGCTGTGACAATATGAATTTAACTATAAAAGGGAAAATGGTGAACGTCTTATTCAACACGTATCCTTCTGAAACTTTATAAGCGAAAATAGAGTTTTTTCATTAAAGGACAAACTTAGCCAGGCAGCTATGGTACAAAACGTCTGAGTCGATCTAGAACAGCGTTCTCAACCTTTTTACCCTTGCGGAACCCTTAAAATATATTAAATGTCTCAAAGAATCCCTGCGAAAAAACACATATACCATATCTTTCTCATTTTATTTCCATCGTAGTTTGCTTCTTTGTCAAATTTTTAAGTAATGCTAAATAATATTCCTACTGTTCGTTTATAATACTCTATCAAAGAGTTTTTCATTCCCACAAACAAAATTCTAAACCCAAACGTTAAAAATAAACATAAGTAACCAATATCATATCTATTAATAATGGAGATTCGCTTCCGGTTTTAACAAAAATTACGTCACTGCCTACGTCACATTACCCAAAATCGTCATAACATAGAACACTCAAAATTTGAACATGCAACATTAGACAGTCCTCATTGTTTTTTAAAACAAGTTTTAATAAATACATGACTGGTATTATATATCTATATATAGTTTGTTTTATTTTAATACATATTTAAAGTTTACATTTCAAATTGTTTTATTTTTTAATTCTTTAATGAATTTGATGATTTAACTTACTTAGGGTACAAACTCGCTGACATTGAATTTTTTACTCCCACCCCTCAGGCAATATGTTTCAAAAATCTATTTTTACATCGCCCGGAGGGTGTTTTTTTATTTTGTACTAGTACCTATAATATAAATATAAACAGAATGAAAACAGATAATTGCTGTATCCGTTTATTATTTATTTATCCTTTACTGGCAATGTTGAAAAGACATAAGATAAATATCAAGGCAAGATGTCCTGTGAACCAATAAACGGGCTAGAAAATGTTACTTTCAGAGTCATTTGATAACGTGAAACATGCTTTTCTAATGTGAAACCTCTGCCTATGTAGCGGGTTTTGATCGGAAAACGGATGTGACCCCGGGACGAGAAACGGAAGAAAGAAGAAAATCGTTCCTTTTTCGGCTGGGCTCTGGTGGGGAGTCAGGCGTAGCTCCCGGTCCCCGTATGGGTTTGGGATAGTAGTACTGAACATGACTTACGATAGAATAGTTTGACCATACTCTTCTCTCTCTCTCTCTCTCTCTCTCTCTCTCTCTCTCTCTCTCTCTCTCTCTCTCTCTCTCTCTCTCTCTCTCTCTCTCTCTCTCTCTAAAAGAACGTACGAGCCTAGGAAGAAATAAATAGCCCCACTGTGACTATACAACTTGCATGTGTTGTTTCTGAACTAACGACGACTACTACTACTACTAACCGACTACTACTACGACTCGAACTTGGCCCTATGCAACACCTATCTTTTGCTATACAAATACTTAATTCGAGGTATTTAGTAATATAAGGTATATGAAATTAAATAAAAAGTCAAAAGTGCATTAGCTTATTAGATTTGTTCTTTTGTAACGCTTAGAGACCTTTTGCGGAATCTCAGGGTTTCGGGGAACCCCGGTTGAGAAACGCTGATCTAGAAGATTCTTCGTTGTGAGTCTCAAACTTAATGATAGACTATATCCGGACATTCGTCTGTCATGAACGAATTGTGCTGGAGAGATATTTTCATCTAACTTCATCAATTTTATAGATTGGAATGTTGAAATATATTTCATTCAATATTTCATAGGGGTGAACTTCCTTTATCAAGATTTTCTAGACTGGTTGATTAGTGCGGTTGTTGGCGCTTTTATAGATTGGAATGTTGAAATATATTTCATTCAATATTTCATAGGGGTGAACTTCCTTTATCAAGATTTTCTAGACTGGTTGATTAGTGCGGTTGTTGATGCTTTTATAGATTGGAATGTTGAAAATATATTTCATTCAATATTTCATAGGGGTGAACTTCCTTTATCAAGATTTTCTAGACTGGTTGATTAGTGCGGTTGTTGACGCTTTTATAGATTGGAATGTTGAAATATATAATGAAATAACAACAAGGTGTTCAGAAGGATGATATTTCTAATTAGTTAACGTCATATAACTTCAGGTTGATAGCTTTGAAATCTAGATGCTTTAGTCTAAAAGACCGAAAATCTATTGACACGGACATGAATAAATTTTAACCGACACAATTATCGAACAGAGTAAGTATTTATCCAACTCGTTCACCTTGGGTAGGATATAATACAAGGTCGCAAGTATATATATATATATAATATATATATATATATATTATATATATATATATATATAGTGTATGTCGGATTGTCACTGTTTCAGCTTTTACTGGAACGGGGTGCCAAAGGCAGTATTATTGGTAGAGTGCTCAATATAAAATAGAGCTGTTATATAATATAATAAGATAAATATATAAAGGTTTTACATATCTATTTATTTGGAGACAAAGGAACATTCACGACCATATTGGTTTCATGCGATAGCAATCGTCAGGTGAAGTTGTGTCAAAAAAGTATCGAGTTTTTTGTACTTTTTGACACACCTTGTAATCTGGAAAAAAAGTTCCATTCATTCTTTATATCTATCTTGATAAATACAGCATTGAACTTGGTACTTTTTGACACACATTGTATTCTGAGAAAATAATGAATGCACGGTGTATTAAAAAGTACAACAAATCTTGATACTTTTTTGACACACCTTTTATATATATATATATATTATATATAATATATATATACAAAACTTATTGGTAAACCCTTGCGGTAAGAAAAAACCCGGCAAATAGTTTGATAGTAAAAATATACTACCAAAACTTCAACTGGGGAAAAAATGAAAAAAAAAAGAAAAGATCAAGAAGGTCGTACCAACCGAAAAATAATCAATTAATAATATAATACTTGGCCAAAAGAAAAAAATATATATATGAAATATATATATAAACCGCAAGGATTATCTAAAACTAAAATGTAAAAAGTGCTCAATACCTAAGTAAAGCAAATAATTCTTGCCCTGATGAGCTACTAAGCGAAACTATTAGTAGGTATCTGACTCGAGCACGAGCAGGATGCGACACAAGGTCAATTACTTAAGCGGAGTTAACAGGTTTGAATTCAGTTTCCCTTCTTCTAGACTGGTTAACTAGCCAAAGTGACAGAGCCCAGTCTGTGCTACCCATATCTGAGGGGAGAATAGTCGGATGCATACCTTTCCCAAGGGTATTAGCGCTATGGGAAATGCAAACAGCATCGTCCAGGATTTGAACTCGGGTCCACGAGTCCATTTCCCACGACTCTAGCCATTACACCACGCGCCTCCCAGTTCGCAAGTATAGGGCATTCAGCAATGATCAGACTCGTAACTCAATATTAGCTTGCTAACCATTAGAATACGAAAATTACCGAACCAAGTATTTGGCCATTGTAAAAGACGAATTCAAAATTCATATAAAACGATCATGCTCAGATCATTTACGAGGGTAATCCCAAAATATGGCCACCAAAGCGTTCATGTGGCTATTGGCAACATTGTTGCGTTTGGTGAGCACGAGCTTGTGCCTGTCCCTGCGCGCGCCTCGCTGCAACACCCAGTCTTTGTTTAGCTTGGCAGTCGTTTCTAATGAAGCTTCCGATTGACGCTACAGCCAATTGTGAAATTCACACAGTTATTCGGTTTCAGAACGCAAAATTCATTAAACCAATTAAAATTCATCACCAATTAACGGGAGTGTATGGTGAATTGTGAATGGATTTCAAAAATTCCCGCAAGTGGTGTATGAAGTTTGCAACGATGACGAGGTTTAACGCTTCCTCAACAACATGGCAGCGACTTGGTATGACATGGGCATACAGAAACTGCCACAGCACCTACAAAAATACATTGAATGAGATGGCGATCATGTAGAAAAACAGATACACGTTCAAACGTTAAAATGATATAAAAATCATTGATAATAAACAATAAATGTTTCTGTGATTTCTAAATATTTTGGAGACCTTACATTTGGGATTAGGGGGCCGGTTTAGCTCAGTCGGTAGAGTGTTCGGCTAGAAACCACAAGGTTCCTAGTTCGATATCGGCCCCCACCAACTCAGCGTGAGTAGCACAGGGATCTGTGCGGTAAAGTAAGGAGTTGGTTGTATGTGTGGCGCTCCACCTCTGATTCTAAAATAATATCCTTGGTCTAGCGCTATTGAAAAGGAGATAGAATCTCTCGCTGTCTGGTTGATACCGACATTAGGCCGCCCCGACGACTTTACTTTTTACTTTTACTTTTGGGATTATTCCCGCATATAATGTGAGTCGACTTATAACTCAGAAAATGACATTGAGAAATAAAATCTCGCATATAATTTGACATGTTCATAATAATGAAAAATACAAAAAATTGATTTTTGTATTTTTACTGATTCACTGATATAAATTGATTAAAAATAAAATCGGTATGCGAAATTCGTCACAGTTCTTCATAAATAAGTACATAAGACCCGCATTAAACCAACAGTAGGAGAATGGAAGCAGGGATATATAAAATCCCGAGAGGAAGAATTAATACTGTCTCGGCTGCGCATTGGCCATAAAAACTTACATACTCTTTTATACTCAAACAAGTGGATCAACAACGGCGAGGAACATGTCAAACACATTTCACTGTCAAATTTCCCTCATAGAATGAGGAGTTTTCGCTCATATCAGAAATAATTTTTTCAACGCAAATAATATGAGGGATTTGTTTGAGAATACTAACATGAATTGCATTTTGTCCTTTTTGAGATAAATAGAATTGTACTGAAAATTATGAATCAGACATAAAATACACCAATGAAACTATCTCTAAAAATATACCGGTAAAGAAAACGTCACTGTTGTGAACTAGCCTATCTTACCTTTCGTAGAGAGTAAATGAGCTGGTCCAAGACTATTTGTACACTGCTGTCTTCGAATATCTTGGGGTCAGGACTTGCTCCAGAGCGCTTCGGCCTCTGGAGTGGCTTGGCAATACAATCAACAGCGTCAATCCCAGGGGGCTATCCCCCCAGGCAATACCTGCCCCCTTGGGGGCGGGGCTGGGTTTATTGCCCAGAGCCTGAGGCGCCCCCCTTGAGGGGGAATGCCGACGGGATCGACGCAATTTTTGTTCGCCCACGTAAAAATGAGACCTTTGTGTCCAGCCCATACAACTGGGGTATGAGGCAAATACATCCCCCCCAGGCAATCCCTGCCCCCTTGATTTAAAGTGGCAGGGCAGGGTTGATTGCCCAGCGCCTGAGGCGCCCCCTTGTGGGGGAATGCCGACGGGATCGACGCAATTTTTTCCACCAACCACCCATAAGCTTCGGCTTATGAGTGGGCACACATAAAAATGTCCTTGTGTCACGCCTTCATAAGTGGGATGAGAGGCAATACCCTGAGACTGCGAAGATTACGGATCCATTACGCGAACCGTCTACCTCGATGTCTTAGCACTCTGTTGCGAGTTACTCTATGTCTGGCGCAAACTGTAGTTGGATGTACTAGTATACTGAATATTGTATGATCCAGTATACAACAATTATTAACTTTTTTTCTCACACTCTAACAGTTTTGGCATTAAATAACCCACAGGATTTAATATGTCATTAAACAAAATAAACAAATAAACAAAGAACATTGTTTAAATATCACACAGATTCCAATAAAATTATTGTTTTTTTATCTATACATATATAAATGTCCGGTGGAAACTTCGAAAATAAAACAATTAACGACAAAGTAAATATATATAGACATTAAATATCACCAGGGCTTGGTTTTTGAGCAAAAATAATGAAGATTTGATTTATATTTTCGAATACATCTACATTTTTTTTTACTTTGAAATGTTAATTTGAAATTTAGCAAATCGCGTCATTTATATTTTATTTTTAAAATATATAGTTAATCATTTAATTAAAATGTCTTACTATATCATTCCCTCTACTCTGACGAAAAAAAGAAAAAAAGATTCCCTGACTTCCCACCAGGCCGAATTAAAATAAGATCTTTTTTACGTGATGATTTTTATGGGTCATCCTGCGAGGATCGAACTCGCTATTCAGTAGTAATAGGTCTACAACCGTTATTAAATTGTTTTTTTTTTTCTCGCCGGGTAGCCGCTTCTAGTTTAGTACTAATTCTAAAAAAAAGAAAGAAAAAAAAAGATAAAGAACTAAAAAAAATCATGGAAATATTTCAAACCAATAGGTTTTTTTTCCCTCTTGTTTTAAATATACTATTTTAAATGTAAACCAAAAAGAGAAATTGTAATACGAAATAAATTATGTTTTTGATATATTAGCTTCGTTTTATTGTTAGATTTTTAGGGGCTAACCAAGAACATAGATTAAACTTATACATTTTCTATCATTGTTATTCAACAAGCAAGGTAGAAGTAACCTTTTGAAAAAAAAAAAATTGTTTCAAACCGCTCGAGAGTTTAGAGTTACATTTTTAAAAATAATATTTCAAATGTAGGTATTTATCCGACCCATTCACCACGGGTAGGATATGACACAAAGTCGCAAGTATGGGGCATCCAATGAATATCGAATTTGCTATTCAGTAGTAATGGATCTGCGAAACCAGCTTGCTAATGATTACACCACGATGGGAAGCCTTCCTTATTTACTCGATCCGTTCGCCACAGGTAGAAGATATTTACCCAACTCGTTCGCTACGGGTCGGATGTGACACAAGATCGCAAGTATGGGACATCCAACATGGACAAACTTGCAATTCCTTAGTAATAGATCTGCGAGACTAATCCTGCTAACCATTACACCACGATAGGACTCTCATTTTTCTTTATCCAACTCGTTCGTCAAGTGTATGATGTGACAATGTCGCCAGTATTAAATTCGCTATTCAGTTCGTAATCGATCTGTGAGATTAACTTGCTAACCCAGTAACACAATGACGGCACGCCGTCCTTAATTTACGCTGATTCCGTTCGCCAAGAGTAGGGTGTGACATAGTCGGTTTGGGGCATACAGCGTGGATATTTCATTAGTAATGGAATCTGCGAGACTAGATTGTTAATCATTACTCCACAATGGGATGCCTTCCTTATTTACCAACTTTGTTCGCCACGGTAGGATGTGACACAAGTTCGCAAGTATAGGGCATCCAGAGAGAATCGAACTCGCAATTCATTAATAATGAATTGTGAAACTCCTTCCTTATTTAGCCAACCCGTTCGTGCCGGTTTAGGATATGACACAAAGGTTAAAAAAATGGGGCATACAGCGTGGATCGAACTCGCTATTCAAAAGTATTGGATCTGTGAAAATAGCCTGCTAACTCTCAGACCACGACTAGAAGCCAGTAATATTCTAATGTAAAAAAAAAAAAAAAATTATAATTTCTAAAATAATCGAATATTATAATGTGCGAATTCTTAGCGTCTTTTATTAATAATAGGTATACCCAATTTGTCGAAAAATTCCGTGTTTTTACAAAACAAATTTAAACACCCGCCACTGCAATCGGCCACCTGGTTTGACAATGGGTGCGACTCGTGTGATTGCTTAAGGAACGGGTATCCTAGTGGTTGAGCGCAGTACATGAAACTTACAACCACTCCTCTCTGGCCCCTTACTTTGGTTTAGACGGGCGGTGTGGGGGGGGGAGAGGCCCTCCAATCAATCGCTGGTCAAGGTCAAGGCACTAGCACGGCAATATGTCCCCAACAACTTGTGCCCTTTAGCAAATTCCAACCCTTTTTATCAATATTCGTACAAGATGTGGTGGTTGTGGGTTTAAGTGTCCTGGTATGACGTTAAACTGCATCTTAATGATGAAGTTCCATTTTTTCATGGCCATTACTCCAGGTCCACGCTGAACCCGCAGTGGTGGTACTTTTTAGAGTCCATCTACGGGTTGATAGAAAAAAATGAGTTTAAAAATGTGTTTCTTAAAAAAATTGAGTTTTAAAAAAATGTTTAATATCCACAAGATGAATAAAACAAAACGTCTTTGGATAAAATAAACCAACAAGGGTTGAAATACCGTAAACCAAACTCAACCAACCAAACCAACCAGACAGCCAACAGCTTGCTATTACCATTAACTCTACAAAATGACAACCGCAAATACTGTATCTAGCTTAGTAATATAGCCTGGCACAGTACGCAGGCAATGCCGAAATTATTATAATAGCAATAAAAAGTCGTTGGGGTGGCCTAAAGTTGGTATCAGCCAGATAACGAGGAATGTCTAATCCCCCTTTTCACTAGCGCTAGACCAAAGAGATATTTAGCGTCTGAGGTGAGGGGGAGAGCCACACCTACCACCAGCATTTTACTGTACAGATCCCTATGCTAATCATAACGCTGAGTGCCCGGTATTGAACCCGGAATCTTGTGGTTCTAGTTTAGTATGCTCTAATACCGTCTGAGCTAAACCGGCCCTAATATAACAATACTTGTTATATTTGGCTAGACGAAATCGCTCAATATAGCACGTCATAAAAACGTTTTAGGGTTATTTCAATGTTTAGAGCTCAAGTAATCACGTTCGTTGTACATTTAAGTAAGTAAACTTGGCGGAGTGGCCTTTTATCGTACATCACCAAGACAGCTAAGGGAGTCTATCTCCCTTTTCGTTAGCGGTGGATCAGGGGAGATTTTTTCTGGATGGAGCCCGCCATACCTACCATTAAACTCCCGTAACTTACCGGACAGATTGGATTACCCAACATCTGTGCCACTCATAGCGCTCAGTTGGGCGGAAAACCGGTACCGGAACCTGGAACCTTGCGATTCCGAGGCGGGTGCTACTTTCTTAACGATTTTTTGCTTTGCTCTTTTTCTTTTCTTTTTCGTTTTCTTTTTCTTTTTCTTTGCTCACGGCCCACTATCTAATATGGAATAATTTTTAAACAGACTCCTATTTGACCCAAAGATTGGACTACGACTTCTGGTCAGAATGCGACCTAGTAGTAAATGGCAATGAAAAGTTACTTTCTCAGAATTTCAAGAACTTGAGCCCTCACAATTAGATCAGTTTTGTGTCTACTAACAACCCAGGACGCTCCGTTTATAGGGAAGTTTTTTTTTTTAAACCTGCTGTAAGGATAATTACAATTAGCATATTACTGAGCCCCACCCGACACAGTGAGTTTACGGTAAAGTGGTCGTTTGTCTTCAGAAGATGGGCGAGTTAATCTTCTTTGGGGATTGAGGCTTTTAGATGTAATGGACACTTGGCACGTAGGATTGCTTTTATTTTCTATTCCCCCAGCCTGCGGTGATGACGATTCCAATGTCTGGGGTGGGCGGGTAAATTAGAATCTTTTGGGGTCAGGGCAAATATTGAGTTACGTTTTTTTATGACTGTGTGAATAATTGGATAAAAGTTCGTATTTCCCACAAAGAAAGAATGAAATGGGGAGAGAGAGAGAGGCGTGGGAGGAAGGAAGGGCTTATAATGTTTTTGACTCCTCTATGAGATGGCTGGCGTTCGAACCTGCCATCTACAGTATTGACACTTCTGTCAGCAACCCATTGAAGGATAAATTACAATTTTATGCTTTAAGCCAGGATTTCTTAAAGTGGTCCATATAAACGCCTAAGGGGGTGCGGACGTGGTGAAATAAAAGTTAGTTTGGTCCTTTTGTTGTTGGTATCGCTTTCTTCTGCTAAAGTCCAAGGGCGTAGTGTCCAATTTTTTATCACATTCTGCGCGAGTGGCTGAACAGGCCAAATTTTTGAATGGCAGTTTATGGTGCAGTGACTGCCCACAAGAGCGGAGTAATGCTTGCTGGGAGCTGGCTATTGCTCTCCTTCCTTCTGGCTGCTCTTTGCTGTAAGCGGTTACTTTTTTTTTAAGGGAGTCTCTGTTGGCAGTAACGGCCACCTCAAACAGTTGATGCTTGCTGGGTTGCTATTGTCTCTAACTCGCTCCGGCTCTCTTTGCCTGTGGCGCTACATTTTTTTGTGAATTGGCAGTCTCGCGGTGCAGTGACTGCACACAAACAGTGATACTTGTTTGGGGTTACTGTTGTCTCTCTTCCTTCTTTGTGCGTGTCTGCTATATTCTCTTATTTCTTGCAGACGTCTTAGAAATATTTGCGTGGTCTTCCTACGAAGACGGGAGCCTTCAACTAATTCGGCATACAGTAGGTCTTTGGGGGATGCGACATTGTCCATCCTCCTGACATGACTAAGCCAGCGCAGGCTCCTCTCGCAGAGATGGTGAACATGCCTGTTCCAATTAGTTTGCACGCCTGTGTTGGGCACATTATCTGCCATCTCACAGTATTACACTTCTATTGTACATGGGAATTTGATAGTTTTGTATTATCCTGCAACTGATTAAGATAAAGCGGAAATTCATCAAGTCGCAAGCTAAGGTTAAATCGATAAATCTTAACGACATCTCTCTGCTCTCCGTGTTTCTGTCTTTCCTCAGTCTGTCTATCTTATCTCTCTCATCTCCTCTCTCTCATCTCTCTATATTAATATATAATATAATATATATTATATATCTGTCTCTGTCCTCTCTTTCTCTATCTCTCGTCAGTACAATTCTATATAAAAAGAAAGGCGATGAACTGCTATAGACAAGATATCCATCATATGGAAATGCTGATCTACCTGATAACATAGAGCGAGAATTCTTTCCAACCGTAGCGTTATCAGTTGCTACTGTACGGCTGCACTACCTGGATCCTAAAGAAGCGCTGAGAGGAAAAGTTAAACGGGAGTTACAACAAAGGATGCTGCCTCGCTGTCTTGACAAATCTTAGGAAGTAGCATCTCGGCAAGAAAACAGCAGTACAGTCACTAGGCCTGCCTATTATGCAAGCCATCCAGCTGAGACAAACAAGCACATGTTGGACACTATTTGGAGACAGTAAGGGCGAGAACTCATAATGACGTTCTTCTATAGACACCAACAACATTTACAAACCAGTGTATGCTGACCAGCAACAAAACACAATTATTAATCAGCTTTGTGCGGTTTCCTGGATGCTGCGCGGAAAGACTTGAAGGGGCGATGGGCCGATACGGGACGTAAGCGAGAAAGAGTGATGGGAAAACACGGCTTTTTTTCTATAATCCTAATCGCCCTATCTTGGGCTAGACGGGTGGTTGGCAGAGCCCACCCCGATCATCGGCTGGTCACGTAAGCCCTAGCACCTATATGATTTTACCAACCCTATTGCCCTTATTGCAAGCCCCAACCCCTTTTTAATCAATAATGGGTGCGTAAAGGCCGTGACTGAGGTACTACATGTCTCTGGAATGACGTTTTAAACTCTATCTGATGGTGGGTTTTGAGTTTTGGAGGTTTGGGGATGTGAGGGCACCCCTCAATCCAATTTCTCCCCTGGTCCACTCTGATGCGGAGTGTAGTACCATGTTAAGGGTCCCAATCTATGGGTTAAATAGAAAAACATGAAGTTGATAACAAAATTGTATTATCCATTAAGATTGGTTTATTTCAAAGCTTTATCGCATAAATAACCCACTGAGGTTGATATGCCGTAAAACAAAAACAAAACAAACAAACAATCAACCTAGATCACCCGTCGTTTATCCCCCCCCCAATATACTTTCTTATCTGTTCTTGGAACCTGCTGGGCGGGTTGAGGTTTTATGTCTCTTCTTTCCTTCGGGGTCCAAGGGTAGTTTGTGGCATGAGTATCGTTGCCATATCAAATTAAGTGCTGAACCAGTGCAGGGTAAGATGAATTGGGCAGGTTGGATTCGGTTTAGCTCAGTCGGTAGAGGTTTCGGTTAGAACACAAGTTTTGGTTCGATACTCGCCCCCACCAACTCAGCGTGATGAAGCACACAGGGATCTGTGCGGTAAAGTAGAGTGACGTAGGTGTGGCGCTCCACCTCGATCTAAAATAATTCCTTGTCTAGCGCTATTGAAAAGAAGGAATAGAATCTCTCGCTGTACTGGTGATACGACTTTAGGCCGCCCCCGACGACTTTTTACTTTTACTTTACGGCAACGCATCCTGGTGAAAGAAAAACTGTGAATTCAACCAGTTGTAGACCAGGAATGAGAGGATCCGTTAGGCTATAGAAATAACCCAAAATTCGCTAGCCACACAAGCGCTCCCTGCGACCGTCAAAAGCCGGGTCAAAATAAGTGTAAATCTTATCTGCGTTCTATTTAATTTCATTAGTCTTTCTCACATTTAATATATTTCAACTTACATGAAAACTTAAATACTACGCCCGGGGATGCATATTTCTTGCTATTAATAATAATTGAGGTTTTAAATTTGATTTTTCGTATTTCATCTTTGAAAGCCATGATGAATGTTGTTGATAAGACTATGGATTAGTCTCATTCAACAGACTCCATCAAGACTTTAAATAAGATGATGATGATGTGAAAAATCAAATTTAAAACCTCAATTATTATTTCATTACAATTGTAAGTCTCTTCTCGTGCAGATCAGCAAAAATAATTGATCCTTTGAAAGAAGTTGAATTGATATGAGTTCCAGACAAGAGTTTTTATCTTACTCATATCAATTCACTTTACACTATAAAATCAACAAAGTAAACAAAACTATTCGATTTTTTATCGGTAGATTTAAGAATTAAAATTTATAAGGATTACTCGGAATCAGTGAGTGATTTAATTTATTTTTCTCTTAGTCCTTGTTTTAAAAAATTTTTCACATGTTTACTTTTTTTTTTTAATTAAAATTTCTTTTTGATTAATAAAATTATTTTTTCTTTTCTTTATTCTTAAAAATAAACACGTCCCTTTTTCTTATAATGATTATATTTCCTTTTTATTTCTTTTTCCTTTCTTCTTTCCTTCTTCTTCTTTTTTCTTTTTTTTTTTCTTTAATTCTTTTTTTTTTTTTTTTTTTCGTGAAAAACCAAATTTCGCCCGATTATTCGTACGGTCGTAAAACAACAACGTACAAATATTTGACTGACCCATTAATAGCGAGTATCTATAACGAATTAACAGATTGGCCAGAATCCCTCCCACCCCCACACATCACACATATCACACACATTCTTTCTCGCTCTCTCTTTCTCTCTCTCTCCTCTCTCTCTCTCTCTCTTCTTCTTTCTCACGCAAAACACGACGCACGCGCGCAAAGATTTATGTGCATGTATACTGGACAATGCTTTTACAAGCGCATGAGAGTCGCCCCGCTTCGGGGCATAATTGTTTGCAAGCTAGTCTTGAGACTAGTTAAAATGAGTTCGATTCTCACTAGTGACTCTTATTGCGGCTTTGTGCCAAATCCAAACTATACTTAGCTGTGTATAATAAGTTAGCGAGCTAGACTTGCCAGATAATTACCAGTGAGTTCGATTCCACACAGTGGACCCTCATGAATTTAGTCTTGTTATTAAATGGCATCAAACACAACGAAAAAGAGAGAAAAGAAACCGAGAACAATGGAGATGAACAGAGAGAAGAGAGAGAAGAGAGAGAGAGGGGGGGAGAGAGAAGGAGATAGAGTGGGGGATATACCTATTAATAGAGAGAAAGGTAGGTAGTAGAAGCGATGAAGAGATAGAAGCAGGCCTAGACTTGCATCTGAGTTCGATTCTCACTGAGTTGACTCGTACTTCTGATCTTCTGCAAACTAAGTTAAAGTTTGTAATGGCAAAGCTTATGAAAGAGAGAGAAAGAGAGAGAGAGAGAGAGAGAGAGAAGAGAGAAAAGAGAGAGATGGGGGGATGAGGTTGAGGAAAGAACGAGAAGAGAAAGGAAGGTGGATACAAAAAGAAAGAGAGGAGGAAGAGAGGAAGGAATGTAGCAGACAGAGAAAAAGGGGGAGTGAATAGAGAGAGAGAGAGAGAGAGGAGAGAAGGAAAAGACAGAGAAAGGGGGAGACAGTGAGAGAGATGAGAGAGAAGGAAGGGTATTGAGAAAGAGAAACGGAAGAGAAACGGAAAAAAACCCCAAGAAGGAAAAAAAGAAAAAGAGGAAAGAGAAACAAAAGGAAGAAAGGAAAATGAAAAAAGGAAGAGAGAGAGAGGAGAGAGTGACAGATCTATACGCTATTTGCATATACAATATTCCTACCGTCATAGCACAGGGATTAGTAAGTTTTTCCTTGTTGAAGAACTGATAGTGAAAACGCCTTTTACCAGATTCTGTTAATCTCTCTTTATTGATTTTTGGCAAGCTGCTACATCGCCCCCAAATACAGGGGTTAGCATAGTCCTGAGGAATACTCTAAACTGCGGCAACACCTCCCCCGCTCACATTAAAGAGAAAAGGCTGAGTAGCCCTAAGCCAGTATACGCGTATAGCACCCCTCCATGTTAATTGTGTTATATACTCGTTCAATAAAAATATAAACGGGGAGAGAGAGGAGAGAGAGAGGAGAGANGAGAAGAGAGAGAGAGAGAGAGAGAGAGAGAGAGAGAGAGATAAAATAGATGATGATATGAAATGATAGATGATGGTTCTCACTTGTTGATACTGCTCACTGTTTACTTTGTCTAACTTCGTCGCCATTTTCTCTTGTTTGATCTGTTTTCTCGGGCTGATTCTTCTGGGTTGCTTTCCGTGTTTGGCTGGTCATTCTTGTTTGAATTAATCAATTAACATGACTTGGGTGTTTTCTTTGATAAAGCCTTTAATTTCCAGAACCTAGCACATGTTTATTCCCCGGGGGTGAGACTGACCCGCATCAGAGCCGACAATAGCGCCCGCGCTCCTCAGAAATCGGTCGCATCTAAAACTAATTCCAACACGTCTATAATGGTGCCTTTTCAAAGGGTAAAAGTGAAAAGGTTACTAACCGCTAATAACTGTCTAGTAACTTTCCATTAGAACCCCGTCATTCTAAATCTAACGGACCATAAAATCAAAATAATTCTAACTACAGGTACGGTACATAATGTATAAGCTGCTTATAAAAGTAAAAAGTCGTCGGGTGGCCAAAAGTCGGTATCAGCGAGGGATTATATCTCATTTTCACTAGCGCTAGACTGAGGAGATTGTTTTTTTGGCGTCTGAAGCGAAGCGCCACCCCTACCATCAGCTCCTCACTTTACCCGCACATATCCATGTGCTACTCATACGCTGAGTGGCCGAGGGCCAGAATTGAACCAGGAACCTCGAGGTTCCCATCCAGACACTCTACCGACTGAGCTAGAGCCGGCCCTTAAAATCTTCGTATTGGAGCTTCTGGCGTAAATGCCAAGAAGTATAGCATGTCGTTTCGAAATTTTTTGAGGAGTGAATAGCGTCACGTTGCTACTTTTCTCACAGACAGTGTCCAATCCAATCTAATTTGCGTGCTCAGTAGACAAAAACCTGAAACAAACAAGTTGCATGCGCGAAATGAATAATTTACAATGTCAACAATTTACTCAGCACACCCAGTACAAAGAACGCGATTCCTTAACCTCCTAGGCATAAAATAACTATAAACGGTTTGAAATACTGTTCAAATCAATCAATCAAATCATTATTGACCTGATGCTGTCCCCCTCTTACCCCGCACAACAAATTCGTTACTCGTTACTCTATTACATCAAAACAAATCCGGAGCCGGAGTCCCTAAGATGGTGTAAACGCTGAACTTCATTGCTACACAGCAACTCTGCGACACTGCCGTTGTCAAATTGCATTGGACGCTTACTCTTCCTTTGGACCAACAGCGGCAGTGGGAGAGGGGAGATCTGCTGCTTGGGCAACAGCACATTGCCATATCAACCCGCTCAGGCTATGTAGTAGGAAAAAAAATTTGAACACTACAACCATCGTCTTTGCAGACGGAAGGATGCCAACCATTGCATCATATCTTATTCTTACACAAAATTCGCGTCGAATTGCCACTTGCTGTCCCATACTTGTGGGTCACTTTTGTCAAAATGGCATCTAGACGCGAAGACAAACAGGTTTATCATGATTTATTTTTAAATTCTGAGTCTTCTATGATCAATTTGTTGTATAACCTACTTAAAATTGACGTGTACTTATCTTACGAGGGTGAGTCAAAAAGCAATGCCATTTTGTTTAGGCACAGGTAAAATGAAGCTGATCCTCTGTGGATCACATCCCTAAATTCTCCACATTGTCCGTTTCTCTCAATAGCAATATTCCACTTCGAATGAGGACATGTATCCCTACCCCGTAAAATTTCTGTTGACTGTTCTTTGAGCCACTTCTTCACTACAGATTTAACTTCCTTGTCACTGGAATAATATTTGCCCTCTCAAACCCTCTTTCATGGACGCGAAGAGATAAATCCGACAAATAAGACCAATTTGTCAATTGATAATGTCCTCTTCTAATGAAGTTTTTTTTTAGATGAGGCTGATAATTTGTATTATTTGGATTTTTCGGACAATTGTCCGCTCATTTTTATTGTCAAGGTGGACATGTCACAATAGATATAAAGGTTGATTAATATAGTTATAAGTGATAATCATCTGTAGAATTGCAGGTTTCAATCCTGGCCAAGGGCGTTAATAACATAGAATAGTTAACATAGCTTAACACTTGTATTAGGTCATGGTTAATGGAATGAGAACAGTCTACCTCGGTGGATTGTATAAAGGGTTCGGTTTGAAGTTACCCGATTAGGACATGAAGGCTCCAGAGTTCGACAAGAAGGTTCCCGAATTCGACGAGAAACACCTGAAGAAGGCCGGAGAGCACATCGGAAAACGTGTGTATATATTTATTTACCCACCCCTCCGCACGAGCAGGATGTGACAAAAGGTCATTTTTTTAAGCGGAGTTCAATTCAGAGTTTTCCTTTCGTTTTCTAGACCAGTTGCCTAACCATGGTTAAAGAGCCCAGTCTTCCCAACTATTATACCCATAGCTGAGGAAGAGTAAGATTCATATCTTTCCCAAGGGTAATTGCGCTAAGTAAAATGCAATTACAACGTCCAGGATTTGGAACTCGGGGCGACGAGTCCATTTCATGACTCTAACCATTATACCGCGCGCTTCCGTTGTATTAACATTGTATATATAACAATAAATATGAGGACAATAGTCCGAAAAAATCCAAATAATCCAAATTAAACATACTAGCAAGAAAACACCCTCAGGGCGTCGTAAAAATTAATTTTTGAAAGACTTGCCTGAGAAGGTGGGAGTTAAAAATTCAGTGTCAGAGGGTTTTGTATCACAAGAAGACAAATCTCATATTTATTAAAGGAGTAAAAAAATAAAAAAATAAAACAATTTGAAATGAAACTGAGCCCCGTCTCCTCTCAAATAAAATGTTGCATGCAGTAATAATCAAACAATTATTTTGAAATATTTTCCCATCAATTTTACCAAATGTAGGTAATTTATTTATTTGTAAACTTTTAGTTAACTTCTTGTTACTGGTACAAAATTTTAAAAAAAGGAACGAGAGTAAAAAACAATTTTTAAAAATTGCTTACTCAAATTGTGGGTGTAATATAGCATAAGAATATTGTGACGTAACGTGACGTAGAGTATGACGTAGTTTTTGTTTCAGACAGAAATTACAAGACAATCTCCATTATATAGAGATAATTTTGAGTTGTTTCTATACAATGCTATTAAAATCTGAGTTGAACGAGAATTGGACCAGTTATTAACATTAATTAAATGATATCATTTTTTCTGAATAGCCTCTGTATTCATTTCCAAGGAACCCAGATTGTTTTCTCTCTTCAAAGCCCATGAACACACAATGATTTAAATTTACTGATGACTAGGCGGTAATATGCGCTGGCCAAGAATTAATTTATTGCAAGAATCGACGGGCCTACTCCGCAATCCAACTGATTTTAT
>CM042140.1:63963383-63983383 GCA_023376005.1 Doryteuthis pealeii | reverse complement strand
TGTGGAGAATTAGGGATGTGATCCACAGAGGATCAGCTTCATTTTACCTGTCCTAACCAAAATGGCATTGCTTTTGACTCACCCTCGTAAAGATAAGTACACATCAATTTTAAGATGGTATACAACAAATGATCATAGAAGACTCAGAATTTAAAATAAATCATGATAAACCTGTTTGTTTCCGCGTCTAGATGCCATTTGAACAAGTGACCCCAATTGTTATGGACAGCAAAGTGGCAATTCGACCGAATTTTGTGTAAGATAAGATATGATGCAATGGTTGGCATCCTTCCGTCTGCAAAAGACGATGGTGTAGTGTTCAAATTTTTGTCCTACTACATAGCCTGAGCGGGTTGATATGGCGAATGTGCTGTTGCCAAGCAGCAGATCTCTCCCCTCTCCCCACTGCCGCTGTGTCCAAAGGAAAGAGTAAGCGTCCAATGCAATTTGACAACGGCAGTGTCGCAGGAGTTGCTGTGTAGCAATGAAGTTCAGCGTTACACCATCTTAGGGACTCGGCTCTGGATTTGTTTTGATGCAATAGAGTAACGAGTAACGAATTTGTTGTGGCAGGGTAGAGGGGACAGCATCAGGTCAATTAATTGATTGATTGATTGATTTGAACAGTATTTCAAACCGTTTATAGTTATTTTATGCCTAGGAGGTTAAGGAATCGCGTTCTTGTACTGGGTGTGCTGAGTAAATTGTTTTGACATTGTAAATTATTCATTTCGCGCATGCACTTTGTTTGTTTCAGGTTTTGTCTACTGAGCAGCAAATTAGATTGGATGGACACTGTCTGTGAGAAAAGTAGCAACGTGACGCTATTCACTCCTCAAAAAAATTTCGAAAACGACATGCTATACTTCTTGGCATTTACGCCAGAAGCTCCAATACGAAGATTTTAAGGGCCGGCTTAGCTCAGTCGGTTAGAGTGTCTGGATGGGAACCTCGAGGTTCCCTGGTTCAATTCGGCCCTCGCCACTCAGCGTATGAGTAGCACAATGGATATGTGCGGTAAAGTGAGGAGCTGATGGTAGGGGTGGCGCTTCGCTTCAGACGCCAAAAACAATCTCCTCAGTCTAGCGCTAGTGAAAATGAGATATAATCCCTCGCTGATACCGACTTTTGGCCACCCCGACGACTTTTACTTTTATAAGCAGCTTATACATTATGTACGTACCTGTAGTTAGAATATTTTGATTATGGTCCGTTAGATTTAGAATGACGGGTTCTATGGAAAGTTACTAGACAGTTATTAGCGGTTAGTAACCTTTCACTTGACCCCTTGAAAAAGGCACCATTATAGACGTGTTGGAATTAGTTTTAGATGCGACCCGATTTCTGAGGAGCGCGGGCGCTATTGTCGGCTCTGATGGGTCAGTCTCACCCCGGCGGAATAAACATGTGCTAGGTTCTGGAAATAAGCTTTATCAAAGAAAACACCCAAGTCATGTTAATTGATTAATTCAAACAAGAATGACCAGCCAAACACGGAAAAGCAACCCCAGAAGAATCAGCCCGAGAAAACAAATCAACAAGAGAAAAATGGCGACCGAGTTAGACAAAAGAACAGTGAGCAGATATCAACAAGTGAGAACCATCATCTATCATCATATCATCATCTATTACTCTCTCTCTCTTCTCTCTCTCTCCTCTCTCTCTCTCTCTCTCTCTCTCTCTCTCTCTCTCTCCCGTTTATATTTTTATTGAACGAGTATATAAACACAATTAACATGGAGGGGTGCTATACGCGTACTACTGGCTTAGGGCTACTCAGCCTTTTCTCTTTAATGAAGCGGGGAGGTGTTGCCGCAGTTTTAGAGATCCTCAGGACTATGCTAACCCCTGTATTTGGGGGCGATGTAGCAGCTTGCCCAAAATCAATTAAGAGAGATTAACAGAATCTGGTAAAAGGGTTTTTCACTATCAGATTATCAACAAGAAAACTTACTAATCCCTGTGCTATGGTAAGGAATATTGATATGCAAATAGCTATAGATCTGTCACTCTCTCTCTCTCTCTCTCTCTCTCTCTCTTCTCTCTCTCTCTCTTCCTCTGCCCGTTTCTCTCTCAATACCCTTCCTTTCTCTCATCTCTCTCCTGTCTCCCCCTTTCTCTGTCTCTTTCTCTCTTCTCTCTCCTCTCTCTCTCTCTTCTCTCTCTCTATCACTCCCCTTTTCTCTGTCTGTACCATTCCTTCCTCTCTTCCCCTCTCTTTCTCTTTGTATCCACCTTCCTTTCTCTTCTCGTTCTTCCTCAACCTCTATCCCCCATCTCTCTCTTTTCTCTCTCTCTCTCTCTCTCTCTCTCTCTCTTTCTCTCTTTCATTAAGCTTGTTGCCATCTACAAAACTTAAAGAAGATCAGAAGTACGAGTCACTCAGTGAGAATCGAACTCAGTATGCAAGTCTAGCCTGCTTTCTATCTCTTCATCGCTCTACTACCTACCTTTCTCTATATATATAGGTATATCCCCCTCTATCTCCTCTCTCTCCCCTCTCTCTCTCTCTCTCTCTCTGTTCATCTCCATTGTTTCTCGGTTTCTTTCTCACTTTTTCGTTGTGTTTGATGCCATTTACTAAACAAGACTAAAATCATGAGTCACTGTGTGAGAATCGAACTCACTGGTAATTATCTGCAAGTCTAGCTCGCTAACTATTATACCACAGCTAAGTATAGTTTGAATTTGGCACAAAGCCGCAAGTAAGAGTCACTTAGTGAGAATCGAACTCATTAACTAAGTCTGCAAGACTAGCTTGCAAACAATTATGCCACGATGCGGGGCGACTCTCACTGCGCTTGTAAAAGCAATTGTCAGTATACATGCACATAAATCTTTGCGCGCCGTGCGTGTGTTTGCGTGAGAGAGAGAGAAGAGAGAGAGAGAGAGAGAGAGAGAGAGAGAAGAGAGAGAGCGAGAAAGAATGTGTGTGTATGTGTGTGTGTGGGGGGGATTCTGGCCAATCTTAAATTCGTTATAGATACTCGTATTTATGGGTCAGTTCAAATATTTGTCCGTTGTTTTGGTTTTTACGACCGTACGAATAATCGGGCGAAATTTGGTTTTTCACGAAAAAAAAAAAAAAAAGAATTAGAAAAAAAAAGAAAAAAAGAAGGAAGTAAGGAAAGAAAAGAAAGGAAAAAGAAATAAAAAGGAAATATAATCATATAAGAAAAGGGACGTGTTTATTTTTAAGAATAAAGAAAAGAAAAAAATAAATTTTATTAATCAAAAAAGAAATTTTAATTAAAAAAAAAGAAACATATGAATAATTTTTTAAATAAGACTAAGAAAAAATAAATAAATCACTCACTGATTCCGAGTAATCCTTATAAATTTTAATTCTTAAAATCTACCGATGAAAAAATCGAATAGTTTTGTTTACTTAGTTGTATTTATAGTGTAAGTGAATTGATATGAGTAAGATAAAACTCTTGTCTGACTCATATCAATTCACTTCTTTCAAAGGATCAATTATTTTTGCTTGGATCTGCTACGAGAAGAGACTTACAATTGTAAACTGAAATAATAATTGAGGTTTTAAATTTGGTTTTTCACATCATCATCTTTTGAAAGTCTTGATGGAGTTGTTGAATGAGACTAATCCATAGTCTTATCCAACAACATCATCATGGCTTTCAAAGATGAAGATACGAAAAATCAAATTCAAAACCTCAATTATTATTAATAGCAAGAATATGCATCCCCGGGCGTAAGTATTTAAGTTTTCATGTAATGAAATATATTAAATTAGAAAGACTAATGAAATTAAATAAGAACGCATATAAAAAGATTATACTTATTTTGACCCGGTTTGGTCGTAGTTGTGTAGCGAATTTTGGGTTATTTCTATAGCCTAACGGATCCCATCTCATTCCTGGTCTACAACTGGTTTGAATTCACAGTTTTCTTTCTCACAGACTGGTTGCCGTAAAGTAAGTAAAAGTCGTCGGGGCGGCCTAAAGTCGGTATCAGCCAGACAACAAGGGAGTCTATCCTCTTTTCAATAGCGCTAGATCAAGGAGATTATTTTAGCATCTGAGGTGGAGCGCCACACCCATCGTCAGCTCCTCACTTTACCGCACAGATCCCTGTGCTACTCATACGCTGAGTTGGCGAGGGCCGGTATCGAACCAAGAATCTTGTGATTCCTAACCGAACTCTCTACCGACTGAGCTAAACCGAATCCAACCTGCCCAATTCATCTTACCCTCACTGGTTCAGCCACTTAATTTGATCATGGCAACGATACTCATGCACAAACTACCCTTGACCCCGAAGAAGAAAGACATAAAACTCAAACCCGCCCAGCAGGTCAAGACACAGATAAGAAAGGTATATTGGGGGGGGTAAACGACGGGCGATTAGGTTTGATTGTTTGTTTGTTTGTTTTGTTTTACGGCATATCAACCTCAGTGGGTTATTTAATCCCGATAAAGTTTTGAAATAAAACCAATTCTTAATGGATAATACAATTTTGTTTATCAACTCATGTTTTTCTATTTAACCCATAGATGGGCCCCTAACAGGTACTACCACTCCGCATCAGAGTGGACCAGGGAGAAATTGTGATGAAGGGGTGCTCCACATTCCCCAAACCTCCAAAACTTAAACCTCACCATCAGAGTTTAACGTCATTCCAGGACATGTAGACCCTCAGTCACCGCCTTCTAGCACCCATATGATAAAAAGGGGTTGGGGCTTGCAATAAGGGCAATAGGGTTGGTAAAATCATATAGGTGCTAGGGCTTGACGTGACCAGCCGATTGATCGGGGGGGGGGCTCTACGACCACCCGTCTAGCCCAAGATAGGGCGATTAGGATTATATGAAAAAAAGCACAGTTTCCCATCACTCTTTCTCGCTTACCGTCCCTATCGGCCATCGCCCCTGCCAAGTCTTCCGCGCAGCATCCAGAAACCGCACAAAGCTGATTGATGTGGGTTTTTGCTGGTCAGCATACACTGGTATGTAAATGTGTTGGTGTCTATAGAAGAACGTCACTTATGAGTTCGTCCTTACTGTCTCCAGTAGTGTCCAACATGCATAATAGGAGACTGGTGACTGTACTGCTGTTTTCTTGCGAGATGCGGCTTCCAAGATTTGTTCAAGACAGCGCGCAGCATCCTTGTGTAACTCCCGTTTAACTTTTCCTCTCAGCGTTTCATTAGGATCCAGGTAGTGCAGCCGTACAGTAGCACTGATACGGCTACGGCTTGGAAGAATTCTCGCTTTATGTTATCAGGAAGATCAGATTTCCATATGATAGATAATCTGTCTATAGCAGTTCATGCCTTTCTTTATATAGATGTGCTGACAGAGAGAGAGAGAGAGAGAGAGAGACAGAAACAGGGAGAGGCAGAGAGATGTGTTAAGATTATCGATTTAACCTTAACTGCGACTTTGATGAATTTCCGCTTTATCTTATCAGTGAGATAATACAAACTATCAAATTCCTCCAATGTACAATAGAAGTATCAATACTGTGGATGGCAAGATAATGTGCCCAACACAGACGTGCAAACATGAACAGCATGTTCACCATCATCTGCGAGAGGAGCCTGCGCTGGCTTAGTCATGTCAGGAGGATGGACAATGTCGCATCCATAAAGACCTACTGTATGCCGAATTAGTTGAAGACTCCCGTCTCGCAGGAAGACCACACAAATATTTCAAAGACGTCAGCAAGAAATAAGAGGAATATAGCAGACACAGCAAAGAAAGCCAGAAGGAAGGAGAGACAACAGTAACCCCAACAAGTATCACTGTTTGTGTGCAGTCACTGCACCGGAGACTGCCATTCATAAAAAAAATGTAGCCGCCACAGCAAAGAGAGCCGGAAGGGAGGAGAGACAATAGCAGCCCCAGCAAGCATCACTGTTTGGGTGCCGTTACTGCACCAGAGACTCCTTAGAAAAAAGTAACCGCTACAGCAAAGAGAGCCAGAACCAAGGAGAGACAATAGCAGCCCCAGCAAGCATTACTGCTTGTGTGCAGTCACTGCACCAGAGACTGCCATTCAAAAATTGGCCTGTTCAGCCACTCGCGCAGTAGATAAAAAATTGGACACTACGCCCTTGACTTTAGCAGATGAAAGGATACCAACAACAAAATGGACAACTAAACTTTTATTCACACTTCCGCCCCCCCTCAGGGGTTTATATGGACCACTTTGAGAAATCCTGGCTTAAAGCATAAATATGCTAATTTATCCTTCAATGGTTGTGACAGAAGTGTCAATACTGTGGATGGCAGGTTCGAACCCCAGCCATCTCATAAGGAGTCAAAAACATATATGCCCTTCCTCCCTCCACCCTCTCTCTCTCTCTCCCCATTTCATTCTTTCTTTGTGGAAAACGAACTTTTATCCAATTATTCACACAGTCATAAAAAACGTAACTCAAATATTTGCCCTGACCCCAAAAGATCTAATTTACCGCCCACCCCAGACATTGGAATGTCATCACGAGGCTGGGGAATAGAAAATAAAAGCAATCCTACGCAAGTGTCCATTACATCTAAAAGCCTCAATCCCCAAAGAAGATTAACTCGCATCTCTGAAGACAAACGACCACTTTACGTAAACTCACTGTGTCGGTGGGGCTCAGAATATGCTAATTGTATATCATACAGAGTGTTAAAAAAAAAACTCCCTATAAACGGAGGTCCTGGGTATGACACAAAACTGCATCTAATTGTGAGGCTCAAATTCTGGAATTCTGAGAAGTAACCTTTCATTGCCATTACTCCTAGGTCGATTCTGACCAGAAGTCGTAGTCCAATCTTTGGGTCAAATAGATCTGTTTAAAAATTATTCATATTAGATAGGGCCGTGAGCAAAGAAAAAGAAAAAGAAAAAGAAAAAGAAAAGAAAAAGAGCAAAACAAAAACTCTTAAGAAAGTAGCACCCGCCTCGGAATTGCAAGGTTACAGGTTCGGTACCGGTCCCCGCCAACTGAGCGCATGAGTGGCACAGATTGGGTAATCTAATCTGTCCGGTAAAGTAGGGAGTTAATGGTAGGTATGGCGCTCCAATCCAGAAAAAAACAATCTCCCTGATCCACCGCTAACGAAAAGGAGATAGACTTCCTAGCTGTCTGGTTGATGCCGATAAAAGGCCACTCCACCAAGTTTACTTACTTAAATCTACAACGAACGTAATTACTTGAGCTCTAAGCATGAAATAACCCTAAACGTTTTGACGTGCCTATATTTGAACGATTCGTCTAGCAAATATAACAAGGTATTGTTATTATAGGGCCGGTTTAGCTCAGACGGTAGAGCATCCGACGAGGAAACACAAGATCCCGGGTTCAATACCGGCAACTCAGCGTATGAGTAGCATAGGGATCTGTACAGTAAAGTAAAGGGCTGGTGGTAGGTGTGGCTCTCCACCTCAGACGCTAAAATAATCTCTTTGGTCTAGCGCTAGTGAAAAGGGGGATAGACATCCTCGTTATCTGGCTGATACCAACTTTAGGCCACCCAACGACTTTTATTGCTATTATAATAATTTCGGATGCCTCGTACTTGTGCCAGGCTATATACTAAGCTAGACAAGATTGGTTGCATCTTTTCTGTTCTTTGGACGGCTCTCGTTGCTGGTTGTTCGTGTTGGTTTGTGCGATTCCTAGTGAATTCTCACCCAGTCAGGTCTATTTCTATGCTCCTTATTGAGTTTGGTTTGTTTTATATCAACCTCTGTGGGTCATTTAAATGCCGATTTTTGAAATTAAAATACTCAATTTTTCTATAAATGCATTTTCTATTTAACCCATAGATGGGACTCTAACTGGTACTACCACTCCGGGTCACAGTGGACCAGGAGCAATGGAGATGAAGGGGTGCTCCACATTCCCCAAACCTCCAAAACTGGAACCTCACCATCAGAGAATTTAACGTCATTATCAGGACATGTAGACCCTCAGCCATCGCCTTCTAGCACCCATATGATAAAAAGGGTTGGGGCTTGCCATAAGAGCAATAGGGTTGGGGCAATCATATAGGTGCTTGGGCTTGACCTGACCAGCCGACTGATCGGTGGCGGCCTCTCCGACCGCCCGTCTAGTCGAAGAAAGGGGCAAAGTGGAGTATTTCAAGTCATGGACCGCTCAGCCATCTGAATTCCATCTTTAAGCATTACGCCATTGGGGAAGTCTTACCCCTCTGCAGAGGTGCAGTCGGTGCGTTCTAACGCACCACCGAAAGGGCGGATACTCCTTATGAGTTAATTTTTTTCCATTCATTTATCGTATGATTGAAATCGGATGCTCGGAGATCCGTCTCTAAAGCAGCATGTTCATACTGCGTCATGGATATATTGGTTGATTGGTTGGTTGGTTGGTTGGTTGGTTTCTACGGCATGTCGGTCCATGGGTTATTCAATATCGAAGTACATTTTTTGTTTTACTTTAAAAAAAATTATTTTTTAAACATATCTTTTAAAACTCATTTTTGGTATATTTAACCCATGTATGGGACCATAATATCTACTACTACACTACTAAGAGTAGACCCGTGAGTAATGGCAATGAAGGTGTACTCCACATTCCCCAGAGCTCCAGATTTTGAAACTCACCACCAGATAAAGTTTAATGTCATACCCAGGACACTAATACCTTCAGCCACCGCCTTCTAGCACATATATGATAAAAAGGAGGGATTGAGGGGGATTTTACCCTTCTGCAGAGGTGCAATCGGATTATTCTACAACCCCAGCCGACACGGATGTGTGTGTGTGTGTGTGTGTGTGTGTGTGTGTGTGTGTGATTAATACATAAATATTTTGAATATCAATAAGAATTATTAATAATCAATAATATTAAGTTCAGATCAGTCTTACACAAGGTTATACAATGGAGTTGCCAGTTAGGATCGAACTTACGATACTGTGATATGTACAACGTGTGGGTTACGTCGTATGGACAATTATGCATGTAAGTTTTGGTATTTACCCAACCCGTTCGCCAAGATCGCAATTATGTGGCATCCAGCGAGGATCGAACACGCTATTGAGTAGTAATGGATCTGCGAGACTAGCTTGCTAACGATTACACCACGATGTGACGCCCAGGTATTTACCCAATCCGTTCGCCAGAGGTAGGGCAAGACACAATGTCGCAAGTATGGAGTATCCGGCGAGGATCGAACACGCTATTGAGTAGCAATGGATCTGCGGGACTAGCTTGCAAATACTCGGGCATCACCGCGTGGTGATGCCCGGGTATTTATCTAAGGCTATTCGCTAAGACTAGGATGAGAAACAAGATCGCAAGTATGGGGCATCCAGTGAGGACCGAACTCGCTGTTCAGTAGTAATGGATCTGTGAGACTACCTTGCTAACGATTACTCCGCGATGGGACGCCCAAGTATTTACCTAACCCGTTCGCTACGAGTAGGATGAAACACAAGATCGCAGGTATAGAGCATCCAGCGAGGATCGAACTCGCTATTCAATAGAAATGGATTTGCGAGACTAGCTTGATAATCATTACCTCACGATGGGACGCTCAATGCGGGTGAGTGTATGTGTGCTTACTGATATTGTACATTGTGTGTGTGCACGCTTGCCTGTGTGTGTATGTCTGTGTGTGTGATAGAGAAAGAGAGAGAACGAGGTGGATGGAGTGAGGAAGGTAAACAGATAGATAGATAGAGAGAGAGAGGGGGGAGAAGGAGAGAAAGAGAAGCAATATTTCTCTATATCTGTATTTTATATGTTACGTACATTTCACATTGAGAACAGCCACATATTAACTGCTAGAAATGAATTGCAGCCTCCTCTTTTTAGCCACGCCTATTTTGAAAGGGAAGAAAAAGAAAAAGAAAAAGAAAAGGAAATAGAAAAAGAAAAAGAAACAGAATTAGAAAAAAGACAAGAGAACATTGTCATTATTATTATGATTGAGCTACTAACATTCCATTAGAAACGTTAATTTAAAACCCACTAGCTGTGGGATAGTTGAAGCTCAGCAACAATAAAGTATTTTTCTATTAAACGTACCAATATTAGACATATCTAAAAAAAAAAAATTAAATCATTCAGAAACAAAACAAAAAAATACAAAAAAATACGACGACCACTAATTCTCATTCATAAGATCCTCTATAACTTGCCCATTCATAATAAGCATCGTTTGAAGTTACGGTATTGTGGATGTTAGAACTGTGATTGGCTGATGTTGACGCAGCCATCATTTCGGGGCGGAGTCTGTGCGTTTCAGAAAGAAAAGAATGGAGGATGAGAAGGCGGGGCTTATTGAGGCTGTCTCAGTTTCCCGCGAGAGGCTCTTTCGACTCATCTGTTTGTTTATCAGGTCCTGTTTTCTTTGCTGGACACGTTTAATGACCCCCTCACTCTCTCTCTCTCTCTTCTTTCTCTCTCTCTCTCTCTCTCTCTCTCTCACACACACACACACTCACACACACCTTTAATAAAAACAGGGCAACAACGTTCCTGTGGCTAGTATAGCTACTACTAAACATAGACACACACACTCACACACACACACACACACACACACACACACACACACACACACACACACGAAGCTAAGTCACTGTCTCCTCTCTTTGTATTTAGCTCTCACGCAGAGATGAAACTATGCTGTGTTCTTTTCAGCACTTTCTAGAAAGATATTTCTAACTGAATACAGAATGAGTCTGTATCGGTACGGGTAAGAGACCCTCACCTTTTTCGGTTTGGAGGGTTAAACTTTTAACCCTGTGCCTACCTAGTGCATAATTAATTACGACCCCTGTCACATAATATGGTTATTTGAACGCTTGGTCGGACATCGGGTTGCTTTCAGCACTTACTGTTACTAACTGGTCACCCATCTAAGGACTGAGCAGGTTCATCGTTGCTTAACTTCAGTGATCTTTCAGAAACACCTTCAGCGTGACTTGACCGCAACATCTCTATTCTAATAATAATAGTTGATTGATTAGTGGGATTTTATGGCATGTCAACCCCTGTTGGGTTATTTTATGCCGAAGACGTTTTCTTTTATTCATTCTTGTTGGGCATTCAATTTTTTTAAAAACTCCATTTTGTTAAACACATTTTTAAAATTCATTTTTCTCTATTTAACCCATAGATGGGACCCTAACAGGTACTACCACCCAAGGTCAGTGTGGACCTGGGAGTAATGTCGATGAAGGGGTAGTCTAAACTACCCAGGGCTCCAAAATTGGAAATTTACCATTAAATGCAGTTTAACGTCATATCCAGGACACTAAAAAACCCGCCACTGCCTTCTATCACATATATGATAAAAAGGAGTGGGGTTGCTATAAGGGCAATAGGGTTGGGACAATCATGTAGGTGCTAGGGCTTGACATAACCAGCCGATTGATTGGAGGATTATGATAAAAAGGTTTGGGGGTTTCTATAGCCCCAGCCAACAGAGCGGAATAATTATTGTAGTAGTTTTAGTTATATACTAGACAAAACGTGACCCGTTGGGTCACCCATTGAGCTCTGCGTAGATAATTGAGATTAGGGAAAATTGAGTTTGCAAAGGGAATTGTTTTTTAATAAATACGGCCGGACAAAACATTAAAATCATTTAGTAACATTTCTAAGAAAGGTAACGTTTGACCTAATTTAAGCTACGGGTTGTTGCATATGAAATTTAACATACAAATACATTTCAAATTCTCCCATCTCTCTCTCTCTCTCTCTCTCTCTCTCTCTCTCTCTCTCTCTCTCTCTCTATACTCTACTCTACTCTACTCTACTCTACTCTCCCAGAGAAACTAACATGTATAGCGAGGAGGTAATCAAGATACAGAGAGAGAAAGAAAGTAATAGGCAGAATGTAAAGTAAAGGATTAGTCAGATTTTTACTTGATTGCAAATTACGACTAATTAGAACAAATTAAAATGGAATTATTTTTTCAAACATAACTCAATCCTAACAATAAGGAATAATTTAATATAAAATTTGTGTCATTAAATTAAGCAGTAAAAAGCCTTTTGAAACAAAAGTTGATTCACTCAGCTTTAGTATAATAATAGATGTGATAGTCGTTAAAATTACATATAAATTTCATCCACCACAAGAGATGAGAGGGCGTGGAGAGGTCCAGATCAACAAGTGATTTGATTGGATAATTTCTGTTATTTAAAAAAATTTGACAAAATGAGCAGGAAGAAGAACCACATCACTATGCCATCAAAACCCTGACCAGACCCTCAGCTGCAGCCGCTACGACCGTGCCTGCCTGTCCTACATTGGCCTTATCAGCCACGAACATGCCTGCACTCAATGTGGACCAACCCCTTCTTAATTTCCCCCAATCGGGCCACCAGTTGGCCGTGGGTGGCTATCCGTGATGCTTAAAGACTTAATACTAGTGGCCGAGTAGTCCATGACATATAACACTCCACTTTGGTCCTTACTGAGGCTAGATGGGCAGTCCGCGAGGTCCCCTCCGATCAATCCACTGGTCACATCCAGCCCTAGCACCTATATGATTGTTCTGCTCTTTGGAACTGTATTGAACGATCCGTTTGTATATCAAAGTCCCAAAGAATGTTTCATTTTCTAGGACAGATTCTGGTTTATGCACACACACAGACACAGACACAGACACACACACACACGCACACACACACACACACACACACACATATATATATATATATATATATATATATATATATGAGTCAGACACTATCTACCTAGGTTTCAGCTGAATGGTTCTTCAGGATACATTCGGGTGAAGCCTAGGTAGATAGTGTCTGACTCATTTAGGTCCTTATAATTATGCTCTACTTAGCGTATTGAGCACTTTACATATATGGATTAGAGAACTCCTTCGGTGTTTTTTCTTTTGGACACTACAAACGATACTGATGATTATTTTCAGAAAGTACGGATGTACTGGTCTTTTCTTTTTTTCTAATGATATCAGTTTGAATCTTTTTATGTGTTTTTTCCCACCGATACAGTTTAGAAGTAAAAAATAACATATATATATATGTGTGTGTGTGTGTGTGTGTGTGTGTGTGTGTGTGTGTGTGTGTACGGGCTGCGAAGGGTAAATTGTCGTCTAAATTACGCAAAAATGACACTAACATTTCACTTTATCAGATATATTTATCAAAATTACATGAAAATATCTTGAAATACTAAATATTAAAGTTATTCTAAGAAATCGTCATTAGTATCACCCACGGCATCCAGACGACTTTGGTGTCTCTAGTGATTCTTCCCGGTGGTCTTCCTTGTTCAAATTGCTAAATGCTGTTGTTATTCTTGTCTTCATTTCATCTTTGGTGTTGCACGGAGTTTTTGTTTGTCTCTCGTTTAAGCACGCCCCACACATAATAAACAAGAGGTTTTCCCACAGTCAACACTGGTTTTTCCTACTTGTGTGACATGACACAGAGTTCTGTTGTCAGACTCAGGGTATTTCAACAGTCACCCTTTCGTCCAGGGCACCAATACCTCCTCTAGGCATTTGATGTACGCCTAGGATTCACCAAGGCAATGTAGGAAGGTGAATGGAAACATTACGTAATTTTCTTATCAGAGTGACATTCTCCAATGGAAACCAGAACATGGGCACGCCAGTGTGAGCCGTCCAGCAAGGACCTATATTGACCAGCTCTATAGGAAGCGCGTGGTGTAATGGTTAAAGTCATGGGAAATGGACTCGTCGCCCCGAGTTCAAATCCTGGATGTGGTAATTGCATTTCACTTAGCTCTAATACCCTTGGGAAAGGTATGAATCATACTCTCCCTCCAGCTATGGATAAATAGTAGGGCAGACTGAGCTCTTTAACCTTGGTTTGACAACCGGTCTAGAAGGAAAACTCTAAACTCAAACCTGTTTAAGAAATTGACTTTGTGTCACATGCTGCTCGTGCGGAGGAGTTGGTAAATATATATATTGACCAGCTCTGAGCGGCTACTGGATGCTGACCTCCCGAAAGCAATGAATGATAGGGACGGTTGGTGCGAGACTTTCCGGGTATATCCGTGTTACTAGCGCGATATGATGGTGATAATGAAAGCGGGGGTTCATATGCTGTGACAATATGAATTTAACTATAAAAGGGAAAATGATGAACGTCTTATTCAACACGTATCCTTCTGAAATTTTATAAGCGAAAATAGAGTTTTTTCATTAAAGGACAAACTTAGCCCTTCCTTGTTGAAGCAGGCAGCTATGGTACAAAACGTCTGAGTCGATCTAGAACAGCGTTCTCAACCTTTTTACCCTTGCGGAACCCTTGAAATATATTAAATGTCTCAAAGAACCCCTGCGAAAAAACACATATACCATATCTTTCTCATTTTATTTCCATCGTAGTTTGCGTGGTAAATATTATAGTATATATTTTTAACAACCGGTTTAAGGAAAAATTAATGCTTCTTTGTCAATTTTTTAAGTAATGCTAAATAATATTCCTACTGTTCGTTTATAATACTTCATCAAAGAGTTTTTCATTCACACAAACAAAATTCTAAACCCAAACGTTAAAAATAAACATAAGTAACCAATATCATATCTATTAATAATGGAGATTCGCTTCCGGTTTTAACAAAAATTACGTCACTGCTTACGTCACATTACCCAAAATCGTCATAACATAGAATAAATACACTCAAAATTTGAACATGCAACATTAGACAGTCCTCATTGTTTTTTAAAACAAGTTTTAATAAATACATGACTGGTATTATATATCTATATATAGTTTGTTTTATTTTAATACATATTTAAAGTTTACATTTCAAATTGTTTTATTTTTTAATTCTTTAATGAATTTGATGATTTTACTTACTTAGGATACAAACTCGCTGACATTGAATTTTTTACTCCCACCCCTCAGGCAATATGTTTCAAAAATCTATTTTTACATCGCCCGGAGGGTGTTTTTTTTTTTTTGTACTAGTACCTATAATATAAATATAAACAGAATGAAAACAGATAATTGCTGTATCAGTTTATTATTTATTTATCTTTTACTGGCAATGTTGAAAAGACATAAGGTAAATATCAAGGCAAAATGTCCTGTGAACCAATAAACGGACTAGAAAATGTTACTTTCAGCGTCATTTGATAACGTGAAACATGCTTTTCTAATGTGAAACCTGTGCCTATGTAGCGTAATTATTATGGTCTACGCGGAATTCGGGAATTGAAAAATAAAACGGTAATCGGATTTCAGGAGAAAGTGAAGAAAAAGAAATAAGAACAAAGATTAAAGTTTAGAAAGGTAAACCCTCAACGGAGTGCCATCAACTGACCGAAGAATGACCCCGGAAATAGATTACAAAATAAAAACGGAAGTTCCGGGTTTTGATCGGAAACGGATGTGACCCCGGGACGAGAAACGGAAGAAGAAGAAAATCGTTCCTTTTTCGGCTGGGCTCTGGTGGGAGTCAGGCGTAGCTCCCGGTTCCCCGTATGGGTTTGGGATAGTAGTACTGAACATGACTTACGATAGAATAGTTTGACCATACTTTCGCTCTTTGTCTCTCTTTCCTTCTCTCTGAAAAGAACGCACGAGCCTAGGAAGAAATAAATAGCCCCACTGTGACTATACAACTTGCATGTGTTGTTTCTGAACTAACGACTACTACTACTACTACTACTAACCGACTACTACTACGACTCGAACTTGGCCCTATGCAACACCTATCTTTTGCTATAAAAAAGTAAGTAAAGTCAACGGGGCGGCCTAAAGTCGGTATCAGCCAGTCAGCGAGGGAGTCTATCCCCTTTTCAATAGCGCTAGACCAAGGAGATTGTTTTTAGTGTCTGAGGTGGGGCGCCACACCTACCACCAGCTCCTTACTTTACCGCACAGATCCCTGTGCTACTCATACGCTGATTTGGCGGGGACCGGAATCGAACTAGGAACCTTGTGGTTTCTAGCCGAACGCTCTACCGACTGAGCTAGGTATAAGAAATTAAATAAAAAGTCAAAAGTGCATTAGCTTATTAGATTTGTTCTTTTGTAACGCTTAGAGACCTTTTGCGGAATCTCAGGGTTTCGGGGAATCCCGGTTGAGAAACGCTGATCTAGAAGATTCCTAGTTGTGAGTCTCAAACTTAATGATAGACTATATCCGGACATTCGTCTGTCATGAACGAATTGTGCTGGAGAGATATTTTCATCTAACTTCAGGTTGATAGCTATGAAGTCTAGATGCTTTAGTCTAAAAGACCGAAAATCTATAGACACGGACATGAATAAATTTTAACCGACACAATTATCGAACAGAGTATTTATTTATTCAACTCGTTCACCTTGGGTAGGATACAATACAAGGTCGCAAGTATATATATATATATATATATATATATAAACAAGGTTTGTTTAGAATGGCTTTTTGCCGATAATTTTTTGGAGAATAAGTGCTTAATTGGAGTCGTACCTAATTTTGAAAATTAATTAATTAATAATGAATTAGGCGGGAATACCTATTAAATGTATGGCTAAACAAATCGAGAAAAATCAATCTCTGTATGTACATTTCGGCCTATTAGGCCTCATCAGCAGAGCTATAGATCGGAAGACGCGCCTGTGCGTGATTTGAAACCGGACTGCCAAGCTGACAGGCCGATCCCATAACCCCAACACCAAAACGAACTTCTTAGATTTTATGATTTGTTTAGAGTAGGTTAACATTCCTCTTCTAGTGACTTTTATTACACGACGATATCATAAGTTGTAAACAAGGTTTGTTTTAGAATGGCTTTTTGCCGATAATTTTTTGGAGAATAAGTGCTTAATTGGAGTCGTACCTAATTTTGAAAATTAATTAATTAATAATGAATTAGGCGGGAATACCTATTAAATGTATGGCTAAACAAATCGAGAAAAATCAATCTCTGTATGTACATTTCGGCCTATTAGGCCTCATCAGCAGAGCTATAGATCGGAAGGACCGCCCTGTGCGTGATTTGAAACCGGACTGCCAAGCTGACAGGCCGATCCCATAACCCCAACACCAAACGAACTTCTTAGATTTTATGATTTGTTTAGAGTAGGTTAACATTCCTCTTCTAGTGACTTTTATTACACGACGATATCATAAGTTGTAAACAAGGTTTGTTTAGAATGGCTTTTTGCCGATAATTTTTTGGAGAATAAGTGCTTAATTGGAGTCGTACCTAATTTTGAAAATTAATTAATTAATAATGAATTAGGCGGGAATACCTATTAAATGTATGGCTAAACAAATCGAGAAAAATCAATCTCTGTATGTACATTTCGGCCTATTATGATATCGTCGTGTAATAAAAGTCACTAGAAGAGGAATGTTAACCTACTCTAAACAAATCATAAAATCTAAGAAGTTCGTTTGGTGTTGGGGTTATGGGATCGGCCTGTCAGCTTGGCAGTCCGGTTTCAAATCACGCACAGGGCGGTCTTCCGATCTATAGCTCTGCTGATGAGGCCTAATAGGCCGAAATGTACATACAGAGATTGATTTTTCTCGATTTGTTTAGCCATACATTTAATAGGTATTCCCGCCTAATTCATTATTAATTAATTAATTTTCAAAATTAGGTACGACTCCAATTAAGCACTTATTCTCCAAAAAATTATCGGCAAAAAGCCATTCTAAACAAACCTTGTTTACAACTTATGATATCGTCGTGTAATAAAAGTCACTAGAAGAGGAATGTTAACCTACTCTAAACAAATCATAAAATCTAAGAAGTTCGTTTGGTGTTGGGGTTATGGGATCGGCCTGTCAGCTTGGCAGTCCGGTTTCAAATCACGCACAGGGCGGTCTTCCGATCTATAGCTCTGCTGATGAGGCCTAATAGGCCGAAATGTACATACAGAGATTGATTTTTCTCGATTTGTTTAGCCATACATTTAATAGGTATTCCCGCCTAATTCATTATTAATTAATTAATTTTCAAAATTAGGTACGACTCCAATTAAGCATATATATATATATATATATATATATATATACATATATATTATATATATATATATATAGTGTGTCGGATTGTCACTGTTTCAGCTTTTACTGGAACACTCCGTTCCAGTAAAAGCTGAAACAGCCAAAGGCAGTATTATTGGTAGAGTGCTCAATATAAAATAGAGCTGTTATATAATATAATAAAATAAATATATAAAGGTTTTACATATCTATTTATTTGGAGACAAAGGAACATTCACGACCATATTGGTTTCATGCGATAGCAATCGTCAGGTGAAGTTGTGTCAAAAAAGTATCGAGTTTTTTTGTACTTTTTGACACACCTTGTAATCTGGAAAAAAGTTCCATTCATTCTTTATATCTATCTTGATAAATACAGCATTGAACTTGGTACTTTTTTAACACACATTGTATTCTGAAAAAATAATGAATGCACTGTGTATTAAAAAAGTACAACAAATCTTGATACTTTTTTGACACACCTTTTATATATATATATATATATATATATATATATACAAAACTTATTGGTAAACCCTTGCGGTAAGAAAAAGCCCGGAAAATAGTTTGATAGTAAAAATATACTACCAAACTTCAACTGGGGAAAAAATGAAAAAAAAAGACAAGATCAAGAAGGTCGTACCAACCAAAAATAATCAATTAATAATATAACACTTGGCCAAAAGAAAAAATATATATATGAAATATATATATATATATATATAAACCGCTAGGATTATCTAAAACTAAAATGTAAAAAGTGCTCAATACCTAAGTAAAGCAAATAATTCTTGCCCTGATGAGCTACTAAGCGAAACTATTAGTAGGTATCTGACTCATTATGTTTAACTTTATTTTATACATATAATATATATATCAACCCTCCGCACGAGCAGGATGCGACACAATGTCAATTACTTAAGCGGAGTTATCAGGTTTGAATTCAGAGTTTCCCTTCTTCTAGACTGGTTAACTAGCCAAAGTGACAAAGCCCAGTCTGTGCTACCCATAGCTGAGGGGAGAATAGTCGGATGCATACCTTTCCCAAGGGTATTAGCGCTATGGGAAATGCAAACAGCATCGTCCAGGATTTGAACTCGGGTCCACGAGTAATAGGTCTACAACCGTTATTAAACTGTTTTTTTTTTTCGCCGGGTAGCCGCTTCTAGTTTAGTACTAATTCTAAAAAAAGAAAGAAGAAAAAACGATAAAGAACTAAAAAGAAAAATCATGGAAATATTTCAAACCAATAGGTCTTTTTTCCCTCTTGTTTTAAATATACTATTTTAAATGTAAACTAAAAAGAGAAATTGTAATACGAAATAAATTATGTTTTTGATATATTAGCTTCGTTTTATTGTTAGATTTTTAGGGGCTAAACAAGAACATAGATTAAACTTATACATTTTCTATCATTGTTATTCAACAAGCAAGGAAGAACTAACCTTTTGAAAAAAAAAATTGTTTCAAACCGCTTGAGAGTTTAGAGTTACATTTTTAAAAATAATATTTCAAATGCAGGTATTTATCCGACCCATTCACCACGGGTAGGATATGACACAAAGTCGCAAGTATGGGGCATCCAATGAATATCGAATTCGCTATTCAGTAGTAATGGATCTGCGAAACCAGCTTGCTAATGATTACACCACGATGGGAAGCCTTCCTTATTTACTCGATCCGTTCGCCACAGGTAGGAGATATTTACCCAACTCGTTCGCTACGGGTCGGATGTGACACAAGATCGCAAGTATGGGACATCCAACATGGACAAACTTGCAATTCCTTAGTAATAGATCTGCGAGACTATCCTGCTAACCATTACACCACGATAGGACTCTCTTTTCTTTATCCAACTCGTTCGTCAAGTGTATGATGTGACAATGTCGCCAGTATTAAATTCGCTATTCAGTCGTAATCGATCTGTGAGATTAACTTGCTAACCAGTACACAATGACGGCACGCCGTCCTTATTTACCTGATCCGTTCGCCAAGAGTAGGGTGTGACATAGTCGGTTTGGGGCATACGGCGTGGATCAAACTCGATATTCATTAGTAATGGATCTGCGA
>CM042140.1:63923383-63958383 GCA_023376005.1 Doryteuthis pealeii | reverse complement strand
AGGGAATAGTTGAAGTATATTGCTAATCAAGTATGATTGGTTGGTTGGTTGGATTTTACGGCATGTCCACTCTTTGGCTATTTCATGCCGAAGACTGTGTTTTTATTTATTCTTGTTGGGTATTCAATTTTTTAAAAAAAATCATATCTTTAAATCTCATTTTTTCAAAAATCTATTTATCTCATAGATGGAACCCCTAGATAAGGTATTACCTCTCCGGATCTGGGAATAATGGAAATGAAGCGGTAAGACACACGTCCAGAGGTCTAGAATTGGAACCTCACCATTAGAAACCGCAAGGTTCCTAGTTCGATACCGGTCCTCGCCAACTCAGCATATGAGTAGCACAGGGATCTGTGCGGTAAAGTAAGGAGCTGATGGTAGGTGTGGCGCTCCACCTCAGACGCCAAAACAATCTCCTTGGTCTAGCGCTATTGAAAAGGGGATAGACTCCCTCGCTGTCTAGCTGATACTGACTTTAGGCCCGCCCCGACGACTTACTTATATAGTTCTCTAAACAATTTTTTTTTAAATCGACCGAGTGACAGCTCGTAACTCGAAAAGACTCACGAGTTGGGGTACTGGTAATTCAAAGTATCTCTGTCCTCTTTTACACCTCATCTAGTACGATAAAGGTCTCTCGTCATTCTGGTTTTGCCAGAGAAACTAGTCTAGCTTACCTTTCGTAGTGGGTATATGAGCTGGTCCAAGACTATTTGTATACTGATGTTTTAGAACATCTGGCTGATTGCTTGATCCTACTTCAAAACGCTTCGGTGTCTGGAGTGGCTTGGTAATAAAATTAACAGCGTCGATCCCAGGGGGCTATCCCCCCAGGCAACACCTGCCTCGTTGATTTAAAGGGGCAGGGCTGGATTTATTGATCAGTGCCCGAGGCGCCTCCTTGAGGGGGAATGCCGACGGGATCGAAGCATGTTTTGTGCCTACCACCCATGAGCTTCGGCTTGTAGATGGGCCCGCATAAAAATGTCCTTGTGTCACACCCTCATAAGTGGGATGTGAAGCAAATATCTTGCTGAGCCTACAAAGCCCCCCCCCCCCGGGCCTGTTCCAGAGTGCTTCGGCTTCTGGAGCGGCTAAGTAAAATTTACACCATTGATCCCGGGCGCTATTCCCCAGGCAATACCTGCCCCCTTGATTTAAATGGACAGGGCTGGGTTTATTGCCCAGTTCATGAGGCGCTCCCTTGCAGGGGAATGCCGACCAGGGCATTTTTTGTGCACCCTGAGCTTCCAGAAGAAAATAAATGTTTCATTCATTGTTTATTTCTGGCTTGGTAAATACAGCTTCAGTTTCGAAATCGCTATTTAGTAGTAATGGTTCTGCATGATTAGCTTGCTAACCGCTACGCCACGATGAGACTCTGTTACATCATTCCTGCTTGTGATTTATGTACGTACATGTAGTTAGAATATTTTGAATTAAGTTCGTTAGATCTAGAATGACGTGGTCTAGTGGAAATTTACCCGACAGTGACCTTTTTATTTGACCACTTGGAAAATGCACCATTACAGTCGCGTGAGATTAGTTTCAGAGCGACTGAACTCGATGTCGCTAGCTCCGAGGGTCGGCATCTTCCCCGAGGCGGAATCAATATGGGCTGGGTTGCGAAATAAAACCTTTATCAGAAAACAACCAAGACTTGTTTGTTAATATTAAAACAAGTAACAACCAGACCAACACGAAGAAAAACCAACCCTTAACAGAAATCCCTGAAGAGAGGTCAGCCCAGAGAACATGGCGGCCGAGTTAGCAGGAACCAATAGAAGCAGAGTTAAAAAGTAAGAACCATCACCATCATCTCTACTACTATCTCTCTCCCTCTACCCCCTCTCTCTCTGTTTCTCTCTGTCTGTCTGTCTGTCTGTCTGTCTCTCTGTCTGCCTCTCTCTCTTTCTTATATATACGAGATATACAACAACTTCGGAACGGCATGCACCCTACTATTCTAGATATATGTAAATAGAAGAGAAAACTTTAACTTAGATATAGTAATCGGTCTAGCAGAAGGAAAACTTTGAATTCGAACCTGTTACACGATATTAATCACCGAGAAATTCTATACATGAATGGGCTGAACTTGCACAAAGGTGTCAAAATTAGTGTGACCCAGAAAAAACAGAACCCAAATTATTTATTTATTTTCTCATTAAACTAACCTTAAACCTCAACCCCAACCCTAACCCTAACCCCTAAGCCTAACCTAACCCTAAACCTCCCTAGTTAAAATTAACAGTTTTATTACAAAATTTGTGGGTTCTGTTTTTTCTGGGTCACTGGTATACAAGGTGACCCAGAAAAACAGAACCCAAATTATTTATTTATTTTCCCATTAAACTAATCTTAAACCCCAACCCCAACCCCAACCCCAACCCTAACCCTAGCCCCTAAGCCTAAGCCTAACCCCTAACCCTAACCCTAAACACCCCTAGTTAAGATGAACAGTTTTATTACAAAATTTGTGGGTTCTGTTTTTTCTGGGTCACCGATATACAGGGTG
The DNA here is from genome assembly GCA_023376005.1 of Doryteuthis pealeii. Taxonomy (NCBI): domain Eukaryota; kingdom Metazoa; phylum Mollusca; class Cephalopoda; order Myopsida; family Loliginidae; genus Doryteuthis; species Doryteuthis pealeii. The sequence continues at coordinate 63,955,862 of CM042140.1, read as the reverse complement.
ACCCAGAAAAAACAGAACCCAAATTATTTATTCATTTTCCCATTAAACTAACCCTAAATCCCAACCATAACCCTAATCCTAGCCCTAACTCTAACCCTAAACCCTAACCCTAGACCCCCATAGTTAAAATTAACAGTTTTATTACCAAATCTGTGGGTTCTGTTTTTTCTGGGTCACCCTAATTTTGACACTTTGTGCAAGTTCAGCCCATGAGTGCACGTGTGGAACCAGCTTAACCTAATGCGGTCACTCTCACAGAATTTGCTAAGTTTTACTTAATCAAGAGGGACGAAGAACTATTGCTGCTGTGGTGTCAAACAGTGACACAAGTAAAGAAGGACCAACAAGTTTCGCACTACCAACAATAACCCCAGCTCAGCAGGAGTGGCGGACCGGCCCGGCCTGGCCTGGCTATCATGCCCCGTGAGAGCTGACATCACCAGAGTTGGCGGCATATGGTAAACTTCGAATAAGATCACACGACTGACGGAACAGGATTCATCACACTACCAACAATCTAATACTTGTAGCGGTCAACGAAACCATCTGGTGAGGCAGAGGCCCCAAACTACAAACACAGGAGCTGGGGCAGGTTATGTGCGTATGTACTTAAACTTAGGCCTCTTCGGATATGTTCGAGTGAAGTGAAAGGAATTACCAGTGTGGCAGATAAGAGTGGGCAATTCTTAATGCTTTAAATTTGATTCAATTTTATTCTTCTTATTGTTGACAAGCAAAGTAAAAGTCGTCGTCGGTGTGGCCTAAAGTCATTATCAGCCAATCAGCGAGGGAGTATATCCCCTTTTCACTAGCGCTAGACCAAGGAGATTGTTTTTGTGTCTGAGGAGAAGCGCCACACCTACCATAAGCTCCTTACTTTACCGCACATAACCCTGTGCTACTCATACGCTGAGTTGGCGAGGGCCGGTATCAAACTAGGAACCTTGTGGTTTCTAGCCGAACGGGCTGATAATGATACATAATGTGACTTTTTTTTGCAATATTACCTGACTGTGACTTTTTTTTACAGATAACGACACAACTAATTCTGGTGACACTATGAAAATTTTAAAATCTCAAAGTTATAAAACCAATTTGACCAATGTGACTTTTTTTGACAATGTGACTTGTTTTTTGACAATATCACCCACTGTGACATTTTTGCAAGTTGGTAATCTCCAAAAGATTTACCACTTTCTCTCTAAATGTTTGAGATGAGGCTTGATGATTAGTATTATCTGTGTTATTTGGACTATTGTCCTCATCTTCATTGTTATCTGTACAACGTTTCGGCCGATATGCCCTCCGGCCTTCTTCAGGTATTATTTGTTGGACTCGGGAACCTTCTCTGACTCGGGAACTTTCTTGTCGTAATCGGGAGCCATCACGGAACTTTGAACCTAACCCTTTATTCAGTCCGCGGAAGGTTCCCGAGTCCGAGAAAGTTCCCGAGTCCGACAAGAAATACCTGAAGAAGGCCGTAGGGCATATCGACCGAAACGTTGTACCGATAACCATGACGATGAGGACAGTAGTACGAATAACGCAGATAATACTATTCACCACTTTATTTTTAATCTGTGAATCTGTGAAAATTCTGATGAAGCTTCGTTAATACACCGAGGCGAAATATCAATTGAATGAAGTTGCTTGTGTTATATCCGCTTTTATTCGTCAACTTTTAATTAGATTTTGTTGGATTTTACCCAATCTGTTATTTCCTCATGACCACTTATATACACACGACAACACTATACTATTCAACAACAAAATACTATCCTAAACGCACTAACCCAGTCAGCTGAGGCCTTAGAATATACCAACTGCAACTCTACAGTGGTGCAAGACTTCCCATGAGTTCATTTGTTGGCCATGGGTGGCATCCCGTGATACTTAAGGAGGGTATCTTGGTGACTGAGTAGCCCATGACATGCAAAACTCCACTTGCAAGGCTTCGGCTAGAAGGGCGGTCGGAGAGGCCCCTCACAATCAATCAGCTGGTCCCATCAAGCCATAACAGCTATATGATTGTCCCAACCCTATTGCTCTTGTGGCAAACCCCAACGCTTTTTACTATATATGTGCTTGAAGGCGGTGACTGAGGGTTTTCGTGTCCTGCGTATGATGTTCAACTGTATCGAATGATGAATTCCAATTCTGCAGTTCTGGGGAGAGTGGAGTAACCCTTCATCTCCATTACTCCCAGGTCCACTCCGAGTCGGAGTGATAGTACCTGTTAGTGTCACATCTATGGGTTAAATAGAAAAATGTGTTTTTAAAAATGTGTTTAAACAACTGAGTTTAACAAAAAGCATTTTCAATACCTATCAAGAATAACTAAAACACAACGCCTTCGGCATAAAATAACCCAACAAGGGTTGACATACCATAAAATCCAACTAATCAACCAATCTACACGTACTGACGCACGCACACGAATACGCACACAGATATACATAATATATATACATATATTTTCCCGTGAAATAGTTGTTTTGGGATTCGGCAATCATTCATGCGAACTAGATGACCAGACCAGCGAAGACGTGATCTAAGGATTAAACTCTCAATACTAGGCAGGTGACATCTTTCAAATATTGTGTTGTCTGGTGTAAATGACAACCATTCTATTCCTAAAATCCTCGAGTGTCCTGAGATGTCAATTGTAAGTCTCACATGCGTACAAAAGGGCAGTGAGCACACAGACTTTGTATAAACCCAGCTTGGTGGAGATCTTAATGCCACGTTGGTTCCAAACCCTCTTCTCAAACCAAAGGATCTTGTTGCTCTCTGCAACCTAAGGGAAATTTCTCTATCTAAAGAGTTGGCCTGTGATGATGTGCTCCCAAGATAAACAAAATGATGGACAACCTTGAGGCGTTCACCATATACAAAGATAGTGGGATCCACATAGCATTTGTTTGGGGCAGGTTGATACATGACAACAGTCTTTTTTACATTTATGGTTAATCCATATGCTGTACATGCTTAGGAGAAATAATCCATAAGGTTCTGCATCTCATCCTGTGTGTATGTTACCAGGTCACAGTCATCAGCATATAGTTGCTTCCGTACACGTTAGTAAATAAAATTCATGATTGTTTATTTCCAGGATTAGCCGTAGTTACATGGAATCGGGGATATTAACGTCGAATGCATAGTGCGTGTGTGTGTGTGCGCGCGTGCGCGTTCGCCAGTGCGCGTTGCACAATATTTTGTTCGTGTTGTCCTGCGTGTATAAGTGGCCATGTATTTCCGTTGGTGGCGTAAGCTCAAGGGAGATTCTTAAAGAAAAATCACTAAAGAAACGTCTCCAGTTTCTTCAGACACTGGGACGCCTTATCCTTTGAGAAATGAATGCATTCAACTATTCTCCTTCCATCTATGGGTAAATAGTAGGGCAGACTGGGGTTTTAACATTGGTATGGCAACCGGTATGTGGGTTTATTTCTAGGATTGACCTTGGCTACCCAGAACCGTAGACAAGAGTGTCCACAACATTTTGTGTGTGCGTGTGTGCGTGTATGTGTGTGTGTCTGTGTTTTTGTTTTTTTTGTTTTACGGTATATCAACCTCAGTGGGTCATTTAATGCCAATAAAGTTTTGAAATAAATCAATTCTTAATGGATACTCATTTTTTTATTAACACATTTTTCTATTTAACCCATAGATGGGACCCTAACAGGTACTACCACTCCGGGTTAGAGTGGACCAGGGAGCAATGGTGATGAAGGGGTGCTCCACATTCCCCAAACCTCCAAAACTGGAACCTCACCATCAGATAGAGTTTAACGTCATTCCTAGGACATGTAGACCCGCAGCCACCGCCTTCTAGCACCCATATGATAAAAGGGGTTGGGGCTTGACATAAAGGCAACAGGGTTGGGAAAATCATATAGGTGCTAGGGCTTGACGTGAGCAGCCGATTGATCGGAGGGGGCCTCTCCGACCGCCCGTCTAGCCCAAGATAAGGCCAAAGTGGAGTATTGCATGTCATGAACTACTCATCCACCTGGGCTCTATCCTTAAGCATCACGGGTCGCCACCCACGGCCAACAGGAGGAGTCTTACCATTGGAGGAGTCTTACCCCTCTGCAGAGGTGCAGTCGGTGCATTCTAACGCCCCAGCCGACAGGGCTAGTGTGTCTGTGTGTGTTTATTTCTAGTATTGGCCGTGGTTACCTTGAATCGTGGATTTATTTATTTATTTGTTTTTAATATAATCTTAGTGATCATTGTTAAAATTTACTGTGTCTTACTAATAAAGCGTTGGTATATTTTCGTTAGGGTGGGGGGTAAAAAGAGATCTGGAAATATACAGAGATTTGCTGTCATATGTTATTCAGTGAACCAAATCACTTTAGGCAGGTGTAGAAAATACATTGTGTGTATGCGCGCAGGCGTGTGTGTGTGTGTATGTGCTTGTCTTTATTTCTAGGATTGACCTTGGCTGCTTAGTACAGTGGACAAGAATGTCCACTACATTGTGCGTGTATGTGTGTGTATGTGTGTGTGTGTGTATGTGTGAGTATGTATGTGTGTGTGTGTGTATGTGTGTGTGCATGTGTGTGTGTGTGTTTATTTCTAGTATTGGCCTTGATTACCTTGAACCGTGGATAAAAGTGTCCGCTACATAGTGTGTGTGTGTGTGTGTGTGTGTGTGTGTGTGTGTGTGTGTGTTTATTTCTAGGATTGACCTTGGCTACCTAGAACCGTGGACAAGAGTGTCCACTACATTGTGTGTGTGTGTGTGTGTGTGTGTGTGGTGTGTTTATTTCTAGTATTGGCCGTGGTTACCTTGAACTGTGGATAAATGTGTCCACTACATTGTTTGTCTCTTTCTGTGTGTGTGTATGTGTGTGTATGTGTGTGTGTGTGTGTCTTTCTAGTATTGATCGTGGCTACTTAGAACCGTTGATAAGAGTGTCCACTACATTGTGTATGCATGGATGTGTGTGGGTGCATGTGTGTGTGTGTGTGTGTGTGTGTGTGTGTGTAGGATAGTATTTTGCCTGTGTTGTAATGTGTGTGTAAGTGGTCATGTATCTCCATTGACGGTTTAAACTCAAAGGAGATAAAATAACAAAAGAAACATCTCTCGTTTCTTCAGATACTCAACGTTTCTTTCCTCTCCGTCTTTCTCGTTTTGCTTCTTTTCTTTGTCTCGTCTAGCGTAAGTTTCAATGATTTTATAAAATAAAAATCACCAGAGCCTAGAGGACGATAACCATGCCCGACTTCTTTGCGTTCCGTCATCAGCCATGCACATGCGCAGTCGAACCCACATGAGGGGGAATAATCTGACATCAGACACATCGCGACAACACGAACAAACATGATGTGTACATTAATATATCATATGACCAATGACAGCTTTAGATATGGTGTGGCTCTCAGCTATGGAAAGCCGTAAGGGTTCTATTTGGCAATTGTTCACAGAAAATAAACCAATCTTCTTGTTACACCATTGTTAAATAAGCCTACTGAAATTGTGAGACCTAACATGAAGCTTAAACCAAAATCCAAGGATCGGGTTCTGCACACACGCATGCACACACACACACATACAGAGAGAGAGAGAGAGAGAGAGAGAGAGAGACATGCATATATATATATATATATGTGTGTGTGTGTGTGTGTGTGTGTCTGTGTTTGAATTTAAATAATCAATAGACAATATGTATATGTATGTGTGTGTGTGTGTGTTGTATATTGTATATTGATTATTGGAATACATACACATAACATGAATGGAAGGCAAGAAAACCTGCAAGTTATCGCCTGAAGTTCACAAAAAAGTGAAACTGGCAGTGCCGATTAATAGGTTTGAAATTTAAATATATATATATATATATATATATATATATATATATTAAAATTCAAAAATAATAATAATTAATATATATATATATATATATATATATATATATATATATATAATCGCTTTCATCCTTAATCGAAACGAACGTCGTTATCGTCGAGTCATCTACCATTTCTCTCCTTAATACCATAACCCAAAAGACCTGGCTTTTATAAGATATCACCTTTTCTTGCTAAAATTATATTAAAAGACTTCAATATACAATATTACAATTTAAAAAAAATCCAAATCACCTCTTAACTACATTAAAACAAAACACTTTCACAGGCTTTTATACCTCTAGTTTCCTTTTCTCTTTGGCTGTAAATATCTCCAACTTATACAAATTAAATTTGACCACTTTATTTTATTGTTTTACCATCATCATCTTTATCATCAACTTCACCCCACTAAAATCTTTCTACACCCGCCTAAGCTATTTGCTTCACTGAATAACATATGACAGCAAGTCTCTTTATATTTCGAGATCTCTTTTTACCCCCCACCCTAACAAAAAACAACAACACTTAAATTATTAAGATACAGTAAATTTTAACAATGATCTCTAAGATTATATTAAAAACAAATAAATAAATAATTTACCAATATAAATTCACGTATTCATTAATTTAATTAATAAATTTAATCATATATTAACAATATAAACTCAACTTTCTACTTCAACTTTCTTGCACAAGTCAACAATATTATTTACGAAATTTAAAATTACCCTTCGGAAAGGTATGCATTTAACTATTAAATACTATGGCTGATAAGTTTCGTTATTCAATCAGTCTCGGAGAAAGAAAACTCTGAATTCAAACCTGTTAAACTCAAGAACTTGACCAAGTGACGCATCCTGCTCGAGTGGAGGGATTGGTATATATATATATATATATATATATATATATATATATATATATATATATGAGTGTGTGTGTGTGTGTGCGTGCGCGCGTGTGTGTGTGTATGTGTGTTTTTGTGTGTGTACACCCCATCCCCTAGTGGGTTGAGAGCTTTGGATTGAATTTTGCTGACGACCTCTAACTAAGCTTAAAAAGGCAACGCTCTCCTATAAAAGGGATGGAGCACTCTCTGGTAGCCTTTACATATATACAGATGTGTGTATTTATCAATTAAAATCTCCCTTCCGATTTCTAGGTGACGATAGCCGAGTTATTAACTGACTGATGATGAATCGATCGGATTTCCATCCCGGCTTGAGGCATCTTGCAAATGTCTAGCCACACTAAAGAGACGTGATACGTCGAAATACGGTGTCTGTTAATGACTAAGTGGGGTCCGGGTACACATTCCTTTGTAAAAGCAGGCCCATGGTAGCTGTATGGATTTGATGTAAGGCAGCTCGAGCACCCCATCCTAAAGCGGCTTCTGCGTAAGCGGCACATGACGGACGGCATGGACACATCTCCTACATCTAAGACTGACCACATATGTGACCTGTGTGACAGGGCGTGCCTGTCGAGGGCTGGGCTTCTCAATCACGTACGGTCACATGAAAGAGGTTCATATGTGACAGGAAACAAACAAATCTGGATCAGGGGACCCTCTGAGTATTCACATCCGAACTACTTGTAGAAATGGCCTTATTCAGCGAAGAAGTGACAATCACCATATATATATATATATATATATATATATATATATATATATATATCTGCGTATATTTGTGTGTGCGCGTAAGTAAGTCATTATGTGATGAGGCTCGTACAGATTGAAACGTGTGTGTGTGTGTGTGTGTGTGTGTGTGTGTGTGTGTGAGAGAGAGAGAGAGAGAGAGAGAGAGAGAGAGAGAGAGAGAGAGAGAGAGAATTTGTGCTGTTGGCAAGTTTTGATGATGATAACGATGATATATCTAGAAATTCATTAAAACTACTAGCAAATATATGTACCCCCGGCTGCAAGTATTTAAGTTTTAATGTAATAAAATATTATATTAAATTAGAAAGGTTAATAAAACTGAACAAGAATGCAGATAAAAAGATTTGAAACAGAGGGGAGTTATCGAAAAATAGAACAACTGAAACTTACTTTTCCATTACTCCCGTTTTTCATCGCTAAATTTTCTAATTTAAAAATTTAGTTAAAACAGGAAGTAGATCATAAAATTACAATTTGTAATGAATTACAAATAATAAAATTACAATTATTTCTTCTTGTTAATGAATTTCTTTTAAGATTTATACCCGAGATTTTTGCTCATATTCATTAAAATTTTAAAAATCAATAATACTAAGCATGTATTTATTAAAATCAAAATTTTAATATCAATATGCAAATTATCCTTTCCATTCACACTGTAAACCGCTATTTTGTTGGATAGAAAATTCTATTGCATGTTATTAGTATGTAGATATGGTCAACAGTGGCTTCGGCCTCTGGACCATTACTATAATTAACGGCGTCGATCCCAGGGGGCCACCCCCCCAGGCAACACCTGCCCCCTCGATTTAAAGGGGCAGGGCTGGGTTTATTGCCCAGTGCCTGAGGCGCCCCCCCTTGAGGGGGAATGCCGACGGGATCGACGCAATTTTTCACCTGACACTCCATGAGCTTCGGCTTGTGGGTGGTCCCACGTTAATAGGGATTTTGTGCCTGACCCGTACAAGTGGGGTACGCGGTAAATATCATGTAGATATGGTTTAACAGTATTAATAATGTAAAACAACTTTATTCACAGATAATTGAGGTTTAAATAAATAATCATAATCATGGAGAATGTAACGTAAGTTTATAACTAAGGAATTGTGACTTGAGTAATAACATAGTTTCGGTTACAGACAGAAAAACACACAATCTCCATTATAATAAGATCTAAAAATACCCAAGATTCTTTTTTTTTTTCAACAATCCGCGTACAGATTTTCAAATCAGTAACATCAGTAACGCCGACAAATGAAACGGAACGAAAATCCAGCAGAAATGAAAGAAAGATTCCCGTCACGAAACACCAATACATAAAAATAGGCTTCTATTACACTTATTACGACTCCACCATAACTCTCTCTCTCTCTCCCCCCTCTCTCTCTCTCTCTCATATATATATATATATATATATATATATATATATATATAAACCTGAGAAATGTAAGGAATTCCAAGCTTTTTAGTATATTATTACCAGTTTCACGTATTACTCCTTTGTTAGAATTTTAATTCTTCAGAATGTAGTACTGCCTTATGATCACATGAGCGTGAAACTATTAGTTGCAATATTTGGTTTTAATTCCTGTGTTATACAGCTTATATACTCAATAGAGGCACGTGGTGTAATGTTTATCGTCGAAGGAAATGGAAGAGGCTTTTTGCATTTCATATTGTGCTAATAAGTAAAGTAAAGTCGTCGGGGTGGCCTAAAGTGGGTATCCGCTAGGCAGTGAGGGTGTCTATCCCGTTTTCACTTGCGCTAGACAAAGGAGATTGTTTTTTAGCGTCTGAAGTGGAGCGGCACACCTATCATCTGCTCCTCACTTTACCGAACAGATCTCTGTGCTACTCATACGCAGTTGAAGAGGGTCGGTATCGAACCAGGAACCTTGAGGTTCCCAAGCAGACACACTACCGACTGAGCATCCAAGTATTTTCCTTCCAGCTTTGAGTATACATACTGTATTTTCCCGGGTAATCTTCAACTTGTTCCTCGTAAATTCCTACTATTAAATACACTGAACCCTCATTTTATGTCCGTGTTTTTGCAATAAATGTTTTAAATATGTTTGCAATAAATGTTTTTAACTAAAGAAAATATATTCAGTATTGTAAAATAACGGGTGCAAAAAAATAAAACATTTATTGCAAAAACACGGACATAAAATGAAGGTTCAGTTTATTTTATGGTAGGAATTTACGAGGAACAAGTTAAGGATTACCTTTTCCCGCATATAAAAATACATTTTCCTTTTGCTCCCCTTAAAAATTGACCTTGTGTCAGATCCTTTCCGTAGCAGTTGGTCAGTTGGTTGGTTGGATTTTATGGCATGTCAACACTTGTTGGGTTATTTTATGTCAACATTTTATGCTTTTGTTTTTGTAATGACGAGGCAAACTTACCTGACTCGAAACGGTTCCGGTGCATGGCTTGCAAAGAGAGATGTAGCGAAGAAGAAAGGAATGTGGTCGGGGCGGTGTGTCTTGGTGTCCGGTCGGAGTGAGAAATGTCGAAAAGTTGGAAGGGGGGCAGAGAAGACACTTTTATTGGTATTGAAAGGCACTATGGGTAATGGCCCATGGTGCATTGCAACTCCTGTTTTCACTATAAAAGTGGCCCATTTTGGGCAGAGAGGGTGTAGCGATTTTTGCGTGCTTTTGTGACACGGCGTTCTGTTTGAAGAAGGAAAGAAAGAAAGAGGAAGGAAAGAAGGCATAGCAGCAGCAGTGGTAGTTGACAAGTGTTAAACAGACTCTGCGAGGAAGTGGCTATAGCGGCTGTTGTGTGTGAACTCAGACACTTTGACCACCTTGCAACTGCTATTCACACAGAAGAGACATAGTTTTATTTTTGTTTTAATTATTCTAACAGGTACTACCACTCTGGGTCTGTGTAAGGGCAATGAAAGGATATTCCACACTCCTCATGGTTCCATAATCAGAACCACACCACTAGATACAGTTTAGGGTCATACCGAAGACACTAAGACCCTCAGTCTTCTCGTCCATATATTATAAAAAGAGTTGGGGTTTTGCCATAATAACAATACAATCAGGACAATCATTTCGGAGCTAGGGCTTGACATGACCAGCCGATTGATCGGAGAGGGATTCACCGACTACCCATTTAGATGAAGGAGGGTACAAAATAGAAAGTTACATTTTATGGACTTCTCAGCCACCAGGAACCCGCCCTTAAGCAACTTGGTATGGCAAACGGTCTAGAAGAAGGTAAACTCCGAATCCAAACCTGTTAAATACCACTTAAAAATGTCTTTGTGCGGAGGGGTTGGGTAAATATATATATTGAGAATTTAGATTTTAGAGTTGATGTCTATATATATATATATATATATATATATATATATATTGGTACCTTGTCTTATGAGTTTAATTCATTCCGCTCGTAACTCAAATTCTTTGTATATCAAATCAATTTTCTCCATTGAAATAAACTAAAATGTCATTTATCCGTTCCAACCCTGCGCAAAAAACTCACTATTTCTGTTGCGTTTTTTTAATAAGAAAAATAGCACCGTGTTGTATAAAAACCTAATAATATAGAATATAATTATTTGCTGTAATATGTTTTGATGTTTATTTTTCTATAAATAATATTTTTCTTTGGCGTAATAAATTTGGAAACTTAAATATTTTTAGTGAATTTATTAACATAAAAATATTTGAAGCACGCTCGTACCTCAAATTTTAACTCTCAACACAAAGCAAAAAAATCGACGGATTGACAGCTCGTAACTCGTAAGTTGAGACACAGGTTAGTCAAGGTACCGATAATATTATTATATATATATATATATATATATATATATATATATATATATAGTCATCCACAGACACGTGTTTCGACTTATCAAGTCTCTTCAGTGTGGCTAGGCATTTGTAAGCTACCTAAAGCCGGGATTGAAATCCGATCGGTTCAGTGTCAGTCCGTCACCTTGACTATCAGGCTATCATCACCTACAGAATGCGAAGGGGATTTTAACTGTTTTAATACACACATCGCTTTGTATGTAAAGGCCGTCATATATATATATATATATATATATATATATATATATATATGGCGGTAATTCAGCTTCGATGTCTTAAGGCGGTACCGCCAACCACTACATCGGACTGGGTATTGTAAAAAATGAATAAATAACTTCCGTTTATCTTAGCAGTTTTATTATAAATAAGAAAATGCATTTGCTTTCTCTCGTTAATGGCATTACGCGCTTGTAGTATCCGTTATCAACTGTCCTTGATGTCCCGCAATCACCAAAGTTTCACAATGGGTGTGTTAAACTTCGCGCGCATTTTATATCTGCTTAAGATTTTTAACTTCTAATTCTTGGTTTGTTAAGAATTTATCCAGGGCGCTGGCGCTCAGCAATGGGACACTGAATTCTGTAAGAGTACTCCTAACTAACAATCATTCGGTTTGTTTTGGTTTGTTTTGTTTTACGGCATATCAACCTCAGTGGGTCATTTAATGCCGATAAAATTTTGAAATAAATCAATTCTTAATGGATAATACAATTTTTTTATAAATACATTTTTCTATTTAACCCATAGATGTGACCCTAACAGTTACTACCACTCCGGGTCAGAGTGGACCAGGGAGCAATGGTGATGAAGGGGTGCTCTACATTCCCCAAACCTCCAAAACTGGAACCTCACCATCAGATAGAGTTTAACGTCATTCCCAGGACATGTAGACCCGCAACCACCGCCTTCTAGCACCCATATGATAAAAAGGGGTTGGGACTTGGCTGAAGGGCAATAGGGCAGGGAAAATCATATAGGTGCTAGGGCTTGACGTGACCAGCCGATTGATCGGAGGGGCAATCATTCGGGTATATATACTCCGATATGTATATATATATATATATATATATATATATATATATATACGAATGAACAAAAAACAATTATTCTATATGTTTATGTATTTATATAGTAATATTACCAGCTTACTTGTGTCAAATCCTTTCCGTAATGGTTGGTTTGTTGGTTGATTGGATTTACGGCATGTCAACGCTTGGGTTATTTTATACTGACGATGTTTTTGTTTTGTATCTATCTATCTCTGTCTGTCTGTCTGTCTATATATATATATATATATATATATATATATATATATATATATATATATAAAAGGGTTTTGTAATTTGCTTGAAGCATTGTGTATATATTGGTTTGTTGGTTGGTTTTGAAGGCTGTCACAATGCGAGTGTAAAGAAAAAAGAAGGTAACTATGATGTTTTTTGTTAACCTGTCATTTATTTCTCAATATTTCGGGAAGAAATTCCCATCCTCAGAAGAATACTGGAACTGAAGTTGTCCTAGCGGCTGCTAGATTCGTTCTGTCTTGGTTCTTCCAAATTCTGTGTGTGTATAACACATATATATATTAATGTACATGTACAAAGCACACACACTATAAATAACACACACATACATTAATGTACAGGAAATAGGCATACACGCCCACATATAACACACACACACACACACACACACATACACATACTCATGGTGTTAGGACTGACCAAATACGCCGCACACACACAACAGGCTACAGGCCACCTGATAGACAGTAAATCCACACACCCGCACCCATAAACAATCAAGCAATATCTGGAATGTTAGTCTCAGACACATAGCAATAAAAAAGAGATCAGATGATCCTGTTAATAAGCAAACAAACAAAAAAAAATGAAATAAAATAAAAATAAAACCTTGCTTAGAGGCGAATCAAATCTGGAATAATAATAAAATAAAATAAAAAGAAATGATCAGACACACAGACATAAGCACCACGCACACACACATACGCTTACATTCACACACACAAGCACGCGCACACACACACTTATACACACAAACACACACATAAGCAAGCACCCCAACCATACACATACACACACAGAATTTGGAAGAACCAAGACAGAACGAATCTAGCAGCCGCTAGGACAACTTCAGTTCCAGTATTCTTCTGAGGATGGGAATTTCTTCCTGAAATATTGAGAAATAAATGACAGGTTAACAAAAAACATCATAGTTACCTTCTTTTTTCTTTACACTCGCATTGTGACAGCCTTCAAAACCAACCAACAAACCAATATATATATATATATATATATGTGTGTGTATGTGGAAAAAAATTATTCTATATATTTATGTATTTATATAGTAATATTACCTACTTGCTTTTGTTTTTGTTTTCTACTGTCTTTTCTTGGTTAATCTAAAGAGGAAAAAATCCCATGTTATAAACATGGAAAATCCTTGCTGTTACTGCCTCGTTTAGATGAAGTCTAGACTGCTGTTTCTACGTCTAGACATCATTATTTTATGAGATAACTTTCTCAGTTCTGCACATGTCTTCATTTAAATTTTGTTTTTTTAAAATTAAAAAGAAAAAAAAGATTCGGTCACTATATCTTTTTATCAGATCTCGTTTACTAAGCCTCACCCAGAGACTTTATTACTGCTCGGGGTCTCTGTTTTGTACATTTTTAGATTCGTCGCACACATTTCCCCTTTTGTGCTGAAATCACTCGCACAGAAATTAAGACAGAACACTGAATTTGTATTTGTTTTTTTCTAGTTTTATAAAAAGTGGCTCTTCTTTCTGAGTGAGGCTTAGAACTTTTTGAACGACCCTCGTATGTGTGAATATGTGATAAAAGTCAGATATACTCACAAATTGATTACAAAGAAATAGATAGGTGAAACAAGTGAAATACGCCCATATCGTGTTCACAGAGATTTTATACACACTGCTCTGTTATAGTTACTGTAAAAAAAATCGTATGCAAAATGTTATGATAAACCAGGAAAAAAAACAACTTTTTTTTCTTTTGGAAGTCCGTCTCATCTTTTGGATGACGTCACTTATCTTCATTTGTGGAACCTAGGGTGGCTCATTAGTCTAATTCTGGACTTACAGATACGGTCACACACATTGCAGGGGAAATTCCTATCTACATTTGGTTGTTCATGACGACGAAGACGTCGCCGCTCTGCAGTCCTGTTTATCTCATTATTGAGCTGCTTAGCTCCTGTGCGGCAGGCGTCTCGCCAACCCTGTCAGTTGGAGGCCAAATCATCCACGCTTGAAGGTGTGATGTTACATTTCTATATATGAATGCTGAGGAAAAAACCCCACAAAACAACTATACATTTATCAGAATTAACAAAAGAATTTTTCTTCTTTCCTCCATTTTGTTCTACTTGTTTGGTTGGTTTGATTTTGTTTTATTCATTCTTTTTGGATATTCAATTTTTTCCAAACTCATTTTTAAAACACATGTTTAAGACTCAGTTTTTATCTATTTAATCCATACATGGGACCCTAACAGGTACTCCCACCCCGGGACAGGATGGACCTAGGAGTAATGACGATACATATACTGCACATTCCCCACAGCTCCAGAATTAGAACTTCACAACTAGATGCAGTCAGTTTAACGTCCTACCCGAGACACTAAAACCCTCAACCACCGCCTTTTAGCACATATATGATAAAAAGGGTTAGGGGTTTGTCATAGGGTGGGGACAATCATATGGCTTGACAGGACCAGCCGATTAATTGGAGGGGACCTCTCCGACTGACCGTCTAGCCTAAGTAAGAGCCAAAGGGGTGTTACATGTCATGGACTGCTCAGCCATCACGATTCAATCCTTAAGCATCACGGGTCGCTATTAAGGACCAACGGGGGGGCGTCTGTTGGGGAGATTTTACCCCTCTGTAGAGGTGCAGGCGTATTATTCTACCGCCTGAGCCGATAGGGCTGTTTGTTCTGCTTGAATAAGAATATTCTGTTTAAATCATTCAGAGAATCTGTACAGATTTGACCAGCCAAAGATATGCGTTTGTTCACAACCGAATCTAATAATACAAAATGGATGTATATATATATATATATATATCAACCCCTCCGCACGAGCAGGGTGCGATACAAGGTTAATTTCTTAAGCAGAGTTTAACATGTTTTAATTCAGAGTTTTCCTTCTCTTAGATTGGTTATCTAGCCATGGTTAAAGAGCACAGTCTGCCCTTCTATTTACCCATGGCTGGATGGAGAATTGGATTCATACCATTCCCAAGGGTATTAGCGCCATGTGAAATGCAAACACCTTTGTCTAGGAATTGAACTCGGGTCGACGAGTCCATTTCCTAACCATTACACCACGTGCCTCCTTAAATATTCCATAATTGTTCATATAATCATATCACAGATATTGAGTATATATATATATATATATATATATATATATATATATATATATATATATATATACTCAATATCTGTGATATGAATATATGAGCAATCATGTAATAATAATAGATATATATTAGTTTTTGTACATGTATTTAATTACATGGATACTTATCTGTGACCATTTGGTTTCATGCACATCTTTACAGAGCAATCATCAAGCGGGAAGAGAAAGATTTGAGAAATCGAAAGAGTCGAACAAATTGTAAAGATACGGACAAAAGAATTTTACGTTGGTGTGTTGAAATTGCGTATCAGTAGGCACAGGCATTTGGGTTTCATTCATATGTAAATATATTCATATGTTGCGGCGGATACAACTAACGAGGGCATATGTCTGTGCGCCAACACACACACACGCACACACACACACACACGCATATATATATATATATATATATATATATATATATATATACAAAGTAAGTAAGTAAAGTCGGCCTATTGTCGGTATCAGCCAGACAGCGAGGGAGTCTATCCCCATTGTCACTAGCGCTAGACCAAGGAGATTATTTTAGCATCTGAGCTGGAGCACCACACCAACCATCAGCTTGTCACTTTACCGGACAGATCCCTGTGCTATTCATTATTGGATCCTTTCCGTTCACTAAGGACGATGGCGTAGTGTCCAAAATAAAAAAATAATTTTTTATCTGCATGTGCTACTCATACGCTATATATATATATATATATATATATATATATATGCAAAAAGGAGACATAATAAATGATAATAAAGTAAGCCTAATGAGCCCGAGAATATCTAACTAGGTTTCTCCTAACGGATCATCAGGATAATTCTGACTGATCCTGATGATTCGTTAGGGGAAACCTAGGTAGATATTCTCTGACTCATTAAGCTTACTTTATATATATATATATATATATATATATATAATAACATAAATATATAAAGGTTTTACATATCTATTTATTAGGTGACAAAGGAACATTCACAACCATATTGGTTTCATGCGATGCAATCATCAGGTGAAGATGTTTCAAATGTTATTTGAAACATCTTCACCTGGTGATTGCATCGCATGAAACCAATATGGTTGTGAATGTTCCTTTGTCACCTAATAAATAGATATGTAAAACCTTTATATATTTAACTTATTATATTATATAACAGCTCTATTTTATATTGAGCACTCTACCAATAATACTGCCTTTGGTACGCCATTCCAGCAAAAGCTGAAACAGTGACCATCTCACACTATAGTATATATATATATATATATATATATATATATACACGTATATATATGTGTATGTGTATGTGTGTGTGTGTGTGTGTGTGTGTGTGTGTGTTGCCATTGATCTTATCAATCAACCAGTCTCCCATTTTTCACATTTATCTATCTATTTACTTATCTATCTTTGTTACTGTAATCTCTCTGAATCTAATTCTCTATCATTTTGTCTATTTCTGACTTTTCATATCGATCTATCTATCCAAAGATTTCACGCTGTGGCGATGATAATGACCAGTGTTCAAATATCAGTGCTGAAGCCTTTGTCAGTTTTTATATCTTGAGGATTTCATCGTGTCAAATTCACTGTTCAAATTACACACTGTCACATATCGGCGCCATCTTTACAGAACAACTCGTGCCTCGGCACATCGCAAATGCAGTTGAACGCGGTGGTCCACTGGTTAGAGTCGCAGGAAATGGACTCGTCGACCCGAGTTCAATTCCTGGACAAAACCACAGTTCACATAGTGCTAATATCATTGGGAAAGATATGAATCCAACTATTCTCTCTCCAGCTATAGGTAAATAGCAGGGCAGACCGGTCCCTTTAAACTTGGTTAGGCAACTAGTATAGGAGAAGAAAAACTCTGAATTCAAATCTGGTCACTACTAGAATAGACTCAGGCCTACTTAGTGATTTATTTCAATTAAAAAGAACCATATTTCGCACTTAATTATTGTCCACTTCCTACTACTTAATACCGCAACTATCACTGTTGCATACTTAGTTTCTGAGAATACTACAGTGTTGTTCTCTATTTTATGAATTAATTCTCTTGACTATAAATTAAATAGTCATTGAAAGACTTACTTAATTCCTGAAGTTACTGTGACGTAGTTTCTGTTACAGACAGATAGATACCGAATTTCCATTAGATATAGATAGCAAAATCTAATGTCATTTTATACTAAAATCGTTTCCCATATATTTTACAGCAAAACTATTTCCAATTCATTTTATAGTAAAATTATATTCCAATGCATTTTTAGATATGTTCTTTTGGAAAACGCTCACCAACGTCACGGAAATATACTCAATGGAGTTATCTATGTTTTATCAGAATTCATTAAAAAGCTACAGTTCGGTGTACAGTAGAGATGTAATCCCTCTAAAATATATTTTAAAATTCTTGTAAGGAATAAAAGAAAATGCTTTTTTTAAATTCAAATTTCAATATATTTTCATTTTTCAAAAATTTTAGTCTGACCCCAAAACCATCAGAATTTATCTTAATAAAGTAAAGTAGACAGAGTGACTTATTGTTGGTATCAACAGACCCTTTTTCATTATCGCTAGACCAAAGAGATTATTTCAGCGTCTGTGGTTATTTCTGTCTGATTGACTGCTGACCAAAACAGTAATTGAAATGATGCAAGTTTATCTATACACACTCAGATAATTAAGGAAGATAAATTTATATTTATAAAAAGATCTCTTCTTCTAAACTGGATTATTTTTTATATATTACAATATCGATCCACAGTATAATAATCATGATTCTTGTCTTTTCTTTTTATATATTGTAGAATTAAAAATGAAGTGCTAGATTATGGGTGTAAGAGCTGTATTTATTTGTTATAGTGTAACATACATTTAAAGTGTGTTGATACTATTGGTTTCAAAGCAGTGCATTAGTCACTTATCATCAAGACAATTCACCTTGATGATAAAAGCGTAAAAAACTACATTTAAAACTAGATTTTGTAGGGAGTATTGATAGCACATGGCACGAATCACTGAAAACACAGAAATATGTAGATTTTAATTTGCACCAATGTCGTTTGAAGTAAAAAAAAAAAAGATAGATGCAAAAAACAAAAACAAAAAAATAAAAAAAGGAGAAAATATTGGGAATGTCTGTGAAACTAATTATTTCCCAACCAAAATAGCACTGAATAATTAAAGATAACAAAACACAAACAAAAATGACACTTGTATTTAATGCAAAAGTACGTAAAGTCGTCGGGGTGGCCTAAAGTTGGTATCAGCCAATCAGCGAGGGAGTCTATCCCCTTTTCACTAGCGCTAGACCAAGGAGATAGTTTTTGCGTCCGAGCCATCAGATACCTGTGCTACTCATACGCTGAGTTGGCGAGGAGCTGGTTTCGAACTAGAAACCACAAGGTTTCTAACCGAACGCTCTACTAACTGAGCTAATAAGAAAATGCTATTTTTATTCAAATTTTAATGAAGTTATATTTTCATTTTTCTTTTTTTGTCAGGGAGATCGTAGAAAGATAAATTAATTGCTTTTTTTCTTTCTTCTTCTGAATCCCCCACTTGCTTCACACATCTAATGTCGTTTTCATTCCGTATTCTTATTCTATTCTACAGGGTTATTTAAAAGTAACTCTCTATTTTAAACTATTTATTTATGATGCAAGATTAAATCTGGCCAGTCTGAAAGTGAGTGGTGTAATGGTTAAAGTCATGGGAAATGGACTCGTCGGTCAGAGTTCAAATCCTGGATGTGGTAACTGCATTTCACTTAGCGCTAATGCCCCGGGAAAGGTATGAATCTACTCTCCCTCCAGCTATGGATAAATAGTGGGGCAGACTGGGCTCTTTAACCTTGGTTAAGCAACCGGTCTAGGAGAAGTAAAACTCTGAATTCAAACCTGTAGAACTCCGCTTAAGAAATTGACCTTGGGTCACATCCTGCTCGTGCGGAGGGGTTGGTATATATATATATATATATATATATATATATATATATATGAATATTCAGTCTTCAATACTTCGGAGGATATTGAAGACTTGATTTTTACATGCACACGCTTGCGCACACACACACATGCACACGCACATTTAGATTAGGAACAATTTTTTGTTTATGTAACGAAAGAAAGTTGAAAGACTCATCTACAGGTTGATTGAAAAGTAATTCCTTATTTTAAACTATATATATATATATATATATATATGTATGTATATTTTGGGAGAATATGTGCTTAATTGAAGTCGTACCTAGTTTTGAAAATTAACTAATTAACAATTAATGAATTAGGCGGGCATACCTATTCAAATGTAAGGCTAAAGAAATCGAGAAAAATCAATCTCTGTATGTACATTTCAGCCTATTAGGCCCCATCAGCAGAGCTATAGACAGGAAGACTGCTTTGTGTGTGATTCGAGGTCTAATTGAATAGGTATGCCCGCCTAATTCATTAATTATTAATTAATTAATTTTCAAAATTAGGTACGACTTCAATTAAACACATATTCTCCCAAAAATTGTCGGCTAAAAAAAGCCATATCAAACACATTGTTTGTTTGTTTACTTCTCATATATATATATATATATATATATATATATATATATATATATATATATATATATAGAGAGAGAGAGAGAGAGAGAGAGAGAGAGATGTATATATGCTGTTACATTTTACTTGGGAGAATATTGAAGACTTGATTTTATGCAAGATGGTACTCCTCGACATTTTGCTATTGCTGAATCACCATTTTCCTTGGAGATAGATGGGTAGACGTGGTCCGCGTGAGTGGCTTGTCGGAAGCCCTGATTTAACGTCTGTGACTTTATTCTTTGTGTTTAGTTGAAGGAGCAATTCTACTCTACGAAACGTTGCGTACAGGGTGATCTAAAAGTCACTCCCTATTTTAAACTATTTATGATTTTTTATATGCAGTTACATTTTTCTCGATTCTTTAATGTACGTTCCTTAAATTATATCATAGAATAAAGACATGAACTTAATCAATACCATACAACACGATCCCCAATGGTGTTAACACATTGTTAAAACCAATTACTAAAAAAGTATGAATGTAAATACACAACATATATTACTTCCTAATCGTTAGGCATGACATAACCCCAGACAGTTTGATATGCTGTTAAAATCAATCAACTAACCATATCTTGCTCACAGAGTTATGTCTCCTTTGTATTAAAGTATCCATTTATGTTTATTTTCCTCACTGACTTGTTGGTAAAATTTTCTTTCATTATTTTGGAAGGTCTGCTTTTGCTTTTTAAATCAAGATTAAGAATAAAAATCCTACTGTATGGCAAATTAGTAGAAGGCACCCAAACATTAGGAGGATCATGTCTACACTTTAAAGATGTCTGCAAGAAGGACATGAAGACAAGCTACACCAACATATGGGAGGCTGGTGCAGAAAACCGAGCGGCCTGGTGCCACATTGTCAAACAAGGGACAAAAAGGAAGGAAAAAGAGAGGAAAAAAGCCAGCACAGAAAAGAGAGCCAGAAGGAAGGAGAGACAACAGCAACACCAGCAAGCATCACTGTTTGTTTTCACTGCATCAGAGATTGCCATTATAAAATTGGCCTGTTCAGCCACTTGCACAGATGTGATTTAAAAAAAATTGTGGATGCCAACAACAAGAATAAAATAATTTATATTTGATATCTCTTGAAATTTAATCATGGTTTATACATTTTATTACAAATGAAAGATATTCCTAAAGTTATAAAATTTTCTTGAAACCTATTAGAAAAATTACATTGGGACAGTAATCATCTATCTCATTATAGAAAAGAAAAAGATTAAGCTTGGAAAGTCACATAGCACTAATACCCTTGAGAAAGGTATACATCCAATTACTCTCCATCCAACAATGGGTAAATAGTAGGGCAAATTGTGCTCTTTAAATTTGGCTAGGTAATCAGGCCAGGAAAATGAAAACTGAATTCAAACCTGTTGACACGTGCTTAAGAAATTGACCTTGTGTCATATCCAGCTCTTACGGAGAGGTTGGTAAATATGAATATGGGTCTTTCGTTTCTTTGTTCACGGGTCGTATATCTCTGCGTCTATCTTTTGTTTTGTTTTTGATAATGAACACAAACACTTCGATTGTTGTTTTTTATGTTCTTTTATTACTGGACGCCCTAGACTCATGGCCTTGTGCCTAATCTAATCCTTTATGAAAGAACATGTGCTCGATCGCTGGTCTCGCGCTAGTGAAAAAGGTATAGACTCCCTCGCTGATTACTCCTCTTCTTACTATTTGATAGCTACTTCTCTTCTCAAGAGCCGGGTTAGCTCAGTTGGTAGAGCATTCGGCTAGAAACCACAAGATTCCTAGTTCGATACCAGCCCTCGCCAACTCAGCGTATGAGTAGCACAGGGATATGTGCGGTAAGGTAATGAGCTTATGGCATGTGTGGCGCCCTATCTTAGACAAAAATACAATCTCCTTGGTCTAGCGCTAGTGAAAAAGGGATATACTCCCTCGCTGATTGGATGATACCGACTTTAGGTCACCCCGACGACTTTACTTTTTACTTCTCTTCTTACCATATGATAGCTACTTGCTTCTAAGCTATATCTGCTATTCTGCTTTATCCCTGTGCTTCTGATCTTCTTTAGGACTTCTTAGACTTCTTGGGACTTCATCCTTGTATCGATTATTCTAATTAATAAACATATAATAAACATGTAATATTTTTGAGACGTCTTTATTCAACCCAAGTTAAACCAATGCGCATGAAGAATTTACCTACGAACAGCAGCTTTTCCGTTCGGTCGCCAAGCCAAAATTGACTTTCTAACTATATTTTTGTTCTCACGATTGGCTCTGGCCAATCAAACACCAGCTACAAGTTTATTAAATGATTAAGTCCTCCAATTTATTTTAAAGTTTTTTTTTTTCCATGATTCAGAAATTCCGTTATTTTTAAGTTCTTCACTACCATATATAATTTATCAGCAACCTATCAATTATTTTGTTGCATAATTTATGCGGTTGCATAGATTATTGTTAACCTCCTGTATTTCTGAAGGGATGGCCCCCTTTCATATCACGGGCGGGACTTTCCATGGAATATTACAGAAAGCCCACGAAGTACGTAAAGTCACGTGGGACCGAGTTAACTCTCAGTACCTGCTTGGACGTCCGATGAGAAGCATGGGCTCATTATGCACACGCGCGTTGTGTTAGTTAGAAGAAGAATTTTAGTTAAGTAAATAAAAGTTTAAAGAAATAAGATGGTGTTCTTGTTTGATGAATGTCTTGGCAAAAAGACTGACCAAGAAGAAGGAATGCATCAAAGACGAACAGCCAACAAGAACATGGAGAGAAAGAATAGAAACGACAAGAGATCACCAAATGGCCAAAGAAGTAAGTAATGCAAAATGCTGTTTACTTATGTCTATTTCTCTCCTCTCTCCAGTAAAAGAACACTTGTGTATATACCCAACATGTGTATGAGTATGTAAGAATTTAACAAAACAAAACATAGATATACAGACATACATTCAGAATCTTTCTTTTATTTTTCTTATATTTATAAAATAAAAAGTTAGTGTAGTTATTATTTGTGTTAATAAGATTTTTGGTTGATTTTTAACAAACAATTTTTAAAACAGAATTTGAAAATTAACTAATAGGAAATGTTGACACTTTTATCAAGTTATATCGTACGCTTTCCAGAAACTAGTCTGAGACGGGAAGAAACGGTTGTATTGACGACATAAAAAGTTTGCGGCGGATTGGTCTATTGTTAGTATCAGCCGAACAGCTACAGAATCTATCCCGTTTTCGGTAGCGCTAACCTATAACCTAAGGAGATTGATTTTGCTGAGGCAGAGCGTCACACCTACAGTCAGTTCCCCACTCTGCCGCACAGGTCCAATCTGTGCTACTCATATACAGTCCCGCCAGGACCAATATCGAACCTAGGACCTTGTGAGTCCGAGACGAGTGCTCTACAGATTGAACTAAACCATCTAAAAGCTGGACTGACATAGACAAATAGACACAACAGTTTTATATATAGAAATTTGCAAAAGTTACTAGCGTTTCTTTTCGGAAAGGTTGTAACCGGATATAGAGCTGAAAACCGGGTTTGCGCTGGAAACTTTTGAACGGATGTTATTTGGTGTAAATATCTGCTCGTTAACCATAGCCACCTGAGTGAATTTCCGGAAGAGACAAGAGAAAAGTGTTGTCTGAGAGGGAAGAAACGGTTGTATTGACGACATAATTCTTATCTAAATGCTGGACTGACACAAACAGACACAACAGCTTTATATATAGAAATGTACAGCGTTCTTTTTAGAAAGCTTGTAACCGGGTATACAGCTAAAAACCGAGTTTGCGCTGGAAACTTTTGCACATAGGTTACAAATTTGGTGTAAATATCTGCTCGTTAACCATAGCCACCTGACTGAATTTCCGGAAGAGACGACAAACGTGTTGAAAGATAAGCCAACCAAGGAATGTTGTTCCGTGGAAAGAAAGATCCCTAAAAGTGGCCCTCGAGAATGAGGAAATAAGTGCGCGGGGGGTGTGGGCTATGTTATATGACCCCTACGCGGTGACTCCTCTATTCTCAACATAATTTATTTGGAGTGCGAGTTGCGGGGTCGGGGTTGGTAGCTCCATTTCCAGGTTTAAGAGGCTTATTCATCATCACTCTAAAAGATAAGCGTGGCACTTAGGTAAACAGGCCGTTTGACGGTCAATGAGCGGAGCACGCACGACTGAGTCTTGGTCGTGACTAGACCAATCCTAGTCAAAATCGTCGAGTCGGTGTAATGTAAATGGAGGACATGTGACACCAAGTAAGGTCGCTCTGTCAACTGGGGCTGTAGAATACACCAACTGCACCCCTGCAGATGGGGTATATATATATATATATATATATATATCCGTTTTGTAATATTAGATTCGGTTGTAAACAAAGCTATGCGTTTGGCTGGTCAGATCTGGCCAGATTCTCCGAATAAGTTGTATATATATATATATAATATATATATATATATATATATATATATATATATATATATATATATATAGTAGGTGTGGCGCCCCACCTCAGACGCTAAAATAATCTCCTTGGTCTAGCGCTATGAAAAGGGATAGTCTCTCGCCATGTGGCTGATACTGACATTCACTATATACTAGAAAAAGTAATAGTAATCCAATACTGCTCAATATCTGTGATAGAGCGTTGATAGTTCAATGAGAAATCAAAAAAAGTTTTTGCTTTATTTATTTAATTACGGAACGGTATTACAACCAGCGGTTTCTTGCTTAGAGCATTCATCGGTAATACGAAAATTCCTTTAAAATGACTGGTCAAATGTGTGCGTTTTTTTAACTGTATTCTCGTGTTTGTGCGTGATGCGGAATGTTTTTTTCTTCTACCATGCGCGTTTGCCCGTCCACGCGCGTGTGTGCGTACGTATGTATGTGATGTATATATATATATATATATATATATATATATATATATAATATACGTTCATTTTGTATTAGAGTCGGTTTAGATCTGGCCAGATTCTCTGAATAAGTTAAACAGAATATCTTATTGAAGCAGAACAAACTACCCTATCGGCTCTGGCTATAGAATACTCTGACTGCACCCCTGCAGAGGGGTAAAACCACCCCAATGAGGCCACCTATTGACCGTGAGTGGCAACCCATGATGGTTAAAGACGGAATCCTGGTGGCTGAGCAGTTCATGACATGCAACATTCCACTTTGGCCCTTACTTAGGCTAGATGGGTAGTCGGAGAGGCCCCCTCCGATAAATCGGTTGGTCACATCAAGCTCTTGAACCTATATGATTGCCCCAACACTATTACCCTAACGGGAAACCTCTAAACCCTTTTATCAATGTGCTAGAAGGCGGTGGGTCGAGGCTCTTTAGTGTCCTGGGTATGACGTTGAACTGAATCTTATGTTAAAGTTCCAATTCTTAAGCTCTGGGGAGTGTGAAGTACCCCTTCATTGCCATTACTCCCAGGTCCACTTTGACCTAGAGTGGTAGTACCTGTTAGGATCCCATCTATGGGTTATATACCTTAAAATAAATTACAAAAATATGTTTAAAAAGTGTTTGAAAGAAAATGTAATACCTTTTCAGACCTTTCCCAATTGTATCAGTGTTATGTGATATGCAAACAGCCTCGTCCAGTATTTTAGCTCATCTCGTCGTGTCTATAACCTACCACGGTAACCATTACACCATGCGCCTCCTCAGTAAGGGTTATTATAAGCATAGGAATATGGAGAGGAACAAAGGTCAATTTATCTAGTAGATCATCATCATCATCATCATCATGTAACGCTAGTAGCACAGATATCCACGACAATATCTGGCCAGTCTTTCCTATCATTCATTACCCCAGGGAGGTCCCCCTGCGCAGCATCCAGTATCCGCGCAGAGTTGGTCTATGTATGTCTTTGCTGGACGGTCCACCCTGGCGTGCCCATGTGTTGGCTTCCACTGAAGAACGTCACTTATGAGTTCGCCTTTGCTTCTCCAGCAGTGCCCAGCGTGTTTTGTTTGCCTCATACGGATGGTTTGTGTGATATGGGACAGGTGGCGCTTCAGCTGTTTTCTCGTTGGGTGTTGTATCCACGTCTTTTGCCCTCAGCATTCTTGTGCCGCTCCTATCTAGCTCATTCTCCTGGTGCTTCTTTAGGGTCCAAGTAGTGCAGTCGTATAGTAGCACTGACACAACTTGGAAGAACTGTCGCTTTAACTTGTCAGTGAAATCGGATTTCCGTATCGCCGCCAATCTGTTTCAAGCAGCCCATGCCTTTCCTATGCGTGCTTTAACGTCGCTTTCTGTTGATGAGATATTACTACCTTGGTCGATGAATTGTTTCACTGAGTTTAGGAGTTTACCATCGAGTGTGGAGATGTCTCTTGCATTTCTAAAAGACATGAAGTCAGTTTTATCGGAGTTCACGTATTGGCCGATGTTCCGTGTTGCCTTTTCTATGCTGTGTAGCAAAAATTTGGCCAATGCAGGTGTATTTACGAGAAGTGCTAGATCATCTGCGTAGTCCGCATCCGTAATAGTCTGCGCGGGATATCGCCTGCATCTTAACTTTTTTTAGTGTTAGGCATTTTCTTTTATGGGATCTAATGATGTTCGAAGTACGTAAGTAAAAAAAGTAAAGTCGGGTGGTCGAATGTCGGTATCAACCAGACAGCGAGGGAGTCTATCCCCTTTTCACTAGCATTAGACCAAGGAGATTATTTAGCATCTGAGGTGGAGCACCACACCAACCACCAGCTCCTCAATTTACCGCACAGATCCCTGTGCTACTCATACGTTTAGTTGGCGAGGGTCGGTATCGAACCAGGAAGATTGTGATTCCTAGCCGAACGCTCTACCAACTGAGCTAAACCGCCCCTCTAGGCATATCATAAATATATATGGCTAGCGTATCTTCTTGTAGGACTCCAGCGACAATGTCAAAGAAATCTGTGTCACTATCAGGTGAGCGTACCATGGCTTTGGTGTTTTGATAGAGCATCATTATGGCGGTAAATGTTTCTTTGGGAGCCCGTATGCATATATTAACCCCTACTGCTATATAACTTCTTTGGGAAGCCTGTATGTAGTAAGAGGCATAACCCCTACTGCTATAGCTGCTAAGATATATAATGCACTTCTCCTTAATTGCATCAGACCTGAAATAGAGAAAATCCTTAGAAAAAACAAAAACGGATTCGGCAGAAATCGATCGATAACCTCTCAGCTCCTGACTATTCGTCGAATCATAGAATCTTGAGGCAACCCTACTATTTGTAGACTTCTCCAAGTCATTTGATTTCATACACAGAGGGAGAATGGAGCAAATACTAGCAGAATTTGACAGGATCAAATTCAATTTTCCTTCTCCAAGAATGGTTGCCTAAGATTAAAGAGCCAAGTCGTCCCTACTATTTACCCGTAGTTGGAGACATACACTCCCCAATGGTATTAGCACTATGTGATATGCAAACAGCCTCTTCCAGCATTTGAGCTCGTTTCGTCGTGTCCATTTCCTATAACGACAACCATTACACCACGCGCCTCCACAATAAGGGTTATTATAAGCATCGGAATGTGGAGAGGAACGAAAGGCCTTTCTCCGTATTCGGCGAGCCGGGGGTCCCCTAATTGGAAAGGTGGGAGGGTAGTTGACATTGACCGGGCGCTAACAGCTAGCCCCACGCTACGGCTAATCGGGTACTGGCGTTAACCCTTAAATTAGAGAGATAAATTTCACTGGGGTTGAAGGTTTCGAAATTGTCGACAGCGTCTTATCACCAATCCTCCATGTTGTTGATTTAATCGCATTCTACTCATTATGTACTAAGAAGGACTGTCATATATATATATATATATATATATATATATATATATATATATATATATATATAAAGAAGGTGACTTACCGGGAATAGAATATCGAGTCAATCATGAAATCGACTGTCGATACAAATATTAACCGAATAAGTCAGGGTTATAGAGAATATAAAACTGCTTAATACGTTATATATATATATATATATATATATATATATATATATCAGGGTTCGAATCACACACAAAGCAGCCTTCCTGTCTATGGCTCGGCTGATGAGGCCTAATGGGCTGAAATGTACATACAGAGATTGACTTTTTCTCGATTTGTTTAGCCTTACATTTGAACTGGTATGCCCGCCTAATTCATTAATTATCAATTAATTAATTTTCAAAATTAGGTATGCCTTCAATTAAGCACATATTCTCCCAAAAATTGTCGGCTAAGAGCCATATCAAACACATTGTTTTTATTTACTTCTCAAATATATATATATATATATATATACATATATATATATATATATATATACACACACACACACACACACACACACACATATATATATATATATATATATATATATATATATAAAGAGGTCTAGCATTACACTTCTGGAAAGAAAGAAAGATCACCTATAATAAGGGAAAGAAAGTTAGAAGGAAAGAAGGAAGGAGACAAAAAGAAGACTAGACTTATATTGAAAGAAAGAAAGAAAGAAAGAATGATAGAAAGAAAGAAAGAAGAAACGGGACAAAAATTTTAAAGAGAAAGATGGAAAGACATAAACAAAATTCCCCACTGTTCATCATTCTCTGTCTTTTCTTTTAAAAAATCCACTGTCCGTTCAAGCGAACTGTTTTGGCTAGCGAAAATATCCTTAAGTGGCCACGTTATGTAAACAAAACAACTTTCGCTAAATGATCAGCATTGATGAATAAATAAATTTGATTTAGAGCTGATGTCATTTTGAACTAAAGGGAAGCATAAATCACATCCTTACTCAAATTGGAATTCGGTGACCCCCACCCTCACAGCATAACACGTGGGTATCATTCCAAATTAACCCGTCAAAAGCGAAGGAGCGTCATGCGTCATTGATATTAGTACGAGTCAAGTTGGTTCGTTGGTTGGTTGGTTGGTTGGTTTGTTATTAAGGGCATTTAAATCCTTGTGGACTATTAAATGCCATTTCTTTGAATATATATATATATATATATATTAGGTGCTAATAAGGCATGATAGCCCTAAATAAGCAACCTCGGATTGGGGGGGGGGATTAATGCTGTCAATACCCCGTCTTAATTTGATGTGGTTTATTTGTTTAAAGTCATATCAACTCCTTATGGGTTATTTAATGCTGAAATTTGATTAATTTAAAAAGTCGTCGGGTGGCCTGAAGTCGATATCAGCCAGAGAGCGAGGGAGGCTATCCCCTTTTTACTAGCGCTAGAGCAAGGAGATTGTTTAGGCGTCTGGGTGGAGCGCCACACCTACCACCAGTTCCTCACTTTACTGCACAGATCCCTGTGCTATTCATATGCTGATTTGGTGAGGGCCGGTATCGAACCCGGAACCTTGTTGTTCCGAAGCGAACACTCTACCTGAGTTAAACCAGTCTTATTTTTGCCTATAATCATTTCTTTGCACGTATTTTACAGTTTCAAGTATTCCTATCTTATACTAATAATTTATACACAATTATATGGTTTCAAGTATTTATGTTTTATAATATCATTTGTTTGTACTTATATGATTTCAGGTATTACTATTTTATTTACATCAATAGTTTGTATGCAATTATATAGTTTCAAGTAAACTCGATAAAGTAGTCTATTGTCAATACCAGCTGAAAAGCGAAGGAGTATATCTCCCTTTCGCTAGCGCTAGCAAATTGCTAATCCTTAACTTTTTCCTCGTAAATTCCTACCATAAAATAAACTGAAGCCTCATTTTATATCCGTGTTTTAGCAATAAATGTTTTATTTTTCTTGCACCCGTTATTTTACAATACTAAATATATTTTCTTTATTTGTTAAAGAATAAAGAATAAAGAAAATATATTCAGGATTGTAAAATAACTGGTACAAGAAAAATAAAACATTTATTGCAAAAACACGGACATAAAATGAGGGTTCAGTTTATTTTATGGTAGGAATTTACGAGGAAAAAGTTAAGGATTACCAGCAAATTTATGCAAAAAAACAGGGAAATTTTTGCTGAGATTGAGCACCACACCTACCATCAGTCCCCAGATGCTTTACCACAGAGATTAGATTACTCAAGCTGAGTATATACTCTTTTGCTAATGTTATACCAGGGAGATATTTGCTGAAGTGGAGCGCTACACCTACCGTCAGTCCCCAGATGCTTTACCACAGAGATTAGATTACTCAAGCTGAGTATATACTCTTTTGCTAATGTTATACCAGGGAGATATTTGCTGAAGTGGAGCGCCACACCTACCGTCAGTTCTCAGATGCTGTTTTACCGTACAAATCTGACTCAAACGCTGAGTTGGCGAGGGCATGTATCGAACCCAGAATCTATTCCTAGGCAGATGCTCTAACGATTGAGCTAAACCGACCCCAAATGTTTAAAGTATTTTGAGTAATTTTTCACACGTGTGACTTTGCGACGACTAGACGTTTGAAGTCCTTTATCTGAACGATGGCTCCTCAAAAGAAATCCAAAGCCATTGAAAACATCAACTCCCGATTGGCGTTGATGATGAAGAGTAGAAAAGATGTGCTTTGGCTACAAACGAGCACTGAAGACTCCGAGACAAGGTAAAGCCAAGCTGGTAATTATTGCCGAAAACACACCTCCCCTCAGGATGTCCAACATATCTAACTCCGGTTTCGACTGGGGTTCCAGTGAGATTCGGCCGCTAGACCTTACAAGTTAACATCGTTGATCCCAGGAGGGGGGGGCTCCTCCCCAGTCAACACATGCCCTCTTGACTTAAAGGGACAGGTTGGGTTTATTGCCCAGTGTCTGAGGCGCACCCTTGAGGGGGAATGCCGACAGGATCAACGCATTTTTATACCTACCACCCATGAGCTTCGGCTTGTGGGTGGGCCCACATAAAAATGTCCTTGTGCCACGCCCTCATAAGTGGGATGAGAGGCAAATACCCAGGAAGAGTGAAATTGAATACTATGCTATGTTGGCCAAGACTGGTGTCCACCACTCCAAAAGCAACGACATTGATTTGGGAACAGCTTGCAGAAAATACTTCAGAGTGTGCACACTCAGCATCACTGATCCTGGTGATTCTGACATCATCCGCAGGCTGCCCACAGAACAGTAGATTGTCTCTTAGAAAAGATTATTCTTAAGTTTTATTCTTATTCTATAAATAATATCTTAATCGCATCTTCTTTCCTTTTGGTTTTAAACCTACTAAAGGATCTCTATGTCCAATTTGCCTCAAGTATTTGAGCAGAGATACTGCAGTCTGATTTCTATGAAACTCGCGCGAAAAAAAGTAATAGAAATTACTCAGTTTAAAGGTAGATGTGATCCACAACCATACATATCTTATATTACTTGATTTGGTTTGTTGGATTTTATTACATGTCAACCCTTGTTGGGTTATTTTATGCCAAAGTCGTTTTGTTCTATTCATTCTTAATGGGTATTCAAATCTTTTTAATCAAATTTTTCCACACATTTTTCTATTTAACCCAGAGATGGGACCCTAATAGGTACTACCACTCCCGGTTATAGTGGACCTGGGAGAATTGGCGATTAAGGCGTACTCCACATTCCCCAGAGCTCCAAAATTGATTTTTTTTCTCGACCGTGGAAGTGGTGTTCAGTAAATTAGTATATCTTATAAAAAGACCATGAAACAATAGATGGGTTTGAAAAATGCTTTATTGTAAATCAAGTATATCATTAAGAATTTGATTGAAAGTGTTACTTTTTTGGGACCATATGACCTTAAGGCACCCCTTTTTGATCTCGATTAAGAAAGGACATGTTTTTTCATTTACACCGTCAATATCCGGTTGTTTTAACTAACGATTTTTAGAATTGTTTAAATTATAAAACTAACCCTAACCCTAACCCTTAACAAACAACTGGATATTTACGGTGTAAATGAAAAACATGTCCTTTCTTAATCGAGATCAAAAAGGGGTGCCTTAAGGTCATATGGTATCTTTTTTGTTCTTTCGCCACAATATATCGTCATAAATATGTGAATCTAGCATATCTGCTTGAATGAAGAAACCCTAACCCTAACACGTGTACGGTGGAGTGTTCTGAAATTTTCCAACTTCAGTTGGCAAAATAAACAAAAAATT
>CM042140.1:63903383-63910883 GCA_023376005.1 Doryteuthis pealeii | reverse complement strand
GTTTACTACGCATCTTTCGTCCAGGGAGTTTCTTCATGTACTCATGTATTCTATTTGTCATTATTTTAAATATAAAATAAAAATAATAATAATAGAAAATTATAAAATTATATGTCAATCATTATTATTTTTATTCTATATCTCAAAATTAAATAATAAATAGAATACATGTGTACATGAACAAACTCCTGGCCGAAACAATGTGTAGTAACTTCATATTAAATCTATTTTATCCATTCAAACATATATTCCTTTATTTATTTTTCCTTTCAACATATCGTCGGATTCATTCCATTCAACCTTAACACACCACACACACACACACACACACACACACAACACACACACCACACACAACACACACACAATTTTTATTTCCACATATATTATGAATAGAAAATTTTTAAAGAAAAAAAAATTGTAAAATTCCTTAAAAATTTAAAATTGTTTTTTTTTTTTTTTCACCGCAAGGATTTTCCAAACAAGTTTAAGTATATTAAATGATATATATATATATATATATATATAATATATATATAATATATATATAATATATATATTATTTATTATATTATTATTATTATTATTTATAACACCAAAATTACGCATTTTTTTTTTTAAATTTTAAATTTTTCAGGCCCTGAACGAGAGCGCTTGTTTGTACCTCGTGATTAACGGTTATTTATTCCGTCTTTCCTCAATAAATAATTCCTTTGGAAAAGAACCGCTTTATTAAAAGGTCGAAATAGATCTGTCAGTAAACTAATAAACATCTTTTGTGTTTCTAAAAATTGTTCTATTCATATTTTGTCGGATATCAATTACTTCATTATATATATATATATATATATATTAATATATATATATATGTAACTTTTCAAAGAAAGAAAAAAAACTTTCAAAGATTAGAAAAAGGTTTGTACTAATATATTTTTTGTAAAACCCGTCTGATGAAGCTATAACTCATGTTTTGAGTTGAAATAAAAAAAATAAACGGGATTGATGGTTTTGTTAAGTTCTCTTTCTTTGAAAGTAAATATGCTCTGTATATTGATTTAATTTATGATCATTATTTACATTGAGCTCTTTTAGGGATTGATAAAAATCCTTGTATGTATATATGTTTAACACCTACAAGAGCATACAGTATGTTTGTACAGTCAACACACACACACACACACACAATATATATAATTATATATATATTATATACATATATATATATATATATATATATATATATTATATATATTATAACATATAATATATATATATATACATATATATATATATATATATATATAAAATATATAAAATATATAAATAAAATATAACAGTTTTTTTGTTGGTATATATATATATATATATATTATATATATATATATATATATATATATATATATATATATAATACCAACAAAAAAAAACCGTATATTTTATATTCTTCATTATGAAATTAAATATACATAATGTTAAAAAAAAGTTTTAATTCATTATGAAAAGTAATAAAATATACGTTCTTTTTATATATATGTGTTATAGTATTATCATGGTTTTTCAGACTGCCGTGGCCGGAGGTCACTGGAGGCTGAGTTGACAGCAAAGTCTTCTCAGGTCTCTCTAGTATTCTAGCAATCTTAAAAGTGTTGTAGTTTGGATTGGTCTCAATTCTCCTCTAATTTACAATCACCTCAAATTCTTTTTCCAGAAGCTTTGGGGACCGTTTTCCAATGCACAATGACATGGTTATCCCTTCACCTTCAAGTTCCACAGTTTTTTTTCAGTTCTCTTGTAGTTCCAGTATTTGTTTGTCTTTTCGCGTTCTTTAATTTTTTTACTCGATTGGTCGGCCGGGACGGCAAAATCCATGAGATGATAGTTCTCTTCTCCTTGTCAATCAATACTAGGTGCCGGTTCTCTAGCCGGGATTAGGTGTTTCCTCATGTACCTCGAAAGTCCAGAGAATTTTATGCATCTCATTCTCTAGTACAGGTTTTTCCCCCCCCCCCCCCCCCCTCCCCCCGCCCCCCCCCCCCCCCCCCCCCCCCCCCCCCCCTTTCCCCCCCCCCCCCATCCCCCCCCCCCTCCCCCCCCCCCCCCCCCCCCTTCCCTCTCTCCCCCCCCCTCTCCCCCCCCCCCCCCCCCCGCCCCCCCCCCCCCCCCCCCCCCCCTGTTTTTCCCCCCCCCCCCCCCCCCCCCCCCCCCCCCCCCCCCCCCCCCCCCCCCCCCCCCCCCCCCCCCCCCCCCCCCCCCCCCCCCCCCCCCCCCCCCCCCCCCCCTTTTTTTCCCCCCCCCCCCCCCCCCCCCCCTGGTTTCTTTCTTCTTCTTCTTCTTCTTCTGTCTTTTATATTATTATTATTATTATTATTATTATTATTATTATTATGATTATTATTTATTATTATTTCACTCCTTGTGAGCTGATGGTCTTCACTTGGAGTCTGAGTGACAACAAGGTCTCCTAGGTCTGCAGGACTCTTTTGAGTATTCTCAGTCGGATTGTCTCAATTCTTCTCAGATTTCCAGTTCCTCTAGTCTTATTTTTCCAGCCTTTTTAGGACCGTTCCTAAGTGCACCAACTACAATTGGTTCTTTGACTCTATATTCTTTTCACACGTTTTTTTTTTAAATTCCTAGCAGGTACAACGTGTTTGTCTATCTTTTCGGGTTTTTTTTTCTCCATCTTCACCCTGTGATCTATTGGAACTGCGAAAGTTCTCTTTTATTATTATTATTATTATTATTATTATTATTATTATTATATTATTACTACTTACTATACTACTTACTACTACTACTACTACTACTACACACCCACATTCACTTTCTAGAGTTCGAATTATGTACGAGATTGATAAGAAGGAGATTATGTTGAAAATCATAAATAATTGTTTTTAAAAATGAATATGTTTTTCTTTTCATCGACATACTTTCGTAAATATATAATTCACTCACGTTTGTATGTGTGCACCTATATATATATATATATATATATTATTA
The DNA here is from genome assembly GCA_023376005.1 of Doryteuthis pealeii. Lineage (NCBI taxonomy): Eukaryota > Metazoa > Mollusca > Cephalopoda > Myopsida > Loliginidae > Doryteuthis > Doryteuthis pealeii. Next base: position 63,907,883 of record CM042140.1, on the reverse strand, counting down.
TATATATATATATATGAAACACCCTAAGAAACCAAACCTGAGATGTATCTCTTTTTTTTCTTCTCATTCACTTCCTGTTCTATTGGTAAGAAATCCTATACTTGTTAAAAATATGTTTTATATTTTATTTTTTGTTTTGGTTTGAATTTATTTATTGTTAAAATTCAGCTTTTTTTGGTTTTTTGTGATATGCTTGTCCATAAGTAATTGAGACCCATCTGAGAGACGAAAATTTGGGGAGCTTGTAGTAAATCAACTAAGATTTTATATAAAGCCCAATTTTGGTCGAAATAAATTTATTATGTATTACGGCGTTGACTTCTTCCATTCCTTTAATTGATAAATTTTAGCTCTGTATATAACTTAAAAAGTTTATTATCCATTTGAGCTCTCTTCAGTGATTTAAAGATTCGCCTGTATTATACATACTTGGATCATCAATTATTAATACAGTGCGATCTTTAGAAATCACATATAGAATCATCCCTTACTACAGTTGGATAAATTCTCATATATATATAAATATAATATATATTATATATTATATATATATAATATGCTCCAAAAAACCTGGTAGGAACTCTCTAGGAGCGATTTTTAATGACTTTCACTGCCAGCGGTAATAAAGCCAATGATTCATTCTGTTGTTTTACAGATTTGATCTCTCTGGTGATCCTAAAATATATACACCGATGTATGTATTTATCAATTAAAACATCGCACCTTTAATGACTGCAGTCGACGGCGAGAGGTTAACCGGACTGATGAAAAGTCAATGGGGTTTCGCTCTTTGGTCAGAAGTAGTCTTAGCACAAGATCTTTCCGCACGGTATCCAGAATCCGCAGTTTACTATATGGCTTTCACCAGTTTTGAACTCAACGAAACTCTTAGAGAAACAGACAGATAGATAAAAAACAATACTGAAATGGATAAATATCAACAACCAGAGATAGATGGTTAGATATGAACAGATGAATTCGATAAACAGACAGGATAGATGGTTGGTTGATTTGGTTTTACGGGCATATAAACCCTTTCCGGGTCATTTAATGCCGAATCAAACTCATTTTTTGATAAACAAAGGGACTCGGGTTTTCTTACACTACCTTGTGTTGCTTGAGTGGTCACGAAGATAGAATAGATGTAATAGATAGATAGATAGATGATAGTGGAAAAAAATCTAAATACAAATAGACCCGCAAATTGTCATTATATATGCATTGCTTGGCGGCTGGTTTTTGTTTTCAGTCGGTACAGGCACCACCAGGGAATTCGTAAGGTTCGATTACGTCGCCGCCACCCCCAACAAAAGTGGAGGAGGGCTTATGGTAGGGGTTCTCCACCTCAGTAGAAACAACCCTTGTCTAGAGCTAGCAAAAAGGGGATAGACTCCCTCGCTATCCGACTGAATCGGAACAATTATTTTCTATTGAGGTTGTTTCTACTGAAGGTGGAGCACTGCCACCAACCATCAGCTTCCTATACAGAAAACATCAGTTATGTCCATACGAACACGATTTTATATACAGATCATCTCGTATGTTTTCAACCTTATAGTTTTGGGGCGGCTTATCTCTGTCTAGAATCAAAACTTCTTCGCTTTTCAAATTCTAATATATTTTCTTGACAGTTATTATTATTCATTTATTTATCTTATTTTATTTTATTTTTTGAGGGGGTCTTTTTAAAAAAAATATTTTCCTGGCGAAATCCCAGCGAATGTGATCACACAATAGTGTTCAGGCAACGATGGAAAATGTTTACACAAGCTAAAGTGAGAATTATGGCCACTACCCAAAGATTCTCCCAGGCGAAGTAGAGATAGATAGATAGATAGATAGATAGAGAGAGAGAGAGAGAGAGAGAGAGAGAGAGAAGAAGAGAGAGAGAGAGAGAGAGATAGGAGAGAGAAGAACACGAAATAAAGAGAGAGATAGAGAGTTAAGTGACACAGATTTAAAGAAGACTGGTGTATATGAAAGTAATAGTGGGAGAGGAAAAAAAGAGGAAAAACAAGAGGAGAGAGAGAGGAGAGAGAGAGAGAAGAGAGAGAGGAGAGAGAGAGAGAGAGAGAGAGAGAGAGAGACTCAAAGAAGACGACTGAGATATTTAAAGTACTAAGCCTGTAGAGGGAAAAAGGAAAGAAAATACGACAGATATATATATATAATAGATAATATATATATATATATGTTTTAATGAGTGTCTTCACTGACCTAGCCCCCGCTCCAAGTTAAATCCCCGGCAAAAGAGGAAGGAATATATATATATATATATATATATATATATATATTATATATATATATAGAGAGAGAGAGAGGACAGACAGACAGCAGACAGAGAGAGCAATATTCGAAAAGTATATATTTCGCAATTGCATATTGTTACCATGGGTAAATAAAAAGCAAAAACAAAACTGCCATTGAACCCGGTCTCGTTAAGTAATTGATCGATTCGTTTTTTAGTCACTTTGGTATAGGCATAGTTTGCGTCAAAAAATCTCGAGCTTAGATATGCTCAATGCATTTGTGAATATATTATATATATATTATATATATATTATATATATATAAAGCAATCTACTGACGCGCGTTCGGGTGTACCCTCATCAGTGCAGCTATATTATTTTTCAGCAGCTAACCTCTGGTCGGGTTCGAGACCCGAACGAAACTTCGCCTCTCAAGGTCTCTACCGATGGGTCCACAAGTAGCTGCCAAGGATAGAAGGTAGAATAATCCGCTATATTTCCTAAACCGGAAAATAAATCACCAGAGGTCTCTAACTTGTAAACAAGCTGAGACTAGCTTTGTGCCGAAGCGGTGAATTTTCGGCAATTAGTCCCTCTAAACAGAGTGCTCAACCTGAAAAGTTGGGAGCGTATATATACCTCAACCCCTGTGCACGAGCAGGTTAATTCAGAGTTTTCATTCTCTTAGACGGTTACCTTTACCCAAAGTTAAAGAGCCCAGTCTGTTCCAACTATTCACCCATTGCTGGAGGGAGAGTAGTGGAATGAATACCTTCCCTTAAAGTATTAGGGCTATGTAAAATGCCAAAACACCTTCGTCCAGGATTTGAACCTGCTCGTGCACAGGGGTTGAGGTATATTATTACTGCCCCACTTTTCAGGTTGAGCATCTCTGTTTAGAAGGGACTAATTGCGAAAATTCACTTCGCTTCGGCACAAAGCTAGTCTTCATCTTGTTTACAAGTTAGAGACCTCTGGTGAGTTTATTTCCGGTTTAGGAAATAATGCGATTTTCTTCATCCTTCTATCTTGGCAGTCTACTTGTGTGACTCCATCGGTGATAGAGACTTTTGAGAGCGAAAGTTCGTTCGGGTCTCGGAAACCCGACCACGAGTAGCTGCTTGAATAAATAATAGAGCTGTCACTGATGCAGGGGGTACACCCCGAAACGTCGCGTCAGTAGGATTGCTTGTCAATATATATATATAGTATATTATATATTATATAATATATATTCAATCAAATGCATTGAAGCAATATCTTAGCTCGAGAGTTTTGACGGCAACTATGCTATACCAAAAGTGACTAAAACGAATCGATACAATTACTTAACGAGACACGGGTTACAATGGCAGTTTTTGTTTGCTTTTTATTTACCATGGTAACATGATGCCAATGCGAATATTATACTTTTCGAATATCTGCTCTCTCTGTTCTGTCTGTCTGTCTGTCTCTCTCTCTCCTCTATATAATATATATATATTATATAATATATATAATATATATTACTATATTTCCTTTTCCTCTTTTGCCGGGGATTTACTTGAGCGGGGGCTAGGGTCAGTGAAGACACTCATAAAACATATTTATTATATAATCTATATATATATATATATATAGTATATCCTGTAGTATTTCTTTCTTTTTCCTCTACAGCTAGTACTTTTAAATATCATCAGTCGTCTTTCTTGAGTCTCTCTCTCTCTCTCTCTCCTCTTCTCTCTCTCTCTCTCTCTCTCTCTCTCTCTCTCTCTCTCTCTCTTAGTTTTCCTTCTTTTTTTTCTCTCTTCCACTATTACTTCAATTACTACCATCTTCTTTATCTGCTTATCTTCTCTTATCTTCTCCTTATTATCGTGTTCTCTCTCTCGTCTCTCTACTCTCTCTCTCCTCTCTCTCTCTCTCTCTCTCTCCTCTCTCTCTCTCTCTTCTCTATCTACTATCTATCTATCTCTACTTCCCTGGGAGAATCTTTGGGTAGTGCCATAATTCTCATCTTTAGCTTGTGTAAACATTCCATCGTAGCCTGACACACTATTGTGATCAACATTACGCTGGGGATTTCGCCAGGAAATATTTTTTTAAAAAGACCCCCTCAAAAAAATAAATAAATAAATAAATAAATGTAATAATAAAACTGTCAAGAAAAATATATTAGAATTTGAAAAGCGAAGAATTTTTGATTCTAGACAGAGATAAGCCGCCCCAAAACTATAAGGTTTTGAAAACATACGAGGATGATCTGTATATA
>CM042140.1:63893383-63898383 GCA_023376005.1 Doryteuthis pealeii | reverse complement strand
CAAAGACACAGACATGAACGACACCGCACCACCCACACACAACAAAAAACGTCATCAATTTACCACCCTCTATTATTTCGAATCTCACATCACCTTTTATTTTCTAATTTCATTTCGACGTTTGACTTTTTATCAATTTGTCTATTCCTCTCAGTCTTGCCCTATCTCCTCTCACGCCTTTCTCCCTGCCTGTCTCTTCTCTCCCATCTACACACACACACACACACAACACAACCCACACACAATATATATATATAATATATATATATATATATATATATAGGTAATCTGAACATTAGCTACATGAATGAGAGTAACCTCCATTGTTTATTTCACTTTGAGAAGCCGTCTGTTTAGTCGGCCATTTTCATTTCCCCGTAATCAATACAACTGAATGTTTCAACACGAAAATATCAAAAAATTTGTGGTTCTTAATAACAATTAAGTTCATTTCAAATAATGCACAAGCACAATTAAGAAAACTTTTCTGACATTTTCGTAAAAATTCTATATCAGTGAAGATTTACGTTGAAATGAAAATGGCCGACCAAAACAGACGGCTTCCTCAAAGTTAAAAGAAAGAAGGTGGTTATCTCATTTGTGTAGCTAATGTTCAGATTACCTATATATATATATATATATATATATTATATATATATATATATATATACAAGTCCTATAAAAAAAAGTATCGATTGTATAACTGTATTCTGAAGAAATTCCATTCATTAGTTTTCTTCCGAATACAAGGTGTGTCAAATAAGTACCAAGTATAATGCTATATTTACCAAAGATAGAAATGAAGAATGAATGGAACGTTTTTTTTCAGGATACAAGGGTGTCAAGAAAGTACAAAAATCTTCGATACTTTTTTGACACACCTTATATATATATATATATATATATATATATATATATATATATAAGCCTCCTCACGAGCAGTTTGAATTGAACACATACGCGTCGTGCACACGCACATACACAGACACATACATGCACAGACACACAAACACATCACTGACATACACACTCTCATCTATGGGTTAAATGATACTACTACTATTCTATCTGGTTTTAGTCATAAAATAACCAAGATAACCAAAATCAAACTAACCACACACACACGGCGCGCGTGAAGCCACACACACACACACACACACACACATATATATATATATATATATATATATAGTATATATAATATGAAAGTACGCAAACAGCTTGTTTGATATGGCTATACCGACAATTTTGGGGAGAATATGTGCTTAATTGAAGTCATACCAATTTGAAAATTAATTAGTGATAATTATGAATTAGGCGAATATATCTGTTTAAATTTGGAAGCGTTAAACAATGACTTTTTCTCGATTTGGTTACTCTTCACATTTAAACAGATATCTTCGCCTAATTTATTAATTATCAACTAATTAATTTCAAATTAGGTATGACTTCAATTAAGCACATATTCTCCAATATATATATAAATATATATATATATATATATATATATATATATAAGGTGTGTCAAAAAAAGTATCGAGATTTTTGTACTTATTTGCCACACCTTTTATTCTGAAGAAAAACAAAACAACCACCTTCTAGCACATATATGATAAAAAGACTTGGGGGTTGCCATTTGTGCAATAGGGTCGGGGCAATCATACAGGTACTCTGGTTAGGCGTGACCAGCCGATTGGTCAGAGACGACATCTCCAATCGCCCGTCTAGCCTAAGTAACGACCAAATGGAATGTTGCATGTCATAGACGTCTCAGCCACTAGGATTCCGTCGAGCATCACAGGTCACCACCCTCATTAAGAGGTGGCCCCATTGATGGGGGGTTTCCAGGGCGGTAGTTAACTGCGGGTTTTTTTACTAATGTGGTGGTCCAGTGAGGACTGGTGGAGTCAGACAGGTACTTCGTATTTCTGTGTCAAGTCTGGATCGGCGTTTCTAAGAATTTAAAATTTAAAATTTCTATTGATATAGGATTTCGGTCTCTTTTTGTATGTAAACGAAACTACGTCACAGCTTACGTCACAGTACTTCTTCGTTTTTTTTTTTTAAATTCTATAACTTCCCGAAAGTTTTGATACTAATTCACTTTTAGATGAATTTATGTATAAAATAGTTTTTCCTAAAATATATTAGGGGAAATATTATTTTACAAGGTCGACCCCCCCCCCCATTTCATTTTACAAAATCCAAACAAAATATATTTTATTCGTACGATTTTAAAATTTTTTTATAAAGATAATAGTCTGAATAATTAAATCAGAAAATTATTAAAACGTTTTGGAGGTCCTTACTGTCGTAAAACAAAACAAATATCTCAGGGAGTGAAGTGAATATGATGTTTTTTTTAAGTAAGTAACTAATTATTTTAAAATATTAAACGTTTTTTATTTATTTATTCAATTCCCCCCCCCCTTAGGAAATATCTTTCAAAGATTTATTTTTACACCGCCCGCGGGGCATTTTTTGCTAGTTATTTATAATAAATATTTGAAATCTTATTGCTGATTGGTTTAGTAAATAGTAAATGATACATAGCTCAAAACTCAACACTCAACTTGCGTCTCATCTTATGCACAGTGAAATATAGTAGAGTATACCTACATACCCGTTGTAATACACAGGTATATACCTTTACTTGGATACTTAGCTTCTGTTTTCGTCTATCTTGTCATCTTCCCTCTAAGTGTGCACAGGGCTGGGCTGGTATCTTCTTAGCTGGATCTCTGTTATTCTGGGTCCATTCCATCTTTGGATCTGGTAGATGTTTTCTGGATCTTCTGTACTTGTGTTGTTGTTTGCTCTTAATAAGACACAAGACTTTGATTTGTTTTTGAGCTCATATTTTATTCAAGATCCCAGATCACAAACATGCGTGTGAGAATTTGGCTACTTTGACGAGAGATGCTATGACAGGCCGTCTCGTCCAGTCGTCAAAAAACAAACTGGTTTTCTATAGCTAACTCCCCATGTTCGCACTGGCAAACCGGACGCATAGGTAACCAGAGTTAAGGGATGCCAATCACTTTTCCTGTGTTTTCCACTAACTGTTATTTAAAATCTACGCTACAGTTATGTACATAATTAATAGGTGGTCTGTTCACTACGACATCCGCGTGAACCAAAATACACAAAATCGACAACTAATTTTTGCACAAAATGTTGATGTGTCTTTTTCTCGTTGTCCCTGTGCTAATACTACAGTTCATCAGCCTGCTTTTTATTTACCGCGTATTCCACGTATACGGGTCAGGACAAAGGCCCTATTAATGTGGGACCACCCACGAGCCGAGACTCATGGGTGGCGAGTGCAAAAAAATACGCTGATCTCGTCGGCATTCCCTCTCAGGAGCGCCTCAGGCACTGGGCAAATAAACCCAGCCCTAGTCTCTTTAATTCAAGGGGGCAGGTGATTAAATGTTGTTAACATCTACGGTCCAGGGTCGAAGCCACTGGACCCCTCGGTCGAAACCGGGGTTCATCTGCCTGCTTGGTTAACACCAGTTCATTGTTGGCCAATTAGGTACAGAGAGGCGCGTTATGATCGGAGATTCGGTTTGTGTTTGTCTGTAACATAAAATTATCGTTATTCGGGTAATAGTTAAAATATAATTCTGACATTCATAGAAAAGTTTAGCAAAAAACTGAAAAAAATAAAAATGGACAAAATTTGTCATTGTCAATATGTGACATGTCAAACTTCATCCCCTACCCACATACCTTTTTTTCTTAGAGAAAGAAGAAGAAGAATAAAAAAAAAGAACTCGTTATTCACAGAATAACAGACAAAAATGTGAAGATCTGAAAAGCGCAATAAGAGGAAATAAAAAAAAGATGGAGAATTGAAAGAAAGATGATCGAAAACATTGAGTCATCAGTTAGAGTCGGCTCCCAAAAATGGCTTCGTCAACAGAATCTGACACGATGGCATTTGCCTCTACAATCCGAAGACCAACAAAAAATTGTTAAGGAATTCCGCCTTTCCCTTTGAAGCTGGTTCCGATTACAAATTAACTCTGGCTTCTGTGTCAATCATAAAAGAGTTGCCGATCAGAGAAAGAACATTTTTCTGCCGTCTACAATGCCAGATCAAGGCCGGTGGTTATTTCCTCACTTTGCCAATTTCTTTCTTTCTTTCCTTTCTTTTCTTTTTTTTTTCTTTCTTTCTTTCTTTCTTTTTTTTCTTTTTTTAGAAAAGAAGTCTAGGGTACGAAGGTGGTTAGGAATATAACAAGGGAATTAAACAGTTAAAAAAAAGTATGGTAGTACCCAGTATGAACAAACTGATAGATAAAAATAGATAGATAGATATGAACATACTTTTGATTGACAGATATAAAGGAACAGACTTGGGTAGATTACAGACTTTTTTATAATAATAATAATAATATATATATATATATAGTATATATATAATATATATATATATATAAGAGAGAAAAGAGAGGAGAGAGAGAGAAGAGAGAGAGGGAGAGATAAATAGATATGAACAGACTTTTGATTGATAGATATATAGGAAATACTTGTGATAGATAGATAGATAGATAGATAGATATGAATAGACTTGGGTAGATACAGACTTTATATTATATATAATATATATATATATATTATATATATATATATATATATATATATATATATATAGAGAGAGAGAGAGAGAGAGAGAGAGAGAGAGAGAAAGAGATAGATAGATAGATATAAACATACTTTTGATTGATAGATTATTAGAAATAGACTGTGGATAGATAGATAGATAGATAGATAGATAGATAGATAGATATTGAATAGACTTTTGATAGATAGGTAGGAACTGACCTGGGGTAGATAGAGGATAGATAGATAGATAGAAACAGACGTATAAACTGATAGATAGGATAAGACATGGGAAATATATATATATATATATATATATATATATATATTATATAATACAGAGAGAGAGATAGAGAGAGAGAGAGAGAGATGAGAGAGAGAGAGAGAGG
>CM042140.1:63880883-63888383 GCA_023376005.1 Doryteuthis pealeii | reverse complement strand
TATATAAGTGCTTAATTGGAGTCGTACCTAATTTTGAAAATTAATAATTAATAATGAATTAGGCGGGAATACCTATTAAAAGTATGGCTAAACAACTCGAGAAAAATCAATCTCTGTATGTACATATATATATTATATATAGAAAAAAATAGGAATAGAAAAATAGAAATATAAAAAATTAAAAAATATTTTCTTAAAAAACTGTTGCAGGCCTACCGTCAACGGGTTAATACTCATCCTGTTTGAAAAAGAGAATTTGTCTATTGTCGAATTTGAAATATGTATTCTTTTTTCAAAAACTGTTGCAATAAGATATACATGACTACTGCTGACCGAGAAACGCGTGGCGGATGTGCTTATATTTAAAACTACGCATAACTTTTTTGCAACATCAATGTTTTCGTTTTGAATTCATATTATTTTCGTCTCTCTCTCGATGAGTCTGGAGTAAAACAAGCTCTGAAGATGATTTTTTATAAATCGAAATGTTCTTCAATATTAGCTATGAATATGATATAAAATGCTTTCACTTTAACAGCATATTGTGTTGTTTTCATATCCTTTTATCTATACTCATATATATATATATATATATATATATATATATATATATACATATATATATATATAATTAAATTTTTGTTATTAATATTGGAGAAATGATTATAAAGTGCTCAATTATTTCTTTAAGAGCTGTATTTATTTATTTATATTTATTTAAGTCACCAATACAAAGTTCGTCTTACCAATGGTTTCAGATGTATATATATATATATATATATATATATATATATATATATCCTAATAACGACAGATATTACCCATGCATGACCTGAGAGTGCCTCAAACAGGGGATTTCTTTTGTCATGCCATATTCTGGGATCAATCTGGAACTCCGTGTCAAACTTGGTAAATATATGTGAAGAAATGATAACGTTGTTCTAAGACAAAGAACGAAACAAATTTGACGCTATATATAGATTTTAGTCGTTGGTTGTTTTGTTTTATTCCGAAGAACTGCCAATGTCTGTCTGGCCAGGCATTTTTCTTTGGTAACTGTGAAGCTTCGATATGATAGCAGGGGAGGGTCCGAAATGCAAGAAACCACCGCGTGGAACAAACAAAGCGTCGGTGTCAGAGTGTTTTACTATCAGGTTTGACGTGAATGAGGCCGGTCACAGTAATGATGAAGAAACTAGCGTAATTTATAGGATGTGTATGTGGCGGGGCGGGGGGGGGGTGCTTCTGCCTCTGCGTCTCACACATTGCTGTTTCGTTCTTTCTCCCCTAATTCTAATACGGTCTGGGTGGCCGACGGGACGAGAAAATCTAAAAGACATTTTTTTTAAACTGTCTGTAGCAGTTGCTTTTTTGGCTCAAATTTGATTTCTCACATTTTTCCAAAGAGAGATGGCAAATCCGAAATACGGATATTTTGATTTTTTGTCGTCCGGGCCTCCTGCCCTAATTTACGCTATGTTTTTGTTCGCCAGCCAATTTTTGGCCCATGTTAGCTATTTTTCGATTCGTGTTTTTGTCGCTTCGTCATAAAAAGTGATATTTTATACGCATCCCAACCCCGATTTTATTATCAAAAGGTCAATGTGAATATTTTCCAAACCCCACCCCACCTTTAAATTTTTTTCGATTTAATTTATACAAACTTCAATTCAATTTTTACAAAACTCAAATTTCAAAATAATTTTCATACCGTACACTCTGTTATGATTTTACAATGCCTCCCTATAATATACAAATACAAATAAGAACTCAGACAATTTAGATGTTTGTTAATATCAAATATCACAAATTTAATACAATTTAAACTTTTACATACAATTTAAACCGATTTGAGTTTCGAAAATAGCTAACATGGGCCTGAAATTCGCCTGGCACATGCAAGCAAAAACAAAGCGTAAATTAGGGCAGGAGACCCGGACAACAAAAGATTAGAATTACCCTAAATACTACCAAGCAAGAAAATAAAAAAGGGAGGCAAAGGAAAAAGGGGCAATGAAAAAAAAGGGGGGACGGAAAAGTGATAAGTTGCATCGATTTCGACATCGAACATGCTATAACAAAGGTTCATGAACGCATTCACATTTCCATATATCATGAAATAATATCGCTTAAAATAAAGTAATACCTTGACTTACGAGTGTCCCTAGATTTACTAGTTACGAGCTGTCACTCGATCGATTTTTTGCTTTGTGTTGAGAGCTAAAATTCGAGGTACGAGCGAGCTTCAGATACGCTTACATTAGTAAGTTCACTAAAAACATTTAAGTTTCCAAATTTATTACAAAGAAGAAAATATCATTTATCAAAAACTAGCACCCCACAAGGAAGCAGCTGTACGGTCACTTGCCCCCCCCCATCTCACAAACTATCCGAGTGAGACGGACAAGGCATGCAGGACACTGCTGGAGAAGCAAGGATGAGCTCATAAGCGACGTTCTCCTGTGGAAGTCAACACATGGACATGCAAGTGTGGGGCGCCCAGCAAGGACCTACATTGACCAGCTATGCGAAGATGCTGGTTGCTCCGCAGAAGACCTCCCAGGTGCAATGAATAACAGGGAAGGTTAGCGAGAGATTGTCATGGATATCAGTGCTGCATGCGCGACATGATGATGATGATGACTGTACATAATTCATTACATTCTATTTTATATATAATACGATGCTATTTTCTTATTAAAAAAAATCATAACAAAACAATCAGGGTGGGGGGCTGGAACGGATTAATGGCATTTCAGTTTATTTCAATAGGGATGATTGATTTGATTTGGTTGGTTTGGGTTTTACGGCATGTCAACCCCTTGGGTTATTTTATGCCGAATATTTCTATTGGTAAAAAAAATGTTTAATGCTGACAAAGTTTTGAAATAATTTCATTTTTAATGGATAATACAATTTTTTTATAAACTCATGTTTTCTATTTAACCCATATATGGGACTCTAACAGGTACTACCACTCCGGGTCAGAGTGGACCAGGGAACAATGGTGATGAAGGGTGCTCCACATTCCCCAAACCTCCAAAACTGGAACCTCACCATCAGATAAAGTTTAACGTCATTCCCAGGACATGTAGACCCGCAGCCATCGCCTTAGTACCCATATGATAAAAAGGGTTGGGGATTGCAAAAGGGCAATAGTGTTGGGGCAATCATATAGGTGCTAGGGCTTGACGTGCCCAGCTGATTGATTGGGGCCTCTCAGACCTCCCGTTTAGCCCAAGATATGGTCAAAGTGGAGTATTGCAAGTCATGAACTGCTCATCCACCTGGGTTCCATCCTTAAGCATCACGGGTCGCCACCCACGGCCAACAGGTTGCCCCATTGGGGGAGTCTTATGATTGATTTGAGGAAATTGTGGAACGAATTGAATTCTTAAGTCAAAGTATCACTGTATTTCTATCCTCTTCATCCAAATTATATACATCTCTCCTCCAATAGTAACAGACAGCAACGCGCAATGTGAAATTTAATCAAACGAAATTTTAGCCTGTTGCAATTATCTGCTACTGCTGGGATGGATTGTACCCCAAAAGGTTATCTTCCCTTACAACTAGGCTTTTTCACCACTAGGTGGCACTACTAGCTGGGTATTTAAAGAGCAGCCCGTGAATTTCTCGCTCTCTTTCTCTTGGTCTAGCATCCACAAAAGATGGACTAGACGCGTGGTGTCTCTATCCATTAAGTCGTAGACTTTGCCCCCTCCCCCAACTATCGGTGAGTGACTCATATTCTTTATGAACTCTTTCTTACTTCAAAAGGGCTTTCGTCCTATCTGTTTGTATAATGTCATGTATGCCAATGTCCACTTGCTCAGACAATAAAGTCTGTGTTGTTATTATATTGCACTTCTTTGTTCGGATTCATTATATATATATATATATATATATATATATATATATATATATATATAGGTTTTACATATCTATTTATTTGGTAACAAAGGAACAGTCACAACGATTTTGGTTTCATGCGTCAACAATCATCAGGTGAACTTGTTTAAAATGCAAGGAAAATCAAAAAATTGCAAAACATTACAGAAAATTCAATAGACATAGGATGTGTATGATTGGATGAAATACTTGTGACTGTTTTTTTGTCACCAAATAAATAGATATGTTAAACCTTTATATATTTATTTATCATATTATATAACAGCTCTATTTTATATTGAGCACTCTACCAATAATACTGCGTTTGGCACACCGTTCCAGTAAACGCTGAAACAGTGACAATCCCACACTATAGTATATATATATATATATATATATATATATATATATATATATATATATATATATTATATATATATATATATTATATATATATATATCCCTTGTATTTATGTTATAAAGTTTAAGTCTGGAGTGTTCCTTGTAATATGTAGAAGTCCAAGTTTTTAGTATTCCTCTGGTGTTAATCCAAAAGGTAGGTCTTCCTGGCAGAAATTTCAACCTGCAATTGATTTGAGGACAGTTGCAAACGATCTTATATGCTTTCTGTCCTCTTATCTGATTGGCGAATTTCTACCGGGAATGACTGGTGCTTGTTGGAAAAGTTCATAACTAGGAGTGACGATTTTGCTTACATTTTATACCACGATAATCCAACAGCATTTAATATAGCGCTAATATCATTGGAAAAGGTATGAATCCAACTATTTTCCCTTATGATATGAGTAAATAGTGGGGCAGACTGGGCCCTTTAACCGGTCTAGTAGAAGGAAAACATTGAATCCAAATCTGTTAAACTCCACCTAAAAATGACCTTGTAATGCATCCTGTTCGTTCGGAGGGGTTGGGTATGTACCCACTCCACTCTTTTTAATTACAAACAGCCATCCCAGTAAAGTTACAGTAACGTCACGCTGAAAGCACCGGTTCCCACTAGATCACCGAAGTTAAGCAGCGATATTGTTTAAGGCTTAGTTGGGCAACTACTTAAGCAACATCAGGTACTGTAAGCAACCTGAAACCTTTGTATATCAAAATGACTTCAGTATTACATGACCCGAAAGGGTTGATATGTCGTAAAACAAAAACAACCAACCAGCCTGAGACATGTGTGTCTTACCTAAGCAAATACACAAGAATTTAAACAGATCATTTATCAAAATGACTTAACTCGGCATTTAAAAACCTGAAAAGGGTTGATATGCCGTAAAACAAAACAAGCAAACCAAACCCTACAATACGTTCCCAGAAAATAATGAATCGGATTTGAAATACATCCCCAAAAATACATCTACAAAAATGCACCTGTAAAGGAAACTTGAGTACCAGGTTTTATCTCACACTCTTTTTGGCATTAAATAACCCACAGTGTTAGTATACCATTAAGCAAACCAAACCGAACCTAACCAAACCAAATGTAATTAATGAAAATTATTTATACCAAATTTGAAGATATTAAGAACTCAAAACATATAAACTTTGGTACTATTCGCAGAGTTCCGTCCGGTCTCCTGCCTTAAAAAACGCTAGGTGGTGTTAGCTTTAAAAAATTGTCGATAAAAACGCCTTCAATGAAATATAAAAAAATGAACCGACAAAAAACGATTTTTACTTTTTTTTCTATAAAGATAAGTTTGTATAATTATATCAGAAGATTTTTATAAGTTTCGATGCGAGAGCTTTTTAGTAAAAAACCATGAATACAGAATTCTGCTAAAAAACATCAACAAAGAAATTGAACCTGTTGTAAAAAAAAAAATTTAAAACGGACTGTTTTACCATAAAATAAGTTGTTTTTTTAATTAAAAATGACCTGACATTTTTTTTTATTAAAATATAAAAGAATATCGAAGTACTCAGATTTTCTTTTATTTATTTTAATGTCCTGTTTTTAGTTTAAATTAATAAGAATATCTAAATATATTTTTTTCTTTATTATAATTGATTGGAAATAAGTATATTAAGATAAAATAAAAATACCGAAAAAAATGTTTTGACCTTTTATTTGTAATTGATTGTCGAAAAAAAAATAAAAATACCGAAAAAAAATGAAAATACCGAAAAAAAAATTTGCGGATTGAAGGCGTTTTTATCGACAATTTCTTCTTTTTTTTTTTTTAAGGTACTGTTTTTAAGCTAAACACTACCTAGCATTTTTTTAAGTCAGGAGGCCGGGTCGGAACTCTGCGAATAGTACCTAAACTTTTATCGAAATGACTTGTTTCGGCATTAAATGACTCGAAAAAGGTTGATATGCCGTAAAACACATAAACCAAAGCCTCACTCAGCAAACATGATCCTCTCTAAAAAAATTTTTTTTAAATACAAGGACAACAGTTACGTAAACAAAGTCTATCAATATTTGACCTCTGACCTGATCTTTTTTTCTGAGAATATGCCCTTAAGAAAGTTCTGATTCAGATCACTTTAAGTAGATTCGCTGCTTATGTTCCTTCTTGAGAGACAGAATGATTTCAAGTGAGATTAAGTGAACTCAAGTATATCTCTGTAATATAAGAGTTTTTCCCTTTTTTTTTTCTTTATCTCTATTAAAAATCAAAATTAAGTGGGCGCGTGCAAGTGACATAACGAAATAACACTAAACGGGACAGGTAGGACCGGGAAAAAAAAAAACAACAACAAACAACATCTACGTAATTCACGTACTAAAAGATTGTAATCTCTTTATGATCACCTCTACCGGAGGATGGAGCTCTGGGAGTGTGGAGTAGTCGTTAATTACCAATACTCCAGGTCCACTCCGACCCGAAGTGGTAGTTCCTGTTAGGAGCCCATCTATGGGCTAAATGAAAAATTGAGTTTAAAAAATTGAGTTTAAAAAACACCAACCTTGAATGCCAATTAAGAATGAACAAAACAAAACCTCTTCGGCATAAAATAACCCAACAAGCGTTGACATGCCGTACAACCTAACCAACCAATCAACGATCGGAGTAGGCGTTCAGTTCATTGTAAGAAGTTGAATCCGGCTAGCATCTACCTTGGAACCACAAGGTCCTGCGTTCAATACCAGCCCCCGCCAGCTCAGCGCGTGAATAGAACATGCTTGTCTCTGTGCGATAAAGTGGAGAGCTGATGATAGGTGTGGCGCTCTATCTCAAACGCAAAAATAATCTTCCTGGTTTAGCACTAGTGAAAAGGGGATAGAGTCCCTCGCTGTCCAGCTGATACCGACAATAGGCCACTCCGTCGACTTTACTATACTTTACTTAGCTGTGTTCAAATCCTGGACGAAGCTGTTTGCATTTCACATAGCGCGTGAAAGTAAAAATTAAATTAAGTGGAGTGGCCTATTGTCGGTATCAACCGGACGGCGAGGGAGTCTATCTAGCTAGACGAGGAAGATTTGTTTTTGTTAGGTTATTCATGATATATATATATATATATATATATTATATATATATATATATATATGTGTTGTGTGTGTGTGTGTGTGTGTGTGTGTGGATGTGGATGATATCAAGTGTTTCCTTGATAAGATTCAACCAAAATAAAGAACTCAAACGT
>CM042140.1:63868383-63875883 GCA_023376005.1 Doryteuthis pealeii | reverse complement strand
ATATATATATATATATATATATATATATATTATCTGTATATTTCACTATCTGTTCACCTTAGAACTCATTCAATTCAAATAAAGATGGCAGGTGTGATGACGTAGTGATTTTTCAGAGTAAACTCGTGCGAGAGCTGCTGCCAGCGGCTTATGGTATGATCGCAGCGGTAGTTTAGCCGCTGTGAGCGTTTTGAATTCGACAAAGTGTTAAATTCAGAGTTTTCTTTCTCTTTGATTGGTTGCCTAACGATGGCTAAATAAACCAACCTGCGTTCCTACTTACCCATACCAGGGGTGGGGTGGGGGTGTAAGATGTGGTTTCATGCTTTTTCCCAATGCGAAAGGGAAGGCAAACAGCCTCGTCCAGGATTTGGATTTCCTACGACGATAACCGTTATTCTAACCGTGCCTCCTTCAACTGGGCCAGACAATGTGTAAAGAGAATGACAAAGTCACTTGAGTTTATCTCAAAATATTTCTCACATTAATATTAACGCGGAATGTGGAGCACCCCTTCATCACCATTGCTCCCTGGTCCAATCTGACCCGGTGTGGTAGTACCTGTTAGGGTCCTATCTATGGGTTAAATAGAAAAACATGAGTTGATAAACAAAATTGTATTATCCATTAAGAATTGATTTATTTCGAAACTTTATCGGCATTAAATAACCCACTGTGGTTGATATGCCGTAAAACAAAACAAACCAAACCATTAACGCAATCATCCTTAATTGTCAATTTCATCATTAACTCTTTGCCTACCATATTTCCCCCACGGCTGTACAAATTTTCTTGGTATTTTTTACCTGTATGATAGGATATTTCCAAATCTATTCACGTCAGAACTCATTTTATTCAAATAAAATCCTATCATTATTTTAATCTGAGTTCTTCGGCTCGGTTATAATGAACTAACCATCAGTTGTTGTACTTAGCTTGGGTGGGAGATCAAATTTCGTGGGTTATTTATTGCCAAAGCCATCCTTTTAGAAGAACAGTAATGGTACTAATTAACCCATAGCTGGGGGAGGTGAAGGAGTCCATACCTTTCCCAAGGCTGTTAGTTTGAAAGTGAACGTTCTAGTGCGACTTGAGATCGAACTCGCTTATTACGATGTCGCTGTCCAGCACGTTAGTCACTACGCTCTTCTTCTTCTTCTTCTTCTTCTTCTTCTTCTTCTTCTTCTTCTTCTTCTTCTTCTTCTTTTGCGACTCTCTTTCTTCTTTTTTTGCGATTCCTTCTTTCTTCTTTTTCGCTCTTCTTCTTCTTCTTTTTTCGCTCTTCTTCTCTTCTTCTTCTTTCTTCTTCTTTCTTCTTCTTCTTCTTCTCTTCTATAGCTATAATGAGGTGAGTCAAAAGTTTCACAATATTTTGATAACGTAAGGGACACCTCCAGATAATTTTGCGGATTTCGTGAAAGGGATGAACTATATTGAACTGTGAGATACCGAGCACGCCTTATACTATCCGAGTGCTACTCACCGGAATTGCCTCTATGGTTTGGAACACGGCCTCGGAATCCATGATTTTAGGCCTACTTTTTTATTTGCCTGATCATCGAGGTTTTTGCAACCCGAGTAAAATTTCTTGAACCATCTGTACTGTGATCAATTGCGCCTTCAAATGTTTTTAGTTGCGTCGCGGCGTTATGGTCCAGTTCGATCTCGTAATGCATAAGTTTTCGAATTAGACACCGTTGTACGTTTATCTGTGTGGCTTTGAAGTCACACACAGAGTGAAGCAATGCACATCGTGTGAGGACACAATTAAAAAGAGGCGATTCTCTTTCAGTGGCCATGGGACAATAAAGTGAAAAGAAACGGTTGATTGTTCAGAAAGGAAGTCACTTGACACAAAATGGGGAAACACTGATGGGTTTTAGATGGATGGCTAGGTTTAATCTTTGAGTTGTCAAGGGGAGAGAGAGGGGGAGGGAGACGTTTGAGGGTGTTAAGTGTTCACATAGAGAGGGGGGGAGAAAGATAGGGGATATATATATATATATAATAGATAGATAGAGAGAGACAGAGAGAGAGAGAGAGAGAGAGAGAGAGAAGACGTTCGAAGGTGTTGTTTTTATAGAGATGGAGAAAAATGGAGAGAGAGAGAGAGAGAGAGAGAGAAGAGAGAGAGGAGAGAGAGAGAGAGAGCGTTTGAAGGTGTTCGGTGTTTACAGATAGGGAGAAAGATGGAGACAAAGAAAGAGAAAACCTAGAGAGAGAGAGAGAGAGAGAGAGAGAGAGAGAGAGAGAGAGAGAGATTATAATGTTTATAATAAGCTAGAAGCGACAGCCCGGCGTCACTGGGTAGAAGAGAAAAAGAAATCCAGCAAACAAATAAAAAAACAACAAAAAACTAAAACAAAAACAAAAAAATTGGTAATGGTTAGAAAGCTAGTCTTGCAGATCCGTTACTACTAAATAGCGAGTTTAATCCTCGCTGGATGCCCCATAAAAATCCACACGTAAAAAGAATGTATGTTAATCCGACCTGAAAAAAAATGATTGTTCTTCGCTTTCGTATTGATTTGATTAACTAACGGATATTTCTAAGAATTTTAATGCTATTTTGATTTTTAAAATATATTCACGAATATAAATGAAATCTTTATAATTTTTAAGTAGACTTTTAATGCTATTTTAATTATTAAATATCTTCACGAATATAAATGAAATCTTTATAATTTTTAAGTAGAATTTTAATGCTATTTTAATTATTAAATATCTTCACGAATATAAATAAATCTTTATAATTTTTTGCACAAAAAGCTCAGTAGAAGTGAATGTGTATATATATTTACTTTGTCATTACTTGTTTCATTTTTGTAGTTTCCTCCGGACATACATACACACAACTGCCCTTTATACATGTATAGATGTAAAGTCGTCAGTATCAGCCAAACAGCGAGGGAGTCTATCTCCTTTTCCCTAGCGCTAGTGCTACTTATACGCCGAGTCGGCGAGGGCCGGTATCGAACTAGGAACCTTGTGGTTTCTAGCCGAACGCTGTACCGACTGAACTAACCCGACCCCATTATATAGATGTAATGTTATTGTATTATTTGAAAACTATTACATGTTAATATTACCCATAGCTGGATGCAAACCTTTCTCAAGCGTAGTATCGATATGTGAAATGTAAATATACTCGTTCAGGATTTGAACTCGTCTCATCGTGTCCACTTCCTTCGACAATATCTATTACACCACGTGCCTTCTTGAATAGAAATATATCCGTCATCATAAATGTCATCATAGATCTTAGACGAGTCAGGTCAGACCTGACAAGATATCTAAGAGGGACCTAACTCACTGACAATGGCTTGCAGGTCAAAAGAAATAAAACTCGCTCTACAGCTGCTGCGCACCGTGGAAAATTCACCGAGCACAGAGTTAGAGTACATTTGATTTGGGAGGAAACGGTACGACAGAGTGGGTTCTATATTCTTCGTTGGCAACCAGTCTAGGAAAGTGATGATTCTTAAGTTTGGTTTGGTTTGTTTTACGGCATATCAACCCCAGTGGGTCATTTAATTTTGACAAAGTTTTGAAATAAATACATTCTTAATGGATACTCAATTATTTTTATAAATTCATGTTTTTCTATCTAACCCATAGATGGGGACCCTAACAGGTACTACCACTCCGGGTCAGAGTGGACCAGAGAGAAATGGTGATGAAGGGGTGCTCCACATTCCCCAAACCTCCAAACTGGAACCTCACCATCAGATAGAGTTTAACGTCATTCCCAGGACATGAAGACTTCTAGCGCCAATATGATAAAAAAGGTTTGGGGTTTGCCATAAAGGCAGTAGGGTTGGGACAATCATATAGGTGTTAGGTCTTAACATGACCAGCCGATTGATCGGAGAGGGCTTCTCCGACCGCCCGTCTAGTCTAAGTAAGGGTCTAATTGGAGTGTTGCATGTCATGGATTGCTCATCCTCCAGAATTTCGTCCTTAAGTATTACGGGTTGCCACCCACACCCAACAGGTGGCCCCATTTGTGTGGACTTACCCCTCTGCAGAGGTGCAGTCGGTGTATTCTAAAGTCCCAGCCGACAAGACGAGATTATTCTTAATTCAAAACCAGGATGGTGTAGGACTAATAAGTGGGCCTTATAAAAACCTACTTACTACGAAGTCCACATCTCTATGAGTGACGTTGTGAGGCTGCTGCCATTCGCTACATAAGGGAGTCTACAAGAAAGAAAGAAACAAAGAAACAAAGAAAGAAAAAAAGAAAATTATATGAACAATTGTCAGAAAAAGAATTATATGAACAATTTAAAAGACAGACGGAAAAAGACAGATAACGAAAAAAATAGAAAGAAAGAAGAATTAGACGAAAGAAAGAAAAATGAATAATTTAACAAAAGAAAAGCAGACCCCCCCCCGAAAAACAAAGAAAGAAGAAAACAGGGAGAGAAACTTAAAGAAAAAGAATTGTATGAAAAATTAGAAAAAAAGAAAGGCAGAAAAATGGATAGAAAAAAGTAAAAGGGAAAGAAAGAAAGAAAGAAAGAAAGAAAGAAAGAAAGAAGGGCAAAATACAGGAAGAAAGAGAATTATAAGATCAATCTAATTGGAAAAACAGGAAAGACGGAAAAAAGTAAATGAATAGAAAGAAAAAACAATCAGAAGAAAGAAAAGAAGAAACGAAAAGAAGAAAGAAAGAAGAAAGAAGAAAGAAAGAAAGAAGAAGGAAATAGGGTTATACGATGAATTTAACAAAATGAAATAGAAAAAGAAAAAGAAAGATAAACTAAAAGAAAAAGAATTGTATGGACAAATTAAAAGAAAGGTAGAAATAAGAAAACAGAAAAAAAAGGAGAAGAAAGAAAGAAAGAAAGAAAGAAAGAAAGTCAGACTATTCATTATAGAGAGAAAAAAATCTTTCTAAACAGTGTAAAGCAACGTTGTTTGTGTGTGAATGTTGAGAATTGTGGCGAACCTGAGACATTGTAATGAAGATTTCACCTTTATGAGTTTGCGTTGTTGGCTGCATATTGTGTTCAGCTGTCACAAAACGGACGGAGGACGAATAAAGTCGTTCAAAATGGGAACATGGTGAGCAATAAAAAACCGGGAGTTGATGGGGCAGACGAGTCAAGGTGTGAAAAGATCGAGTTTTTGGTGTGAAAATGTGATGTCAAGATGTTGTTTGCTGGAGTGGAACGACGAGAATGAGGCTGGGGAACTAGGGGTAGATTTATAGAGAGAGAATGACGGTAGAGAATGGAAAAAGAAAGAAAGAAAAAAAAGAAATGAAAAGAGAAAGAACACGCACAAAAATAAGATTTAAGAGTAAACAAAGAAAGACAGAAAAAGAGACAAAAAAATCGGAAAGAAAGAAAGAAAGAAAGAAAGAAAGAAAGAAAGAAAGAAAAAAATACAGAATGAAGAGAATCATTATATAAACATTTTTGAAAAAAAGGAAAGAAAAGAAAGATACTGAAAAAAATAAAGAAAAATCTGAAAGAAAGAAAATACAGAAAATAAATAAAGAAAGAAAGAAAGAAAGAAAGAAAGAAAGAAAGAAAGAAAATACAGAATGAAGAGAATTATTATATAAACATTTTTGAAAAAAGGAAAGAAAAGAAAATACTGAAAAAAAAATAAAGAAAATCTGAAAGAAAGAAATACAGAAAGAAAAGAAAGAAAGAAAGAAAGAAAGAAAGAAAGAGTGAAATACAGAAAAAGGAGAATTTATTGAGCAATTTTAAAAAGACAGAAAAAGATACTGAAAAAAAAAAGAAAGAAAGAAAGAAAAAGAAAAGGAAAAGAGAAGGAAAATAAGAATTTAAAAAATTAAAAAGTAAAGTAATGGCTGATTGACACCGCTGATTGAAAAGAAAGAACAGAAAGAAAGAAAGAAAGAAAGAAAGAAAGAAAGAAAGAACTAAAAAAATTTATTTTTTAAGAATAAAGTTGGCTGACTGATATGCTGAAGTGGAAGAAAAGAAAAAGAAATCATGAAACAGAAAGAATCTAACCAATCAAAAAATAAAGGCAGAAAAGAAAGAAAGAAAGAATCAACAACTGAAAGAAAGAAAGAAAGAAAAAAAGAAAAGAAAGAAAGAGAGAAGAAAGAAGAAAGACGAAGAAAGAGAATTATATAAACAATTAAAAAAGAAAGAAAGAAAAAGATATTGAAAAAAAGAAAAAAGAAAGAAAGAACAATGCAGACAAAATAGAAGTGTGTGAACAATTTGAAAAGGTTGAAAAAGAAAGAAAGAAAGAAAGAAAAAAAGAAGAGAAGAAGAAAGAAATAGACAAATAGAAGGCAAGAAAAAAAGATGAACAATTACAGAAAAAACATAAGTTGTTTTAAAATAAAAAAGAGAAAGAAAGAAAGAAAGAAAGAAAGAAAGAAAGAATGAATGATTTATATAAATATGTAGAAAAGTTAGAAAAATACGTTTAAAAAAAACGAAATAAACCAAGATAGAAAAATTTCACGATGAGGTGACAAATGCCTTTTGACGCGATTAAATATTTCCTGGGAAAATAAAGAATTCAAAAACAAATTGAAAAAAGCAAAAAACAAAAAAACAAAAACATTCACTTACATGAGGGGACATAAGAAAAATAAAAAATAAAAATATCGAGGGGCAAAGAGAAGCAGATGCGAAAAGACAACGTCATGGTAGAAAGGGAAGCGTGGAAGTTGTAGAGTTTAAGATAAGAATTAAAGAAAATAAATAAGTAAATTAAAGTGGGGGGGGGGGGGTAGATTTGGAACAAACAAAAAAGTTGGTGGAGGAAAGAGGGAACGACAGGAAGAAGAGAAGTGGCAGAGCTATAAAAATTGTCCTATATATATTCGGTTGATTTGCCATTTTGATTGCACTTACTGTATCGTATGTATGAGTTGCTATTGTCAACCTTCTTCTGATTTGTATATGTGTCTAATATCTCACAGATTATTCTTTATGATAGTTGAATATTATTTTCTCTTTCCTTCCTTCTCAAAGGGATCTACCATCAAACCATCTTGCGAAGGGTTTACGCTTACGACAGAAATTTATCCACCCCATCTTTCCGCGACACACATTCAACATACCACAGAAGATCAGAGTAATTTCAGAGGCCGGATATTGGGTTTTTTGATTTTATAAGTATGTTTTTTACGGGTGGCACAACGCATGAAATATTTACTTTTTTTTTAGTTATTGTTTTTTCTTTCATTATGGCTCTATTTAGGTACTGGTCTAGGCTCTTTCTTGTTTTCGGTTATGCGTTTTTTTACGATTTTGTCTGAGGGTTAGCCGATTCTTGGCTTACTGTAAGGGTCTTCGCCTTACTTTATTATTCTATTGTTTTCTTTTTGTTACTTCTTCTTTTCCTTTTTTTTTCATTACTTTCCCTACTCTTTCCATAATTCTTATATCCTTCGCGCTTTTTTTTTCTTGGACCATTCTTTTCTTTTCGGGGATTTTTTGCTGTTTTTTTTTTCTTGGGTATCTTTTTCTTTTCCAGACAGAAATCCACAAAGAC
>CM042140.1:63864953-63868283 GCA_023376005.1 Doryteuthis pealeii | reverse complement strand
AAAGAAAGGAAGGAGAGAAAGAAGAAGAAGAAAGAAAAAGGGAGAGGAGAGAGAACGCAGAGAGAGAGAAAGAAAAGAAAGAAAGAAAAAGAAAAAAGAAGGAAGGATGAAAGAAAGAAAAAGAAAAAAGAGAATTATATAAACAGAGAAGAAAGGAAGAAAAAAGGAGAAGGAAAGAAAACGGGAAAATATATATATAATAAACAAGTTATATAAAAAAGGAGAAAAAAGAAAGAAAAAGAAAGATATTTGGAAGAAAAAAAAAAAATAAGGCGAAAAAAAGGAAAGAACCAATTTGCAGACAAAAATTAGAGGAAGAGTGAAGCGCACTCATCGGCTTTTGTAACCGTTGTATCCACCTTATGTTCGTGAAAAAACAATTTGAAAAAAGGTTGAAAAAAGAGGAAAGAAAAAAGAAAGAGAAGGAAAAAAAAAGAGAAAGAAGAAAGAGGAAAGGAAGAAAGAAGAAATAGACAAAAATAGGGAAGGCAAGAGGAAAAAAAGGCGTAATGAATAGTATGAACAAAATTACCAAAAAAAAAGCAGAAAAAAAAAAAACATAAGGTTTTTTAAATAAACAAAAAGAGAAGAGGAAACGAAAGAAAGAAAGAACTAAAAAGAAAAGAAAAGAAGAATGAATGAGTTATATAAATATGTAGAAAAGTTTAGGAAAAAAAACTACCGTTTAACAAAAACGAAAATAAAAACCAAGATAGAAAAAAAATTATTTCACGAATGAGGCTCCGTGACAAATGCCTTTTGACGCGAGATCTAAATATTTTCCTGGGAAAAATAAAGAATTCAAACAACAAATTGAAAAAAAGCCAAAAAAAAAAAAAAAAAAGAAAAAAAAAAAAAAAAAAAAAAAAACACAAAAAAAAAGAAAAAAATAAAAAAAAAAAAAAAAAAAAAAACAAAAAATTCACTTACATAGAGGGACATTAAGAAAAATAAAAAATAAAAAATATCGAGGTGTCAAAGGAAAGACGAAAGCAGATGCGAAAAAGAACAACCGTCCCAGGGCTTTAGTAGAAAGGGAAGCGTGAAGTTTGTAGAGTTAACATAAAAGCATATTTTAAAGAGAAGAAAATAAATAAGGTAAATAAGTGGGGGGGGTCAGGTGGGTAGATTTGTGAGAACAAACAAAAAAAGTGGGAGGAAGCAAGAGGTAACCAGAGAGAAGGAAGGTTGCAGAGTCTAAAGCTTATAATGGTGATGAGATGGATGACGAATTTGAGAGGAGGATATGGTAAAACAAAGATGGAAATAAGGTTGAAAAGAACAAATTGCGAAAGTTTAAGTTACGACAAACGGACACAAACTAAAAGAAAGAAAATATGGAGAGAGATAAGGAAATGGCATGACGGAGGTGTGGCCAAAATGCGAAAATAAGAGAGATGAGGCGAGGCAGGGGAGGGAGAGAGAAGAGAAGACAGGCCGAGTTTGGGGAAAAGAAAAGAAGGAAAGAAAAAAAAAAAAAAAAACAGGAAAAGAAAATGGGAAGAAAAAAAAAAAAAAAAGAAGAAAAGATAAAAGGAAGTCGAAAAGAAAAAAAGCAAGAAGAGAAAAAGAAATGGGAAGAGGAGGAAAAGAAAAAAAAAAAAAAGGAAAAGGAAGTAGAAAAAAAAACAATAGAAAAAAGTACCGAGGAAAAGAAGCAAAAGAACGAACAAAAATGTAATATAAGAAAAGGAAAAAAAAAAAAAAAAAAAGGGAAAAGAGAAAGAAGAAAAGAAACGAAAGAGAAGCAAGGAAAAAAAAAACAAAGGAATATGGAAAAAAAAAAAAATAAAAAACTGCGGGAACAGAAGAAAAAGGAAAGAAGAAAAATAAAAATAACGAAGGAAGAAAGAGATAGACGAGAGGAAAGAAGAAAGAAGAAAGAAAAGAAAAGGGGAAAAGAAGCGAAAGAATCACAAGAAAGAAAAAAAAAAAAAAAAAAAAAAGGAAAGAAAAAAATTAAGTGAAGAAACGGGAAAAATCGAAGAAAGAAGAAAGCAAAAACAGAGGAAACAAGGAAAGAGCTCGAAGAAAATAGAAAAAAAAAAGAAAAAAAGAAAAAAAATAGCAATATTAAAATGAAATGGCAAAGAAAGAAAAGAGAAAGAAAAGAAGAAAAAGGAAGCGAAAAGAAAAACGAAAAACGGAAAGAAATAGAGAACAAGAGAAATTAAAAGAAAAACGGCAAAGAGGAAAGAAAAAAAGAAAAGAAAAAAAAAGAAAGGAAGGAAGAAGAAAGGAAAAAAAAAAAAAGAAAAAGAAAAAGAAAGAAAGAAAGGATGGAAGAAAAAGGAAAAAACTAGAAAAATAGAAGATACGGAAGAAGAAGAAAGAAGAAAGAAAGAAAAAAAAGCAAGAGGAAGAGAAAAGGAAAAAAAAAACGGATGAAATAAAGAAACGGGAAGAAGAAAAGAGAAAGAAGGAGAAGAAAGAAAGAAAGAGGAAGGAGTAAAAAGAATAAAAGGGGGAAATAAAGAAAAGGAAAGAAGAAAAGATTGAAAAGGAAGAAAGAAAACGAAGAAATGACTGATAAACAACGAGAGATAAAAAAAAAAAAAAAAAGAAAATCAATTGAAATGGTTTTCAAAAAAGAAAAACAGTGAAAGAAAAAGATAAGAAAAGGAAAACAAAGAGAAAAATAGAAAAGTGAGAAGGAAAAAGAGAAAAAATAAATAGAATGAGAAAAGTAAAACGAAAAAGAGAGAAAAAAAGAGAAATTAAAGAGAAAGCTAGAAAGGAAATAAAGAAAAAGAGAAAAAGAGAGAAAGAGAAAAGAAAAGAAAAGAGGAAAGAGAAAAAGAAAAGAAAAGAAAGAAAAGAAATAGAAAATAAAAATAAAAAAGACACTGAAAAAAAGAAAAACAGAAGAAGAAAAGAAGAAAGAGATAATGAAAAAGAAAAGAGAAAAGAAAGAGGAGAAAGGGAAAGAAAAGAGAAAAAAAAGAAAGAAAAAAGAAAAGAGAGGAAGAAAAAAAAGAGAGAAACAAAAAATGAAAAAAAAAAAGCCAAAAAGAAAAAAAAAAAAAAAATGAGAAAATAAAGAACATTTTCAACAATAAAATTTGACCTAAATGAAACAAGAAAAAACACAATAAAGATATTAAAAAAAAAACGAAAAAAAAAAAACAATACAAAACAAAATCAAAATAAAGGGAGATAAATCACAACATAAAAAAATAGAATGAATCTAGCCTATATATAATTTACTAGAAGCGGCTACCCGACGTTGCCAGGGTAGAGGGGATAATACTAAGTTAGTCTCGCAGATCCATTGATTGTAAAAAACAATCATTGATTACACTATTGATTTATGTTTTAATCATAAACGCT
>CM042140.1:63857453-63859953 GCA_023376005.1 Doryteuthis pealeii | reverse complement strand
CGGCAAAAAGAGGACGAAGCCTTTCTTCCTCCCCCACGTCACCACGTGACTTCCGGTCAACACCCGACTTCCGGTCAACACCCCACTTCCGCTTGCCCCTCAATTCTTCGTTCGGGGTCACGCTACGGTCAAAAACCATCGCTCTCCTCTTTTGGGTCATCACTATTTTTTAAGCCTTTGTTATTTATATTCCTCCTCCTTCCATTAGCAGTTCTAGCTCACAAGGGTCATATTGCTACAACAATTATATAGATTGGAGGCGCGTGTTGTAATGGTTACCGTCGTAGGAAATGGACACGGCGAGAGGAGTTCAAATCCGTCATACTCCGAACACCAAAAATGTGTTTGATGTGAAAGACTTTAAAAGTCAGCCATTAAGAAAGTCAACTCATGAAAAGACAAAGCAGGAATATCGCATTATCATAAAACATTAAAGTTTTTTTTTTTACCATATGACCTTTAGGCACCCCTTTTGCGATCCCGGTTCATAAGGACATTTTTTCATTTACACCGTCAAAATCCGGTTGTTTATTAGGGGTTAGGGTTTGGGTTAGGGTTAGGGGTTAGTTTTATCATTTTTTTTTAAATCTAAAAATCATCTGTTAACAAACAACCGGATTTTGACGGTTTAAATGAAAAACGTGTCCTTATGAATCAAGATCGCAAAAGGGGTGCCTAAAGGTCATATGGTCCAAATTTACCCCAAGTATCATGGTTAGGGTTAGGGTTATAATTTTTTTTAAACTCTAAAAATCGTCTGTTAACAAACAACCGGATTTTGACGGTGTAAATGAAAAAATGTCCTTATTAATCGAGATCGCAAAAGGGGTGCCTAAAGGTCATATGGTCCTTTTTTTTGTTTGTTTCTTTTTTTTTAGATAACAACTGCCCGGATTATTTACACATCAACAAACTGATGAAACAATTACAATACAGAGTGATGGGGGAGAAGAATTACTTAAGCGATTGTACAAATTAAGATAGGTGCACATAAAATAGGTGGAAATGGCTTATCTGACAGAGAAGATCGCCAGTTAGGAATTTGGCCTAAATTTACTCGGGTACCTGATTATTTGAGGAAAATGTTTTTTTTAAATTGTCCACAGGTTAGTCATCTTTTATATTATATAATAACTAGCAGGACCTGTGAATATACCACAGTATGATGATTTAATGAGCAGTTCCGCAAAGTGCAATTTTTTGTATTTCATATGCCAGGTATCATGTTAATGCATTGTTTCTTGTTTATTATTGTTACAATTCTTATTCTTGTTCTTGTTCTTGTTGTTTTATTATTATTATATCATTATTATCATTATTATTATTATTTCACTCAATTCGAGTTTTTCACACCTGCTGTAGCCGGTGGTTCACTGGGGGCTGAGTGACAGCAAGTCTCCTCAGATCTCCTGGACTCTTCTGTGTATTCCAGCCGATCTAAACAATGCTGTAGTCTAGATGGTCTTGATTCTTCCCCTGATTTTGAATTCATCCAGACTCTTTTCCAGACCTCTGGGGATTGTTCCAAGGGCCCCAATTACAATTCGTACGACCTTCATCCCCATGTTCCACAGTTTTCTCTGTTCTCTGGCAAGGTCCAAGTTTATTATTATTATTATTATTATTATTATTATTAGGAGGAGGAGGAGGAGGAGGACCCATGGATATACCACAGTATGGCAATTTAATAATTACAATGTTTGATGTTTACTTAAGAGCTATTGCTAAATAGTTTCAATATGTAAAAAAGTATAATAATCTTCATTTAACTCTCTCTCTCTCTTCTCTCTCTCTCTCTCTCTCTATATATATTATATATATATATATATATATATATATATATATTATATATATAATATATACATCTTTTCATGTTCGATTGAAAACAGATTAGTGTTATCACTTCTGCGCGCTCGCCCCCTCTCTCTATCTTTCCACTACTCTATTTCTTTCTTATCATATTTTTCTGTGCAGCATATCCTTTTTCATCCTTTCTTTCTTAATAATTAATTATCAATTATTTAGTTAAGGTGACATCTCTCATAAAAGAAAAAAGAATTTGGCCGATAAGCAACACCAGATAATCAGGATTTACATTTTTTCATTTCATCTTCGAAGATTGTGAATTGTCTCATTTTTAGCCAGAAGGTGTTTCAAGATTATAACGGTCGTACTTTTACGGAATACGAATATCAATATATAGATGAACTGCTTATGTAACACATATGAAGGTGCGGCTGATATTACGATTATCATAATAATGAAATGTGCGAGGGTAATCCCAAAGGTAAGGACTCCAAAATAGTTAATTGGGTGAATACTTAAGCAACAGCAGGTACTGTAAGCAGCCTGAGTCCTTTGTTTACAAAAATGACCTCGGCAAAAGCATCCGGAATTACGATCAAGTCACGCTGAAAGCACCGGTTTTCGCTAGATCACCGAAGTTCAGCAGCGATGAGCCTATTGAATCCTTAATTGAGTCACCACTTATCATCTTAAT
>CM042140.1:63822453-63852453 GCA_023376005.1 Doryteuthis pealeii | reverse complement strand
ACGAAACACCTAAATGTAACTGTATCGATAGGACTAGGTGTCCCCTTAGGGATAAATGTAAAACTAAATGTATAGTATATAAAGTTGAGGTTTATGAGGGTGACCCTAAAAAATATAGAGATAAGAAAGTTTATATAGGCTCGACTCAGAATGACTTTAAATCTAGATTTTATAATCATAAGTGTAGTTTCACTAATGAAAGATATAAATTTAATACTGCACTATCTAGCTATATATGGAAGATTAAAGCTAGGGGTATCGACCCTATTCTAAAATGGGAAATTGTTAAAAAGTGCAGTAAATATAAAGCTGGTGATAGATATTGCCAGCTTTGTATGGAAGAAAAATCGCAATAGTCACTTTCCCTAATAATAGAGAAATTTTAAACCAAAGATTAGAAGTTCTTAACAGTTGTATGCATAAAAAAACATGGCTTCTCCGTAGTTGTTAACTTTTATGGATTTTGTGTGGGTGAGCGCTCTTTCGTTGTTTTCATTCCCCTTACCTTGCCGACATTGTTCGTAATTTGCTTGTTTAAGCATACGTGGAGTTATGGGTTTTTCTTATACCCAAGGAAGCCTTGGGTATAAGAAAAACCCCGCTCGAATAAAGGGATGCATCCCGACCGTTTTAAACGTGTGCCTTTCTGATTGCTCGCCATATAATGGGGGTAGTGGCAGCAGTGGAAAATAACCCCCTTGTCCTCAGGGGTTTGGTAGCAACAGGGGAAAGGTATATTGGCTTATGTACCAGCAACGGGAGTCATGCCCAATCCCCTAATTCATTTGCTGCTTCTCCCATGATGGGTTTCGGGATGTCGAGGTTCACTGAATAAACCCCGTCTCCCTAGATTTAGTCGTATCGATGGATCGTTTAACTACGGGCAAAGAGATGGACAATCGTCGGCGTGCTGGGTTCCATTTAGTTGGGGGGATCTTAATGTCGATGGGGTGCTTATACTAATTTAATGGTTTCGAATCTGCTTAATTCTAAACAAAATATAAATTAAAAAATAAAAAAATAAAAAATAAAATAAAAATTTTAATATATAAATTAAATATTTATTAAACAATAAACTTATAGTGTTCTGTGTTTTTATTGGTCAGTCTGGTTATGCTAATTTAAATGACTACTGTGGTTAGTACTATTTATTTGTTTTGCTCCTTATCTCTGCAGTCAGATTTAGCCCTGAAGAGCTTTATGCGAAACTAATAGTAGGTTCGTCTGACTCTCAACTATATATATATATATATATATATATATATATATATGTGTGTGTGTGTGTGTGTGTGTGTAAAAATTGAAAAGGAATTGAATCCGACAATATGAGGAAAAATGAGTAATATATATATATAGTAAATAAAGTCATTAGGACTAAAGTCGGTATCAGCCAGACAGCGTGGGAGTCTATCCCCTTTTTTACTAGCGCTTGACCAAGGAGATTGTTTTTGCGTCTGAGGTGGACCTCAACACCACGCAACTTTACTGCACAACTCCCTGCGCTACTCATACACTGCGTTGGCCGGTATTGAACCAGTAACCTTGTGGTTCCAAGGCGGACGCTCTAGCGACTGACCTAAACCGGCCTTTATATATGTATAATTGGTTTATAAAGACATCGACCTATCTCATTTGTAACAGAGAAGCTGGAAGATGAGGAGAGTTATCATTGAGATATAAAATCCACCACCACAAAAAAAAAAGGTAACCTGGGATAGAATTCCAACAAGGCCTTTGAAGATAGCATAATGTTTGAAATTATTTTGGGGTGGATAAAGAGAGCCTAACTCAGCTAGGGTAGTTTTTTTTTTGACCCTATAATCTTTTAAGGAAGTGTCAGATAGAGAAAGACATTTCAGATTAATGACCCCAGTTTGGGGGTTGATGGTCACCGGTTGTGGATCTGTTGAAGAACAGGGAGATGGTGTGACTTTGTTTTCTCTTTCTTTACTGGTGTCTCATGTCTTCAAGATCAAAGGTTTACCTGACCCCGTGTGTTTGTGATATGGGGCCTTAACTGTTAATTGTCATGGGCTGAGGAGAGGGGGGTAGAGACATTTTTTAGTGTCAGTACACTTTTGTAAGATAGGAGGAGAGGGCTTCTTCTTTCTTCTTTCTTTTTTTTTTTTTTTTTTTTTTTTGAACCATAAAACAGAAATATCTTTGTGGGTGACAGGGTTCAGGACAGCAAGCAAAGGGAAAAAGGATTGTTAATCTGCATTATCTGTGCCAGGTTCTCAGCTAACTAGTCTTTGCAATATTAGTACGAGGGTAATCCCAAAAGTAAGGTCTTCAAAATGCTGGGACGCTGGGAAACTGTTCGTGCGGTTATTGGCTACACTGTTCTATTTGTTGCGCATGCACATGTACCTGACTCTGTCTTGGTTTTAGCAGTCATTTTTGATGGAGCTCCCGATTGACGCTACCACCAAGTGTGAAGTTCGGGCAAGTATTCGATTTCATTGGATGAACCCTCATGCGTCGAAAATTGACGAGAGAGTCCATATATATATATATATATATATATATATATATATATATATATATATATATATAACACGCACATACACACACACACACTCATATATATATATGATTGTGTGTGTGTAATGAATGTTTTATATATATATATATATATATATAATATATGTGTGTGTGTGTGTGTGTGTGTGTGTGTGTGTGTGTGTGTGTGTGCTGTCTGTCTGTCTGTCTGTCTGTGTTTGTGTCTTTGAAAAAAGAAGAAAAAAACAAACGAGTCACAACACTGACTTAGTCGGAAAAACAAAAAAATAAATAAATACTTACGATTTTGAGTAAAATTTATGTGTAAAATATTTAAAATAATTATTTAATTAATAATTAATAAGATGCACGCAACATTTTATTTGAGGAGGACAGAACTAAGTTACATTTCGTATTGTCTAATTTTTTTTTTTCCTTTAATGAATTTGATAATTTTACTTACTTATGATACTAACTCTCTGACATTGAATTTTTAACTCCCGCCCCCTTAGAAAATATCTTTCAAAAATAATTTTTACGCCGCCCGGAGGGAGTTTTTTTATTTTGCTAGTATAAATAATAAAAATGAATGAATAAATGAAATTAGAAATAGGGTTAAATATGTAAATGAAGCCGGTTTAGAGAACCGAATTCCTAACAGAAGTTAGCTACCCAGGCTACACCAAGAATATATATATATATATATATATATATATATATATATCCATGAATATACTAAAAGTGAGGGAATAGATGATTGTTTGCTAAAGGCTTTTTTTCCTATTTAATAACACAAAATTCATATCAAAATATCACTTAGTTCTAGGATTGAATTATGTTTGCCAAAAGTTCCATTTTAATTGGTTGTAATTAATCATAATTTGCAATTAAGTCAAAAACTGACCCGTCTCTTACTTCACATTTTAACTATCATTTTCCCTCTCTCTATATATATCGCGGTTATCTTCTCGTTATGATATGTTAGTTTCTCTGTGAGTTTAAAGAGAGTGATTTAAAGAGTGGAATATATTTTTATGTTAAATAACTAGCCCGTAGCTTAAATTCATCCGTTCCCTTTCTTATAAATCTTACAAAATGATTTTTTTTTTTTTAAATTCTCCGACCGTATTTAAAAAAAAAATCGCTTTGCAAACTCACTTTTAGCCTGCTCTTTGTAAACAAAGAGAGGGTTTACTTGGTTTGAATATTATCAATCCGTAGTCTCATTTTCCTCCCCTTTTAGGAGAAAAGAAAAGTAATTGTTCTTTTCTTTTTTTTTTTTTTTTTTTTTCTTTTTCTTACTCGTCCCATTTACTCGTTTTAATCGATTATCCTCGATATTTAACTCTGTTGAGCGAGGATCGAAACTGGTTAGCTACCGACTCGATTTTTTCGCCTTTGCCTAATATTATATTGTCAAATATATACTTTTTTTTTAATAATGAATATAACAAAAATTACGGATAAATTAAACAAAATAGAACCTACCTCAGATTTCACTGACGAACTAGAAACTAGCAATACCTTACTTTTTTAAAAAAAGATATCTTATTATAATGGAGATTCTGTGTCTGTCTGTCTGTAACCGAAACTACGCCACTGTTTCCGTTACAATGCCCTCAGAAATTGCGGAAGTTTATCAATGAGTATTTAATTTATTATCAAAATCATTAATACTTAGAATAAATCTCATTTGTTAACGAGGTCTCTATGAAAATGTGAAGTAGATTTGCCTCAACAGCCCGTGTTATTAGAATATTTACCTTGCATCCCACGTATGCAGGTATGGCACAAGGTATTTTAATGTGGGACCACCCCCGATCCGAAGCTCATGGGATAGTCGGTGCAAAAAATGCGTTGACCGTGTCGGTATTCTCCCTCAAGGGGGGTGCCTCGTGCACTGGGCAATAAACCTAGCCCTGTCCCTTTAAATCAAGGGGGCAGGTATTGTCTGGGTGGATAGCCCCCGGGATCACGCCGTTAATTTAACACTAATACTCCAGGGTCCGAAGCCACCGGACTCCAGACCAGAAGGCCGGGTTATTGGTATTTACGACGTACTCCTTTAAACCGCTCACAATGGCTTCTCCACCACTGCGATCCTACCGTAATCTGCTCGCAGCAGCTCGTGCACGTGTCACTTGTTTACACTAAAAAAAATCACTACGTGAACACCCGTACCATCTTTTGTTTTTTCTGTGAACCAACCCTGCGACTAGATAGTGAATTTTGTTTCTATTTAAACCATAGATGGTTAGCCTAACAGGTACTACCACTCCGGACCAGAGTGGAACTGGCAGTAATGGCGATGAAGGGGTACTACACACTACCCAAAGCTCCAGAATTGAAATTTCGCATTTAGATTTAATTTAAATGTTCTGTCTGTGGGTTGCAGTAAAAATTTTAAAAATTGAAAAACACTGGTCTAAATCCTTTCTAGAATTTTCAGTTTCCTCATTTCCTTTTCCAGGTATTTTCAGTTTGTTCCAAGGTTTCTGAATATTATTGGTATCAGTGTCACCTTCATGTTACACAGTTTTATTCTTTTCTCTGGCAAGGTCTAAGTATTTATCCAGTTTTTCTTTTAATTTTACTCTATGATCTGCTAGAACAGCAACATCCACGAGTTGACAAGTTATTTTCTTTTTCTTAACCATACAATAAAATCTGATATTCTGGCCAAAAATAGGTAGTCTGCTATTATATCACCCCTTGCGAATTTTTTCACACCAGCGTAATCAGGTAGTCTTTCACTGGAGTCTCCTCTGGTTTACAGGTCTCTTCTGAGTATTCTAGCCGATCGTAAAAATGTTGTTGTCTGGATGATCTCAATTCATCCTCTGATTTCTAATTCCTCTAGCATTTTTTTTAACATTTGGGGACCGATCCAAGTGCACCAACTACAATTGGTATCACCGTCACCCTCATTTTTCACAGTTTCTTCAGTTCTCTGGAGGGTATTTGTCTATCTTTACGTTTTCTTTCATTTTTTTGCTCTCTGGACCACTGGAACGGCAAAATCCACCTGATAACAAGGTTTTTTGTTAATTAATACTCTATCTGGGCTTCAGGTCGGGATAAGGTGATCCGTTTGTATCTCAACATTCCAGAGAATCTTACTTTTTTCGTTCTCTCAGACGCAAAATTGTATTTCCCAGTTTTCCATGGCTTTTTTTGATGAAATATACGACTTTGTCGCATATTTGATACATTTTAGGTAGTAATATCTCATCCACAGATAACGATATTAATACACGAATAGGAAAGGTATGGCTGGCCACAAACAAATTATCAGTCATATGAAAATCCGATTTCACTGACAAGCTAAAGTGACATTTCTTCCAGGCTGTAGCCATATCAGTACTGCTGTATGGCTGCACCACCTGGACCCTAACGAGGCGCCTTGAGAATAAGCTAGATGGGAGCTGCTCAAGAATGCTGCGTGCAGTCTTGAACAAGTCGTGGAAGCAGCACCCCACAAGGAAGCAGCTGTATGGTCACCTGCCCCCTATCTCACAAACCATCCGAATGAGACGGACTAGGCATGTTGGACACTGCTGAAGAAGCAGTGATGAGCTCATAAGCGACGTTCTCCTGTGGAAGCCAACATATGGACATGCTAATGTTGGCTGCCCAGCAAGGACCTACATTGACCAACTATGCGAGGATGCTAGTTGCTGCGCGGAAGTACTCCCAGAGGCGATGAATGATAGGGAAGGTTGGCGAGAGATTGTCATGGATATCCGTGCTGCCTGCACGACATGTTGATGATGATGATGATGATGATTAAAGCATTCTATAATCCAAGTTTGCTAGACCACGTCATAGTCCTTTTTGTAGGCTGTTCGTGCCATTGTGAGATTTTTGCTCCAAGTTTTAACATATTTAAAGATGTGTTTGTCAATATAAAATAGCTCAGCTGTTCCACTTTTTGCCCTGCGATATTCTTTCTGTTCGCCCGGAGATAATTTGTGAAAATTGAGTGAGTAATATATTTCTTCTTTGATTAGTGTAGTCAGAATTTTCCACATTATAGGTAGACAAGTTATTGGCCTATAATTCCCAGTGATGGCTCCTTTTTGTCGGTCTTTCTGAATTAATGTAGTTATTCCTTTTGTCATCCATTCGGCTATGTTTGCTTCTTGTAAGCATCTATTCAGTTGTTGGGCCAACCTCTCGTGGATGGAAGTGAATTTTTAAAACTAGAATCCATGCATGCCATTATAGCCTGTATTATTATTATTATTATTAGCAAAAAATTGTGATGTAACAAAATTGCTTTTAAAATAAACCTCCTTTAAAATTGTACACTAGCATTTTCTAGACGTATAAGACGAATCTTTATTGTCCAAGGGAGATAACTTTAAGGTTACTATGTTTACAATATTTTTGAAGAAGAATTACTTCCCTTAGAAAGACAATCAAACTTTTTTACTAACTTTTTATTTTTCTCATTTATTGAATTTTGGGAGGTAAGCAAAACCTCACGAGGTCAATCACGAATGAGTGACCACATGAGAGATTTTAATTTACTTTATATTTAACCTTATTTGAAAAAATATAAATCTAATCATTTTAAATGACATTTTTCTTGCTATTACGTCATGGCGATTCAAAGAAGTTTTTTTTAATGATGTATATTCGTATTTCGGTGTAACAGTGTTTCTATGCTGAATGCAGAGTTTAGTCATAAATAATGCATAACAATATCCGTTTTAATTGTATAAAGATACATTAGAAATAATGGAATCTTTGAAATCACTTGAGATGTATAGGGCTTTTCAGAAAAATTGATATAATTTCGTAATTTAATACCTTGACCAATTCTCGTTCAAATGATCTCAAATTTTAACACCACGTGGAGAAACAACTTAAAATTCTATGTTTAATGTTTAAACGTTAGGGACTGGCATTTTTGTCGTCTGCTAGGAATTTTAAAAACGAATTAAAAATAATTAAATCTATTATTCAAGGTCAAATTTTGTCTAAATCGATAAGTAGTAACATAATAACCATCATTAAAAAAAGAAAAATATCATTACATATGCAGTTTATTTTTAATAGATTTAAAACTATTTGTTTTGGTCAATTTCGACGCGATCCGCCATTCTGTCTATTTTTCAATGATTTTACGCGCTTGTTTACAATTTTATGTAAAATTCGCGATTGCAAAATTTTTTTTACCAAAAATCAGGTAATTATCCGATTTTAATGAAATTTTCAGTATTGATTTATCAATTAATGAATTTTATAATGCATTAGTTATTTTATTTCAAAACTTTAATTTAGTATTTTTGCTATGAAAAATTAATATATAAAATTCATTTAAAATGTGAAAAGACTGATGTTCAGTTTAAAATGTTATATTTTTAGATTCTAGAAATAAATATCTATTTAATAATAATAAGATAATAGCCAATTAAATAATTATCGAAATGAGTAAAAAAGAAATCTCCAAAAAATTAATTATTTATTATTTTTTGTACTTGTTTTCTCATAGAAAAGCCACCGTAAGAATTTTTTTTTGTTTCTATTCATAACTTCGGTCTTTTATCTCATTATTTATACTGTAATTAGAAAACTATCAGACCAACTTGAAAAAAATGTTACGCCCCCAACATAGGGGGTGGGGTCAAAAATAAGTGACCTGAAAAAAAATGAGAAAGTTTTGAAATAAAATAAACAATGCATTATAAAGAGCATGCATTGATAAATAAACACTGAAAATTTCATTAAAATCCGATATTTCCCTGATTTTTGGTAAATTATTTTCTGTAGGGGCTAAAGTAATTTTGTTAAAAAAACGCATTTTAGGCTCATTTGCCAGTCCCTATTAAACGTCTTTTCCTTCAAAGTATTTCTATACGTGAAAATAAAAATAAAATTGAACGAGAATTAGTCAAGTTATTTGGTTTGTTGGATTTTACGACATGTCAGTCCTTGAGTTATTCTATGACGAATACGTTCTTTCAGTGGATCTATCTATCTATCTATCTATCTATCTATCTATTTTCATTTGTTCATATCTATCTATTTGTTTGTTTATCTATCTATCTATATCGTTTTGTTTACCTATCTATCTATCTATATCGTTTTGTCTACCTATCTATCTATCTATCTATCTATCTATCTATATCGTTGTTTATCTATCTATCTATCTATCTATCTATCTATCTATCTATATCTATCTATCTATCTATCTATCTATCTATCTATCTATCTTTTTTTTTTAAATTGCAAACTCATCTTTAACCCTTTTTTACAGATCTATTCAACCATAAATCATCCAGAAATTAGTAAAATTGTCACCCAGGCCCTTCAATTTTTTTCCAGGTGTGGACTATGTTAACGTTAGACAATCCCCCAAAATTTAAGCTTCCAATTACAAAAATTCACGGAATTATGTCGGCTTTTAGCTACCCAGATTTGGCGATTTTTTGTAATCTTTTTTTTGTCTGTAAAATGAGTCCTAGAGTTTCTTTACTACTAAAAATTGGTCTATAAAAACATTTCTGAGATTTCTAAATATTTTGGAGACTTTACCTTTGGGATTATCATCGTAGATAGATAGATAACATACTAAGTCATTTATAAGGGACTTAAATCATTTATAAGGTAGATCGGCAATTTCGACCACATCAAATTCCCGCTGGTAAATTTCAGCAAAGGTAAATTCCACCACGGAAAATCCAGTTACAATCGAAATCAATAGAAAAATAAAGAAAGTGAAAAGGTGAAATGCATTTTTCTTTTATTTCTACATTAAGATAAATTCAGTAATATAAAAACAATCTTATTATAATGGAGATTGTGTGTTTTTATGTCTGTAACCGAAACTACATTACTACTCAAGTCATAATTCCCTTAGTTATTGACATCACTTTCTCAATGATTTTATTTTTATTTAAACCTCAATTATTAATAAAATTGTTTTACATCATTAAGACTGTTGGCCATATCTACATATTAAAAACATGCAATTATATTTATATATACAACAAAATAGTGGTTTACAGTGTGAATAGAAAGGGTAATTTGCATATTGATATTAAAAATTTGATTTTAATAAATATATGCTTACTATCATTGATTTCGAATTGTTTGGTTTTATCTTATTGAATATGAGCAAAAATCTCGGATATAAATCTTAAAATAAATCCATTAACAAGAAGAAATAACTGTAATATTATTCCTTACTTCCTATTTTAACTAAATAGTTAAATTAGGGAAATTTACCACTGAAAGACGGGAGTAAGGGAAAATGGTGGAACAGTTAGTTTCAAAGTTGTTCTATTTTCCGATTATACCCCCTCTGTTCCAAATATTTTTATCTGAATTCTTATTCAGTTTCATTAGCCTTTCTAATTTAACATGATATTTTATTATATTAAAACTTAAATACTTGCACCCGGAGGGTGCATATAATTGCTAGTAAGAATAAAGAAAATAACCCAATATCCATAATCAATTCTTTTTATTTAGTTAGAATTAGGGTTAGGGTTAGGTAAGTTTGCTAGTTCTAAAATATATTTCAAAATAATAATCAAATGATTGTTTTGCATACGCAAGAAGTGTAATCATAATTTCACAATCTTTATAATATAAGATTTGACTATAACAATATCATCATTTATTTTGGGTGGGAAATTGACTGTAGCTGAATTTGCAGTGGTAGAATTTTCCGTTGTAAACTTTACCAGGGGGAATTTGATGTGTTTGAATCATTTGTAAGAGCTGATAGATAGATAGATAGATAGATAGATAGATAGATGGAAACAGACTGAGATACATAGACAAAAACAGACTGAGATAGATAGATAGATAAATAAATAGATAGATAGATAAATATGAAGAAACTGAGATAGATAGATAGATAGATAGATAGAAACAGACTGGGATAGATAGATAGAAATACTGGGATAGATAGATAGATAAATAGATAGATAGATAGATCTAAACACAAATAGATAGATAGATAGATAGATAGAACAGACTGAAATAGATAAATAGATAGATATAGATAGATAGATCTGAACACAAATAGATAGATATATAGATAAATAGGTAGATATATAGATAGATATGAAGAAACTGAGATAGATAGATAGATAGATAGATAGATAGATAGATATAGAGATAGATAGATAGATAGATAGATAGATAGATAGATAGATAGATAGAAATAGATAGATAGATAGATAGATAGATAGATAGATAGATAGATAGAAAGAGACAGATAGATAGATAGATAGATAGATAGATAGATAGATAGATAGATAGATAGATAGATAGATAGATAGATAGATAGATAGATAGATAGATAGGAAGAGATAGATAGATAGATAGATAATAGATAGATAGATAGATATATAGATAGATAGATAGATATAGAAGATAGAGAGATAGATAGATAGATAGATAGATAGACTAGATAGATAGATAGATAGATAGTAGATAGATATAGATATGAAGAGACTGAGAGATAGAAATAGATAGATAGATAGATAGATAGATCTGAACACAAATAGATAGATAGATAGATAGATAGATAGATAGATCTGAACACACATAAATAGATAGATAGATAGATAGATAGATCTGAACACACATAGATAGATAGATAGATAGATAGATAGATAGATAGATAGATAGAAACAGACTGAGATAGATAGATGGATAGATAGATCTGAACAGAATAGATAGATAGATAAGTAGATAGATAGATAGATAGATAGATAGATAGATAGATAGATAGATAGAAACAGACTGAGATAGATAGATGGATAGATAGATCTGAACAGAAATAGATAGATAGATAGATAGATAGATAAATAGATAGATAGATAGATAGATAGATAGATAGATAGAAAGAAACAGACTGAGATAGATAGATAGAAAGAAACAGACTGAGATAGATAGATAGATATATAGATATATAGATATGAATAAACTGAGATAGATAGATAGATAGATAGATAGATAGATAGATAGATAGATATGAAGAGACTGAGATAGATAGATAAATAGATAGATAGATAGATAGATAGATATTAAAATCTGATAGGGTAATATGAAACAAATTTACTCATATGACACACTCAATCGTAACCTAAACTAAACCCCAGATCTTCTAATCAGATGATATTTGCCCTTGAACGCCGTCCGTGCTGTTTCGATAAACACAAGGTTCAGAGTTGACTTTGTTTCCCCTTTTTTGTAAAGAAATCGTGATTAGATTCTTGATAACCGCCGGCCACCTTGGAGATTTTACAACAGACACATCTGGAAACGCGTGACATTGTCGCGCAAGCGCATCACTCATCAAAACCGGAAATGTTTTTTTCTTCAATTACCTCATTTCGGTTCCCCTTTTCCATATATTGTTTTATACGAAGATATTTTCCCATTACGTTCTCATAAAGTTCTCAAATACCCATAAGCGGAACTTTCTGTAGTGCTCATTAGCAGTGTCCTATAGAAAGTACAGAGGTACATTAACTTACGAATTTATAGTATTTGGTAATGTGGATGTAATGAAAATGTCATACCTCGAGGCTCAAAGCGTGCGCGGGCGAGTCTGGCTTGCAGGGTAATCGCGGGAAGGAAATATGGCTGCTGTAAGCACTATATTTTAACGAAGGCGATCTCGAACCAGCGAGAGTGGGATTGCACGTATGCAAATTCTCTCGAGATCGGGCGTGCATATAAGCATACGGCAACGGCTAGAGGGCAGTGACAATATTACGTCCGATCTCGAGAAAATTGTAACAGCTAGCAGTAGTATTTTGGCTCTTGCGACAGGTGGACGACTCAGTTGGGAGAACGTTATTACAAGAGGTAATTTGTTTGAAGCATTGTTAAGTATGTTATTATTTATTTATGATAGGAAAGCAATTACAATGCGTATAAAATAAAAATAAAAAGATGTTTTAGTCTTATCGATTTCAAAGTAACTTTATCATCAGAGACGTTTTCTGAAATGGACGCGTTCTTGTGTAGTTTTTTTGTTTTTTTGTTTTTTTTGTTTTTGTACGTTATAAACATGCGTCTCGTGGGGTTTTTTTTATAACGCCACGCGGAAGGGTCGTGATAGCCGTTGTTCAAATTTATGAATTTATGTCTTTGCTGCCTTAACTTAGCTAGATCACCGAAGTTAAGCAGCGATGTGCCTGTTCACTACTTAGATGGGTGACCATTTAAGCAACAGCAGGTGCTGTAAATAACCACAAATCAAAATGATTTGATTCGGCATTAAATAACCCGAAAAGAAAATGACGCAAAACAAAACAACCAACCTTA
Organism: Doryteuthis pealeii; assembly: GCA_023376005.1. NCBI lineage: Eukaryota > Metazoa > Mollusca > Cephalopoda > Myopsida > Loliginidae > Doryteuthis > Doryteuthis pealeii. The sequence goes on along the minus strand of CM042140.1, from coordinate 63,839,652 downwards.
ACTTAGATTTACATGCTCTATCAATGATATTGAACACTCTTTACTTATAAATATAGCAAACTCAGTCGGTAGATCGTCCGCCTAGGAACCACAAGGTTCCTGGTTCGATACTGTTCTTCGCCAACTCGGCGCATAAGTAGCACAGGTATGTGTGCGGTAAAGTGAGGAGCTGGTGGTAACACCTACCACCACCTCAGACGCAAAAAAATCTTCTTGGTCTAGCGCTTGTCAAAAGGGGATAGATAGATAGATAGATAGATATGAAGGAACTGAGATAGATAGATAGATAGATAGATAGAAACCGACTGAGATAGATAGATAGACAGAAACAGACTGAGATAGATTGACAAGAACAGACTGAGATAGCTAACAAGCTCGCTAGCTATAGATAGATATGAAGAAACTGAGATAGATAGATAGATAGATAGATAGATAGATAGATAGAAACAAACTGGGATATATAGATAGAAATAGACTAGGACAGATAGATAGAAACAGACTGGGATACTCAGAAAAAACATCTCATTGGTCTAGCGCTTGTCAAAAGGGGATAAACTCCCCTGTGTCTGGCCGATACCGACATTAGGTCACCCCGACGACTTTACTTACTTTTACTTGATATATATAGTGGTACATTTATTTACGAGTGGCCAAGTTTTTAGAGTTATGAGCTGTCACTTGGTCGATTTTTTTGCTTTGTGTTTGAGCTAAAATTTAAGGTACAAGCGAGCTTCAGATACGTTTATGTTTATAAGTTCCACTAAAAATATTTAAGTTTCCAAATTTATTACGTAACAGAAAAATATTATTTATAAAAAGTAAAGTAAGTAAACTCGTCGGGGCGGCCTAAAGTCGGTATCAGTCAGACAGCGAGGGAGTCTATCCCTTTTCACTAGCGCTAGACCAAGGAGATTGTTTTGGCGTCTGGGGCGAGGCGCCACACTTACCATCAGCTCCAGACTTTATCGCACAGATCCAGGTGCTACTCATACGATGAGTTGGCGAGGGTCGGTATCGAACCAGGAACCTTGCGGTTCCTAGTCAGACGCTCTACCGACTGAGCTAAACCGGCCCTAAAAAAATAAACATTAAAACATGTTACAGCACATAATTCATTACATTCTATGTTGTTGTGTCTTCATACGATACACTGCTATTTTTAAAACGTAACAAAAAATTAATTTGTTTTGGAGGGAACGGATTAATGGCGTTTCAGTTAATGTCGATGGGGAAAATTGATTTGATGTACGAGGAAAGTGAGTCACGAGTGAAACGAATTAGACTCGTAAGTCAAAGTACCACTGTATTTGAGAAAGGTACAATACCTGTTTGAATTGATGAGATGAGGCTTGATTATTTGTATCATTGAGATTTTTCGGACTATTAGCCTTATCTTCATTGTTATATAAACAACGTTTCGGCCGGTGTTCTCTCCGTTGGATGAAATTAAGATAATAGATTGGGAAAAACATTGGAGAAAAAGATGAACATAATATGGGAACCATCAATTAAAAAGGCTTTGATTATTACAAGGAACATCAATAAACAATGTGATTTTTTTGTAATAATTCAAAAATTCACATGGCCGCTCCAAATCCATAAATCAAGAGGCATGTTCTCGGAGCCAAGAGAATTGACAAGACAACATTTTTAGCGTATGCACATTTCCCTGGGATCAGCAACACAATAACAAAAATGTAATATTATATTATACTTGTTGGAATTTTTGGTATATAAGGCATGAGGCAAATGGTCACCTCTATTTATAGACTCGTCTATAAGCACGTGACCTGGGAAAGATTCCTATTATCCAATCACTGGCAGTGCTGCTGCTGCTGTTGGCGTATTTATAGAGGCCTGATTCTAATCTTAACTCATTGACACTCGGAACATCTTGGACGTCGGATTTACAAAGAATACTATGACACCGGATTCTTATTGGCTTGCTTACTTATTTACTACATCTGGAACCAAGGATGGCGGCCAGATACTCAACAGGTTATGGGCCCAGATACTCAACAATACTCATCTTCTGGTTATTTCCTATAACTCTAACATAAACAAAGGGGAACCACTCTTGACTGATAAATTATATATCTAGTCTCCCATTAAACTAACCCTAAACCCTAACCTTGTCTTCTTTTTTCCTAGTAGATCAATAAATAAATAAATAATTTTTTATGTTAGACTTACAGGAAATAAGACCTTGTGTAAATTTTTATCTTCTATGCTGGTCGGATTACTCTGATTCTCTGCGGTTGTTTTGAATCACTTTGCGTTGGGAACATATCCGACTTCATCATTATATTTTGGTTAACGAACACAAAGACTGGATAGATTTTACATTTTTATTGACCTAAAATCCCACTCACCCGTACAGTAGAGGAATCATTACACTTCCAGTCGTTACGACGCTTGGGACTACTCTGATTAACTCTAAATTTGTTCTCAAGAGTCATGTTTCATTACCTTTAAGTTTGCTCAGGCTATGAAATTGTTCTTGTTAACTTGTCGCAAATTCTTCTTATATATATATATATATATATATATATATATATATATATATGATAAGTTGTAAACACGGTTTGTTTGGAATGGCTTTTTTTGCCGACAATTTTTGGGAGAATAAGTGCTTAATTGGAGTCGTACCTAATTTTGAAAATTAATTAATTAGTAGGTATTCCCGCCTAATTCACTATTAATTAATTAATTTTCAAAATTAGGTACGACTCCAATTAAGCACTTATTCTCCCATATATATATATATATATATATATATATATATATATATATATATATATAAGGGCCGGGTTAGCTCAGTCGGTAGAGCGTTCGGCTAGAAACCACAAGGTTCCTATTTCGATACCGGTCCTCGCCAACTCAGTGTATGAGTAGCACAGGGATATGTGCGGTAAAGTAAGGAGCTGATGGTAGGTGCGGCGCTCCACCTCAGATGCTAAAAACAATCTCCTTGGTCTAGCGCTATTGAAAAGGGGATAGACTCCCTCGCTGATTGGCTGATACCGACTTTAGGCTGCCCCGTCGACTTTACTTACTTACTTACTTACTTATATATATATATATATCCATCCCCACAGGGATATATCATACTGCAATACAGACTTAGATCGTCTCATAGCGGTAAATTAGATAACAAGCTATGTTAAATAGTCGCAAGAGTGACAGCAAGTCTCATCGGGTCTCCAGGACTCTTCAGGGTGTTCTAGCCGATCTTAACAATGCTGTAGTTTATATAGTCCCGATTCTACCTCTGATTTCCCTTTCACCCAGACGATTTTCCAGACGCTTCAGGATCGTTCCAAGGGCACCAATTACAATTGGCACGACATTCACCTTCATGTTCCACAGTTTTCTCAGTTCTCTGGCAAGGTCTAGGTATTTGTCTATCTTTTCACTTTCTTTTATTTTCACTCTGTGATCGGCTGGAACGCCAAAATCCATGAGATGACAAGTTCTCTTTTTCTTGTTAATTTACACAAGGTCTGGTCTCCAGACCGGGATTAGGTGATCTGTCTTTATCTCAAAGTTCCAGAGAATTTTATGCATCTCATTCTCCAGGACAGATTCAGGTTTGTGCATATACCATTTAGTTGAATGGTGAAAATTTAATCTCTTGCACAATTCCCAGTGGATCATCTTCCCCACCCTATCATGCTAGTCTTGTACTCTTTGTGCTAATTTGTTGCATTCACTTATTATATGATTGACCGTTTCGTCTTTGGCTCCACACATTATTATTATTATTTGAGGGAGAAGTAAACAGGGATAGGGGATTTCACTCCTTGTGTTACATAATCTATGCGGTTGCATAAGATTATACTCAATCCCCTGTATTTCTGAAGGGATGGCCCTTTTCATATCACGGGCGGGACTTTCCATGGAATATTACAGAAAGCCCGCGAAATATGTGAAGTCACGTGGGACCTGGTTGGGTCTTCAGTTTCGTCTTGGACGTCAGGCAGATAAGATATGTCTGTTTAGCTGGGACTCACCTGCATATGCGCGCTATTTAGTTACATGAAATGTTTAGTTAAGTAAATAAAAGCTTACGAAAATAACATGGTTTTGTGGTTGATGAATGTCTTGGCAACAAGACTGACCTAGAAGACCAGACACGAAGTCCCCAAGACTAGGTCCAGAAGAAGAACGTAAGATACTAAAGATGAACAGAAGAATAATAGAAGTAAGAAAAAGAAGAGTATACAACACTTGTAAGTTTTTCACACCAGCGTGAGCTGATGGTCTTTCACTGGAGTCTGAGTGACAGCAAGTCTCCTAGGGTCTCACTCTTATTCCACAGTTGTTCTTTTTTTTTCAATTCTCTGGCAAGGTCAAGGTATTTGTCTATCTTTTCATTTTCTTTCATCTTCACCCTGTGATCTGCTAGGACTGCAAAATACACCAGTTGACAAGTTTTCTTTTTCTTATTAATCAATACTAGGTCTGGACTTCTGGCTTGGATAATGTGATCCGTCTTTATCTCAAAGTCCCAGAAGAATTTGTATGTGTTTCATTCTCATGAACAGATTCTGGTTTATGCATATACCATTTTGTTGTATGGTCAAAATTTAGTTTCTTCCACAATTCATAGTGGATCACATTTCCAACCCAGTCATGCCTAGCCTTATATTCTCGTTGTGCTAGTTTACTACATTCACTTAACAATTGGTTGATCGTCTCATCTCTTTCTCCGCACACCTACATTTGCTGTTTTGTTGTGTCTTATCTATTTTTGATTTGATATAATTTGTTCATATATCATTGCTTTGTGCTGCAATTATGAGAGATTCAGTTTCTCTCTTTGAGGTTTCCTTTTCTTAACCCTGTTCAGGTCATTTCACGTATCCATATAATTGTTTTTCTTCCATTTCTGTTTTCTCGTTTTTGTTGTTCTGTTTGTCTATATATTGCAACTGCTGTTATTGACTGCTGTAATTAATCTTTCCTTGCTCTTTTGTGTATTCTTCGAGTTCTTGGTTTGTGGCATATACACAATCCTCTATGTTGTATACAAAGATACCAGAATTTTATTATTTCTAGTAGAAAAATATTATACATCGAAAACAGTAATGTGAAATAAAGTTGTATAGGGGTAATTCCATGTTAAATCATCCAGAAAAAAGTAAAATTGTCACCCACCCCCTTCAATTTTTCTGATATTTTCCCCAGGAGTGGACTATGTTAAAGTTAGACAATCCCAAAATTTGAGCTACCAATTCCAAAAATTGGCAGAGTTATGTTGATTTTTAGTGCTCCAACTGGGGGTGTGTGCAAAAAATAGATGCCGTGCCACATCGGGATATTGATCTTGCTATGAAAACATCAAAAAATCATCAATAACTTAAAATTGGTGGAGTTTAAGACTTTTTTGAAAACATTTCTGGATTCCTTGGGCAAAAAATGCTTTTATAAACCAATTGTTAGGAGCAGGGAAGCTCTAGAACTAATTTTACAGTTACAAAAAGTCACCATTTTTCGCCAACCCTCCAAATTTGGAGAGCTAAAACTCGACATAACTCTGCCAATTTTTGGAATTGTAAGCTCAAATTTTGGGGATTGTCTAAATTTAACATAATCCAAACCTTGACAAAATTTCAGAAAAATTGAAGGGGGAGGGTGACATGGCCTGGATGATATGGGCACATCATGTGAATATTATATCCAATCACAGGACACAGGAATAAACGTATTGTACTGACCCAACAGATATATCAAAGAGGTGTACTTATTTTTAGACTGCTACATATTCATATTAATTGTTACAAAGTTTAATAAATAATACCTAATAATATCCATTTTGATTGTATAAGTGTATAGTGTTTCACTAGAAATTTAAAGAAGTCTTTTATCTTTGGTTCAGGTTTATAGGTTCCAACAATACACTTTGAATTGGCCAGTAGGACACATAGAGCAATAGATATAGGTGTTGAGTTAATACAGTTCTAAATGATGGCAGATTCAATCCTGACTACAGGCAAAAATAACATAGAATACTTAATACTTGTATCTGGTCATGGTCAATGGAATGTGAATAATCTACCCCCAAATGGGGTTAAATAAATGGGCCCCTGATTAGTACATGAAGGTTCCTGAGTTCAACAAGAAAGTTTCTGTTGACCCCCCTCAATAGGGTCGCTTGTTGGCGTGTGGTCAGCTGTGATGCTTAAGGATGGAACCCTGGAGGCTGAGCAGTCCATGACATGCAACACTCCACTTTGGCTGTTACTTAGGCTAGACAGGCAGTCAGAGAGGCCCCCTATGATCAATTAGCTGATCATGTCAAGCCCTAGCACCTATATGATTGTCCCAACCATATTGCCCTTATGGCAAGTTCCAACCCTTTTTATCATATATGTGCTGGAAGATGGTGGCTGAGGGTTTTAATGTCCTGGGTATGATGTTAAAATCTAACTGAAAGTGAGGTTCCAGTTCTGAAGGTCTGAGGAATGTGGAGTACCCCTTCATTACTATTGCTCCCAGATCCACTCTGACCTGGAGTGGTAGTACCTGTTAGGGTCCCATCCAGAGGTTAAATAGAAAATAATGAGTTCTAAAAAATGTGTTAAAAAAATTGAACTAAAGAATAAATTAAGTTTGCATCAAGAATGAATCTAACAAAATGTATTTGGCATAATGGGTTGATGTTATATACCCTACCTATGAACATTAATGGGTATGTCCCAATCCTCATATAACCTACCTATGAAAATTAATGGGTATGTCCCAATCCTCATATAACCTACCTATGAAAATTAATGGGTATGTCCCAATACTCATAAATAGGGAGTATTATGCTGACTGGGTAGTTTTATACCACTAGCAGAGGTTTACCTTCTTCACATGATACTGGCGAGTATTGTTTGTATATTGTTCATGTTATAAAGATTCCATTTCATTTCTAACCTTCGTTTGTTATTTCTCATTTAGTAACCTTTGTGGATTACAAGCAGTAGACATTCCATAAAAACCAACAACCAACCAACCAACCAACCAACCATAAACAATGGCCATGAGTTAATGTTTACTTTTTAATGATGTTTATTGACTTGTAAGTCCTCATAAAAAAGACAACATAAATCCCTGATCTCTTGAACATCTAGAAAGATCTAGCTTTAAATTCCACCTGTAGGGTGATTTTGCAGCTAGTCTGAATAATAAAACAAAGCACAGACTAGACAGGTGGTCGGAGAGGGCCCCTCTGATCAATTGGCTGGTCACATCAAGCCCTAACACCTATATGATTGTCCCAACCCTATTGCCCTTATGACAAGCCCCAACTCTTTTTATCATATGGATGTTAGAAGGCGGTGGCTGAGGGTCTTCATGTCCTGGGTATGATGTTAAACTCTTACTGAAAATGAGGTTCCAGTTCTGAAGGTCTGGGGAATGTGGAGTACCCCTTCATTACTATTACTCCCAGATCCACTCTGACCCGGAGTGGTAGTACCAGTTAGGGTCCCATCTATGGGTTGAATAGAAGATTTTTTAACAAAAAAATTGAGTTTAAAAAAATTTCAAAACTATCGCTACGGATCCTTCAAAATTTGCTGGCTTTAAATGACCCACCATTGTTTATATGCCGTAAAACAAAACAAAACAAAGCACAGACATGAGGAAATACAGACATTTTTTATTGTTTTTTTTTAATTTTTATTTTTTAGAGCACCCATCTTGAAGAGACCGCAGGGCTACAAATGCAGGGAAGATGTATCTTCACCCTCAACGGCAGGAAGTCACATGACATAGGTAATTCCATCAGTTTTCATTTTTTTTTTTAACACAAATTACAAAATTAGCACATTTTGTTGAATAATAACATTCATATATATATATATATATATATATATATTAAAGTAGAGATAATCCTTGAACCAGATTAGGTTTTTTTAATTAAATATAACTCAAGGAAAAAGAATAATTTAGTTAGGTTTTTAATTATTTTACAAGTCTGTACTTGTAAAATATTGTCAAAAATATATATACGTAACATGACTGCCATCTTTGTAAATACATTTTATATATATATAAGTGTATATATAAGTGTGTATATATAAATATATATAAGTGTATGTATATAAATATAAGTGTATATATATGTATGTATATATAAATATATATAAGTGTATGTATATATAAGTGTGTATATATAAATATATATAAGTGTATGTAATATATAAGTGTGTATATATAAATATATATAAGTGTATGTATATATATATATAAGTGTATATGCATGCATGAATAATCATTGTATATATAATAATTGGTCATATCTTTGTATATGTATAATATATTATGTACTTATTCATATACACATAATATATAATGTTTATAATATCAGGTGTTTATAAAGTCCTGCAAGTTTCAAATTTAGAATTCAAAACTCATGTAAAAATGATAAACTGATTTAGTCAAAACCAAATGAACGTTCAACTTTTGAAGTTTTATTTTTGATAAACTTTTTGATTATAGTACTTCAACCTGATTGCCATCTTTGGAGATATATTTTAAACCTGATGAAACACTTACTGATTATTATAATATAAATTATATTATATATATATATATATATATATATATATATGTGTGTATATATATATAGGGTATGTAATAGAATGTGTTTGTAATTGGACCGTATATAATAATTAGTCTTGTCTTTGTATATGTATGTATAATATATCATGTGCTTGTCTATATACACATAATATATAATGTGTAATTAAATATATTATGTTTACTAATACAGGGTGTTCATAAACCTACAAAATGAGTTTGTAATTGGTATATTATGTGAATGCTTTTATATATATGGTAACATTGTTATATATATATATGTGTGTGTGTGTGTGTGTGTGTTAAACTAAAATTAGAATGCCCGTCATTCAATAAAAACTAAAATAGCGATAAATTCACTCTCTCTCTCTAAGAAATATATGAATATAGGGTATATATATATATATATATATATATATATATATATATATAGAGAGAGAGAGAGAGAGAGAGAGAGAGAGAATGTGTTTGTATTTGGTGTATTTATGTGAATTTTTGTATACATGGTAAAATTATAATAAATATACATTAATATATATATATATATATATATATATATATATATATTAAATTAAAATTATAATTCCACCATGCAAACACACATGTAAAAACTAAAATAGCAGTAAATTCAGTATATATATATATATATATATATATATATATAGTTAGGGTAGTGTAGACATGAAGTCAATAGTCCTTAGTAACTGTCAGTTTCTCACCTACACAATGAACACTTAGGCGAGAAACAAAGAGTTTCCAAGCATTTATGAATTCATGTTTACACTATCCTAACTTAGATATATATGCTCTATCACTGATATTAAGCACTCTTTATTTATAAAAATACCAAACTGTATATATATATATATATTAGTGTTCCAAAAGCCACTTTTTGATTGTTTTTAGGGTACATCTAAACGACTTGGGTCCCATCTAGAAATCTATAATAATAGACGTGGGAGATAACTATTAGGACCCACATGTTAATAATGTAAGCACCATTTCAAAGTTGTCATTTGAAAATAAAAACAAGGAAAAGATAACTCTTGTATATGCATGTCAGAAAATCAGGGCTCATTTCAATATTGTATTTATATTGTAAATCGAACCCCCTATTAAAAACTATAGAAAATCAATATTTTTCAAATTGCCTGAGTATTCTGAATGCTAATCAAGAAAAAATTTGTTTTTTTAATTTTTTTTGCTAGATGGGACCTACCTGGTTCAGATGTACCCCTTTTGATTTTTTAAAAAATATCCCACCACTCTTCATATCTATAACACTGGTTAAAAGTCCCTCCGTGAAACCCATCTGATGAAATGCATTTTTATATATGAATACTATTTCTTAATATGTCCTATAAAAAAAAATTTCTGTTTATTTGCATTATTTAGATTTTTCGGATGGTTGTCCTCATGTTTATTATATACACAATATTTTGGCTGATGTGCCCTCAGGCTTTCTTCAGGTGTATCTTGTCGAACTCCAGAACCTTCTTGTCAAACTCAGAAACCTTCATGTCATAATCAGGAGCCTGCACAGAACTTCAAACCTAACCCTTTATTTAATCCATTGGGGTAGATTGTTCTCGTTCTATTAACCATGACCGGGTACAAGTGTTAAGCTATGTTAAGTATTCTATGTATTCACCCGTAGTCAGAGAAGTTTGGCAAGAAATGCCTACAGAAGGCCAGAGTACACATCAGCCAAAACATTATGTATATAACAATATGTAATATATTGCCTTGACCGGCAGTGAACCCAGTAAATGAACTTGCCATGGGCATGAAAAAACAAGAATTGTGTGGGTGAAGAGGTGTAGCTTCAGAAAACTAAATGGGTGCCACAGTTAAGGAGGCATTGTCATGTGGTTGCATGGAAGTTTTAAGACTATATAACGTTTAGAATATTGTCTGAGGAGTGGTTCATTGGCTGTTTTGTCTCCCGACAGCTCCTTTCTATGTGAGAATTTGCTGTGACTACTATTCTGCTCTACACAAGTGTTACCATTGACAAATAAGAATATAAGATTATATTTTTATATATATATGTGTTCATCAATGTTTGTCAAAGTCCAGTGGTTGTATACTACAAATAAAGATAAGGACAACTGTCCGAAAAAGCTAAATAATACAAATTATCAAGCCTCATCTTTAAAATTCTGACAAATAATTTCTGTTTCTCTGAATTTTTGAGATGAGCCTTTATAATTAGTATTATTTGTATTATCCATTGTTATCTGTACAGCGTTTCGGCTGATGTGCCCTCCGGTCTTCTCCAGGTATTTCTTCTCGGACTCTTGTCATAATCGGGAGTCCGAAAAGGTTCCCAAGTCCAAGAAATGCCTGAAGAAGACCGGAGGGCGCATCGGCAAAAACGTTGTACAGATAACAAAGTAGATGAGGACAATAGTCCAAATAATACAAATAATTTCTGTTAAGACCAGGTTTCTAGATTTTTAGCTGGTGTAATTTTGGGGATCATTTACAAGAATATTCATTAGCACAAATCTCCAAAAAATATACTGACCCAGAAAATGCTTAGCACCAAATCATAAAAGCAAAACGCGTTTGGTTGTTCGTGTTATGCTGCTAAGACCTGGCTGTATTGAGAATTGCAACAAACACATTGTTATAACACATTGTTATAACGTTGTTTGCTTCTTAAAAATGTGATTTTAGTATTCTTTATAAAATTAGCTTTTCTTAAAATAAAAACAAATATTTATTTTGTTGTTTTTTATATTTGTTCTTAGAAATTGGCACTCAAATGAATTCAAATGAATATCTCACTTCCACCTAAGTATTTATGGAATCTTAAAAATAGCTCTTTTCAGATTTCTATATGTATTAGATAATTATATATATATATATATAAGATTTTTGGATGTTTGTTTTTTAGAAGCATTGTTGAATAAAGTATATATTATATTTTTTGCTTGACGGCAATTACAATGCATGATCGCATAAATTCGATACATAGAAAATGAAATTGACAATTTGCTGGGATTACACTTGTCAAGTTCATTTTCTATAAAAAAGTATCGAATTTTATGCGATACATGCATTGTAATTGCCTTCAATCAAAAAATATAATATATATATATATATTATATATAATTCTATGAATATAAAAAAGATTATATATATATATATAATTTTTTATATTATACATAATTATATAAATATTTAAAAAATTATATATATACACATATATATATAATTATATATACATAAAAATGATAATATATATGTATATAAATATGATCATATAAATATAAAATAATCATATATATATATATATATATATATATATATATATATGATTAGATAAATAAAAATGATCATATATATACATATACATATATATATATAGACATACATATCATATATAATTAAATGAATATAAAAAAAAAGAATATATTTACATACATATATATATTCATGACTATTATATATAATTATATAAATATAAAAAACCTATATAAATAATTTTGATAAATATTAGATAATACATTCAGATCTTCATTTAAATGCTAAATAAATTCAAATCTATCTTTAAGATTCCTTACAAAACAAAACAAAACAATTTCTCTCAAAAAAAAAGAAACTATTATATGTGAGAGAAATTAACAGATGGAGAGATTTTGGCTGGGGATTTTCTTTTTTCTTTTGGGGTGTGACATGCACAATATAAAAACAAGCATAAAAAAGATGTTCGAAAAAAACCCAAAAAACTGTGATTCTCTGATATATTGTTTATCGACACAGCTATATCTATGTGCATAGGCATCATTTTTATTAATGCTACACCTGAAAAAAAAAATTACCAATTTTGTATTATAGGTATTTCATAAAAAAATCTTTTTAATTGATAAAAAAAAAAAGAAGAATTCTAGAGTGTCATCCCAGATTCCTGTCTTTATTTATGCTATATTTTTCCTTTATGGTAATAGGCATAAAACAGACCCAGATATATTTAGATATTTAACTAGCACTATTTCTCACTTTTTATCGGCAAATTTATTTCGATATTTTACAAGCTTCCACCTCCCATCGTTTGTATAAAGTACAAATAAGAACTTAATTTTTTTTCAATTGAAATTTTACAATATATTTTTTACAAAACACAAACTGAAATTTTTAAAAAAATGTTCATACCCTGCACTCTTTCTCTTTTGATATGCTTTTGATCGGGAAAATAATTCACATATTTTTTGTTTTACTATATTTTACAATGCCCACCCACCCCAACGGATAAAATACAAATAAGAATTTGATATATATTTGAAATAGAGTATTTTTCTTAACTCTTCAGTCACCGACAAAATCCGACACAAGATCAATTTTTAAGCAGGTACTGCTGCTTTGAAATCAGTTTTCCTTCTCCAGGAATGAGTTGGTTTGTGGTCAGTGACCCGGGTACTAAATGGACTTATAACATGAAGAATTTAGCTGTAGGCGCTTGTGCCATAATAACTATCCTTGTAGGAAATGGAATCAGCGACCCAAGTTCAAATCCTGGACGAGGTAGTTTGTGTTTTACTTTGAATTAATGCCCTTGGGAAAGGCATGAATCTATCTTCCAGCTATGGGTAAATAATAGGGCAGACTGGGCTCTTTCACATTAGTATGGCAACTAGGAGAAGGAAATTTTTCTTATTTTTTCTTCAATTGAACTTTTACTTTAAATTAAAAAAAAATATATATCGAAATGTTTATAGGTAATTAATAACAGAAAACATGAAATTTGAAGCAAAATACGAAACTAAAAACTATTTTTTTCCAAAAAAATAAAACCTTGATTAAGTTTTCTATTTGCTTGTAAACATTGCATGATAAATATCTAAACTGGGCCTGTTTTACACCGGTTACTGTCAAGGAAAAAACATTGTGTAAATAATGGCAGCAATCCAGGACAACAAAATGTTTACAGAATAAGATTGGTAAATGCTCATAAAGTCATTAATCATCTTACCAACAGCAACCTTGAGCACCTTTTTGATCTCCATGTTTCTAACACACATGGGCATGCCTACAAAGTCAGACAACAGCATAGCTCACGTGACTTTTGGAAATTTTTTCACGCTCAGAGTTGCCGAGGCATGGAATGAACTGCCTGTATCTGTTGAGGGCTGCTGATATACTGCATCTTTCAAAACTTCCATGCTTCCTGTAATTTGACAAAACTATACCTGATACCCCTCTCCACACACACGCACATGTATATTATTACTGTACACTATTTATGTTCCTAACATTAGTACATTATTTTATGTACTATACATGAGACTTTGGTGAGTTGTGGTGCACCTGAGCACTGTATGTAATAAATTTCATTATCATTATTATCAGAACTAGATGAAATCTTTAATATTATCATACAAGCAAAATTCTTGTGATAAATGGTGGAAATCTCTCTACAAAGAGATCAGAATCTACACTCTTTCATTCTTTCATTCCTTATTCTTTTCATTCTTAGCATAACTTTCTACAAAATTAGAATTTTTACCATCCAGATTCCTTCATTTCAAATGTGTGATATGCGATGAACGTATTTTTAATTGCACAAATCTTCGATATAACGGAGGTAGCTATGAAATATTAATTAGAATCTTACACTTCATCTTAAATAGAAACATTAATATTATCATGGGTACTGTTATAAAATGAACGCAACGAATTCACAGGTCGCCATGAGTTATAAATAAGCTAACAATTAACCTAACAAAAAAAAAATAATAATTACAGAGTTACTTCCCTTTACAGCATTAAGAGTTATTTTCTTGAGTAACAGTAAGATTTACCTCCCTTTATCTGCTCTATTCTAGGTTTTTCTCTAGTTATCAATATTTTTTTACTTGTTCATATCCTAGAATATTCTGATTTTACAAGCTCTTCAATGTAGTGCGGGGTAGGAAGTGATGTGAACGAGAAAAGACTCACTCCCTCAGATCAGATATTTTTGAGTAGGACAATTGTCTGTATTTGTTTCCTACTCTCTTATTGTCAAAAAATGATTTTACTTTAAGAACCCCTAAACATTTGCTGAGTCACCTTTATTCTAATCATTGCCTTGCATGAGGAGCCCCTAAAGCTCCAAGTCCAATTCCAGCAGACCCGACTCTGCAAGCAGAACATTCCATCTATATCCATCTATACATATATAAAGGGCAGTTTGTGTGTATGTATGTCCGGAGGTAACTATGAAAATAAACAATGACAAAGTAAATATATATACACATTCACTATCACCAGATGTTGCTTTTTAAATAAAATTAATGAAGATTTGATTTATATTCATGAAGATAATTAAAAAATAAAATTTAAATGATAACTGCATGGATTTTTTTTTTCAATTTGGTATTTTAAATAGGAGACATTAATTTTTCTTTTCAGAGTGTCTGAATAACGCATGGTCTTTTTTGACGGATTTTAATGGGGCATCCTGCAAGGATCCAATTTGTGATTCAACAATAGTGGATCTGTGAGACTACCATTTTTACTCCCCCTCTACCCAGGCGATGCCGGGTAGCCACTTCTAGTACAGGGGTAGAATCAGAGTCAATCTCTGATGCCGGTGGTGATTTCCCCCCACCACCACCAAAATGAAAATACCAAATGGGATGAGATAATTTCTAGATTTACGCACACATAGATATAAGGGGCTTAGTACCACATTGCATCTAATAGGAAGATTTAAAAAAACAAAAAAAAACAACATTTTATTCTATTTGGAGTCATTTTGTAGTCTTTCAAAATGGCTTTATTTATGATTCTTGTGAGGGAGTCTATCCCGTTTTCACTAGTGCTAGACCAATGGGTCACATCATCCACATGCCTGCTGACAGACTCTCCTGTAAAATACTTTATGGTGAATTCGCAAGTAGCATGTGAACGACAGGAAGCCCCCAAAAGCGGTTCAAAGACCATATGAAGACGACACTGAATGCACCCTTACACCTTCAAGCCTGGAAGATCTGGCCTCCAACAGACGGGGTGGTCGAGACACGTACCATACAGGAGCTGAGATTAACAGGGCTGCAGAGTAGCCACATCTTTGTCATCATGAACAACCAAATGCAGATGGTAATTTCCCTTGCAATGTCAATAATACCATGCACATATTTATCAATATCAAATTTTTAATATCAATATGCAAATTAGCCTTTCAGTTCACACTGTAAATCGCTATTTTTTGTATATATAAATACAATTGCATGTTGTCAGTATGTAAATAAAAATAAATACATGAAGAATGTAACATAAATAACTAAGGGAACTGTGATTTGAGTAGTGATATAGTTTTGGTTACAGACAGACAAACACATGATCTCCATTATAATAAGATAAAATAAAAACCTGTCACATCTCATTTTGATCAAAAAGCTCTTTTTTTTTTTTTAAATGTTTTGGAAATTCTTTTTGATTTTCAATAGGATCTATTACTTTCTAAATGTTTTTTGTTTTTAAGATAATTTTTTTCTTAAATTTTTTCTTTAAAAAAACAAAATTAAAACAAATTGCAGTAACATAAATAATATCACCTCTTTCCCATTATATATATATATAGTGTTGAAAAAATATAATATAGTTTAATGTGAAAATTTAACTGCCAGTTGAAGGGATAGGATACGCAAAATATAGCTGAAAAAACCCTGTTTTTTTCTCTTTTCTCCTGCTTCATTACCAACAGTCTTTAATTGTAAGTACATTACATTTTTTAACATTTTCTTTTAGTTATTTACATTAGTTAAACTAGCAAATATATGCACCCCCGGGTGCAAGTATCTAAGTTTTAATGTAATAAAATATTATATTAAATTAGAAAGGCTAATGAAACTAAATAAGAATGCAGATAAAATGATTTGAAACGGAGGGAGGTATAATAGAAAAATAGAACAACTGAAACTTACTCTTCCACCACTCTCGTCTTTCATTGTTATTTTTTCTAATTTAAGTATTTAGTTAAAAGAGGAAGTAAAGAATAAAATGACAGTTATTTTTTCTTGTTAATGGATTTCATCTAAGATTCAT
This sequence comes from Doryteuthis pealeii, assembly GCA_023376005.1. Classification (NCBI taxonomy): domain Eukaryota; kingdom Metazoa; phylum Mollusca; class Cephalopoda; order Myopsida; family Loliginidae; genus Doryteuthis; species Doryteuthis pealeii. The sequence continues at coordinate 63,823,041 of CM042140.1, read as the reverse complement.
TGAAGAGATTGTTGCTTATATTCATTAAAATAAATCCAAACAATTAGAAATCAATAATACTAAGCACATATTTATTAAAATCACATTTTTAATATCAATATGCAAATTAGCCTTCCCGTTCACACTATAAACCGCTATTTTGTTGTATATATAAATACAATTGCATGTTGTCGATATGTAGATATGGTTAACAGTATTAATAATGTACAACAATTTTATTAATAATTGAGATTTAAATAAAATTAATACCCTGAAGAATGTGATGTCAATAACTAAGGAAAGTGTGATTTGAGTAGTAATATAGTTTTGGTTACAGACAGAAAAACACACAATCTCCATTATAATAAGATATACAGGCTATGTAATTTTCATATAATTTACACAGAAGCATACATGGAACTCCCACTTCAACATTTGTATATACAAGGTGTGTCAAAAAAGTATTGAGATTTTTTGTACTTTTTGACAGACCTTGTATTCTGAAAAAAAAAAAAGTTCCATTAATTCATCATTTCTATCTTAGTAAATACAGCTTTAAACGTGGTACTTTTTTGACACACCTTGTATTCTGAAAAAAATTAATGAATG
>CM042140.1:63774953-63819953 GCA_023376005.1 Doryteuthis pealeii | reverse complement strand
AGAGAGAGAGAGAGAGAGAGAGAATGAGAGAGAAAGTGTTGAACATAGATAGATAGATAGAAGTTATAAAGAGATAGAATATATAGTATCAAACAAATAGATAGAAACACACTTGAATATAAAAGCAATTACCTAGACAACTATGGAGACACATAAATTGACCACATTACAACAGAATAGATATGAATACATAAAAAATTAGATATAAGTTAAAAAGTTATTTGGCAGTTGAAGATAGTATTAAAAGATACATGTCTGTGCTTCCATATATTGTGGTTTTATATTGTACTGTTAGCAAATGTAGTTTCTCTACTTGTCTCTTTTTTTTTTTTTTTCAGTGGAAAATAAGGCTTTGGTTTCTTTGGGGGGTTAGAATAATTGCAAAGATTTCAGATTTCTCTGGCTTCTCTTCTATTGGTTCTATAGCACCAAATTGAGTCGGACTTGTTGAATGGTGTCAGAATGGCAAGATGGCTTTCTTTCCCTTCCAGGAATCACTAAAAATGAATATCTAATGACACGCACCAGAGTCTCAAAAAAAGGAGGAGGTTATGGTTCCAACAGATCCGTTAGCACAGCAAATTTGTGGACTTGATGGCATCTCTAAAAAAAAAAAAAAAAAAAAAAAAATGAAAAAAATAATAAAAATAGCGAAATATCCTCTTTGAGGTTTTAAACAAGTCCAATCCTGAATGAAAAAAAAAAATCTTTTTGGTCATTGGTAGTATCGTGGTAGTTGGTGTGCTAACATGTTGTGCATTTTTGATATTAACATAAAAATAAAAAAAACCCTCAGAAAAACAAGTCATGAAAATGAGGTCTGGTTACAACAGAGCAACTGTCGTATTTATTCATATACAATCCATTAATTTGCGCATCATGCCAAAAACTGCTTGTTTTAAACAGGGGTAATACAAAGGTGAGTCAAAGGTTTTTCAATATTTTAGTAGATGCTAGTTTATGGCACGTATATAACGTGACCAAAGCAGTTCAAGCCTTGGAAGGTACCCGCCATGGTTGGTAGCATCGTAGTAATTGGTGCACTGACACATTGGGCATTGCTTCACACCATGTGTAATTTAAAAGCTGCACAGATGAACATGCAATCTATATCTATCTATCTATCTATACATATATAAAGGGCAGTTGTGTGTATGTATGTCCGGCTGAAACTACAAAAATAAAACAATTAACGGCAAAGTAAATATATATATATATATACATTCACTATCACCAGATCTTGCTTAACTCTTAACATCCTGTTGAGAATTTTCTAAGTCCAGAGCCGCATTCATATAAGGATTTATTTTAAAAAATGGCTAAAAATGGCCTTTTCATTTAAAATTACCTGTTATTTCCCATAAATCAAAGACTGCTAAATATGTTTAATATTACATTTAAACAAAGGTTATCATTTCGGATGGATTAGAAAAATGAATGCGACTTCCGTCCGGGTGGAATAAGACAGTATAGGACGTTAAGAGTTAAGGAGCAAAAATAATGAAGATTTGATTTATATTCGTGAATGTAATTTTTTTAAAATTAAATTTAAATAGCAACAGCATGGATTTTTTTTTTTGGCATTTGATATTTTAAATAGAAGACACTGATGTCTGTACATTTTTTTTTTCTGATGCGCTACCAGGCCAAATCAATGCTTTTTTTACGTATGGATTTTAATGGGGCATCGTGCGAGGATCCAACTGCTGATTTACTAATAATGAATCCGCAAGACTAACTTTTTTTCCACCGCCCTTACCCAGGTGATGCCAGGTAACTGCTTCTAATATTGTCTAATTCAGTAATTTATGCTTTATCAGTTCGAACTGGGCTGTAACACTGTGGAAGCAACCAAAATTATTTGTTGTGCGAAAGGTGAAAGCGCAGTTGATCAGTACAGTAACCAGATGGTTCAAGAAATTTCATTCGGGTAACAAGAACCTTGACAATCAGGCAAGGTCAGGTAGGCCTAAAAACTGTGGATTTCAAAGCCATGCTATTAGCCAGAGAGGCAAATCCGGTGAGTAGCACATGGAGTGTATCAGGCGAGCTTGGCATTTCACAGTTCAGTGTGGTTCCTCACCTTCACGACCTCGGCAGTAGCATCTGGAGCTGCCGAATTGTGCCTCCTCATGTTACCAAAATATTGCAAAACTTTTGACTCAGCCTAGTATTTTAGCCATTTTAGTTTATTTGTATCCACAAGCTAACCCACTTTGTACAGTGTTCCTACACTAAAATTGCTTCTCACATAAATGGCTAATCTGTTAAGCCAAAGAGATATTTTAGCAATCTTATGACTGTAGTAGTGATGCTGTGTAGGGTGAATGTATGAGTAATGTATCCTGCCCTCCCTCCCTCCCAACCCTTTGAACCCTGCTTCCCTGGGATTGGTAATGTTTCAACGAATATTCAGAATGGGATTCCCAAACACGGTAAAAGTGCCAATAGGGTAAGTATTTACCAAACCCATTCACCATCGGTAAGGATGTGACACAAGTTCACAAGTATGGGACATCTAGCAAGGATCAAACAATTCAGTAGTAATGGATCTGCAAGACAAGGTTGTTAACCATTACATTACTATGGGATGCCCACCAGTCTACTAAGGGTATATGAAATTTTTATTTTAAATTAAGAAAGATATTTATAGAGGTTTTTCTAATGTTGTAGTAGTTGTATGGGGAGGATTGTTTGATCTATATGGAATGTTGCAAGTGGTACTGGTTTCAAATTGGAGGGAGAACATCCACCAAAGATGATCTGAAATGTGGACAATATCTCATGCCAAGTGACAACAATCACACAAATCTTTTTTTTTTTTTTTCGGTAGAAGAGATAGAAGAAAGTGTGCTATGAGATCTGCACATCATCCCTTCAAAACAATGCATTTCAGAACTGGAAAATAAAACTCTGGGGACAGTGTATCCAGTGGGGTAGGGAACTGTTTTTTTTTTAATATATAAGTTAGGGTAGTGTAGACATGAAGTCAATGGGGCTTGATAACAGACAGTTTCTCACCTATGCGATTTTCAAACAAAGTGATTATTTTTGTTTGTATTTTTCCTTATATATTGTGTAGTGCATTGTGGGATGGGTTGATTAACTGATTTTGATTCAGGTTCATTTTGTGGTGCATGCTGGAAATATTGGAGGGCCTTCTAATCACTGAGTATATATATATATATATGAAATATAACATTTTGAAAAAACATATGATGTTTGTTATGTGATTGCTGACAGGCCTGTTTCGACCAAAACGATAAGTTGGTCTTCATCAAAGAGCGACATAGACGAGAAGAAAATATCCGTTAAAAAGACTGTTTACAAAACGAACGCTGATATCAACCGCTGAAAATTTTTTGAAAATGCATGTTCTGTTTGGTACCCTAACATCTTTCTTCAAATTACCATGTGGACTTGTATATTGTTAACAGCTGAAATATATATACTATACTATTTTGATACCCACTTTACATTTTTTATATATTTTTACAATTTTTACAATAAACTCTTTTGAGTTTTACCATGAACTATAATGCTTCTGATTTTTAATTAAAAATAAAATTTATTTTATTTTTATTTTTAAAACAGAACATGCATTTTCAAAAAATTTTCAGCGGTTGATATCAGCGTTCGTTTTGTAAACAGTCTTTTTAACGGATATTTTCTTCTCGTCTATGTCGCTCTTTGATGAAGACCAACTTATCGTTTTGGTCGAAACAGGCCTGTCAGCAATCACATAACAAACATCATATGTTTTTTCAAAATGTTATATTTCATACTGTCGGATTAATTTCCATATATTTTTCATATATATATATATATATATGAGTCTTCTCTAATCTATCATTATTTGAATTATGAAACTGATAACTTTTCTTGTCTTGACTTTTGATCTTCAACAAAGAACCAAATGTGTAGGTGTTTGTGGTGTAATGGTTATTCTCATAGGAAATTGATTTGGCAGACCGAGTTCAAATCTTGGATGAGGCTGTTTGCATTTCACATAACATTAATACCCTAGGGAAAGGTGTGAATCCAATTATTCTCTGGTAAATAATAGAGCAGACTAGGCTTCTTAACCATAGTATGGCAACCAGTCTAAGAGAGGAAAAACTCTGTATTTAAACCTGTTAACTCTGCTTAAAAATTGACCTTGTGTCACATCCTGCTTGTGCGAAGGGGTTGGGTAAATATAAATAACTAGTTGAGGAAAAGGTTGGTAACAATGTGCGTTCACTGACACTTTATATATATATATATATATATATATAATATATATAATGATATATAATAAATGTGGAGGAGATATTAAATTATTTTAGCTGTCCAGAGGCAGGCATGGAGTAAAAATAAAAAAGGCTAGGAATTGCCAATCTAGAATATTACAAATGCTATTTTGTTTTCTAAATTAAGTTCCAAGAATATAAAACACAACTACAGGATGATTGAAAAGTAACTCCCTATTTCTAAATATTTATAATATTTTATATACCATTAGATTTTTTCTCAAATCTTTAATGTAACTTCCTTAATATATGGCAATTGAATCTGTGTTATTGTTGTTGGTGGTGCTCCTCCATATTTTGCTATTGTTGTTCGTGAATGGCTGAATCACCATTATCCAGGGAGATGGATGGGTAGATGTGGTCTGCATGAACGGCCAGCCAGAAACTCTGATTTAACACTGACTTTTTTCTTTGGCTTTGGTTGCAGGAGCAAATCTACTCTACAAAACCACCGACTTTGGAAGAACTTGAAGGATGAATACGAGAATTTATTTCTGCCATTCCACAAGAGTTCCTGGGAAGATCAGTTGATGTAATTTCCGAGCAGCTTGAGAGGCTAGAGGCGAATGCTGGTGCTTGTATAGAATTTTAAATAAAACCCTATGTTATATGTTCATTTTTTGTAAAAATAATGATTCAGAAATAAATTATGAGATTTTAAAATAGGGAAGGGAGTTAATTTACAATCACCCTGTAGAACGGAGACTGTACCACAGCACCAAGATCAACTCATGATATCATAAAGTTATGATAAATGCAGTCTTGCGGCTTATAAGAATATGTTTACTATAATGATATCATGTTATGTCGTTCAACAAAGAGTGGACAAGAGATACAGGGTCAGGTGAAGCTTTACTAAAGCTCGACATGGAACGGGGGATGCCAATATAGATCATCCATCAATTACATTAGGATGTAAACGGAAAACTATTTTGTACATTCAATGCATGAGAAATGAAAATACATACATATATATATATATATATATATATATATTTTATAGTGAAGAATTAATGAAAAAAATGAAAAAAAAATTTCCCAAAAATTTCTCTCAAGGGAAAAAAGAAACTTTTTAAGAGAAATCTTTAATGGAAATTTTTTTCTATTTTTACTGGACTAAAGCATTAAATTAATATATATATATATATATATATATATATATATAATATAAGATAAATATATATATATATATATATAATATAAGATAAATATATATATGTATGTATATATATATTTATATTTATATTTATATATATATATACATATATTTATTATATATATATATATATAATATAATATATATATATATATATATATATATATATATATATTTATATATATATAATATATATTATTTATTTATATATATATATATATAAAATATATTTATCTTTATATATATATATAAAATATATTTATCTTTATATATATATATATATATATATATACATATATATGTTGAAAGGAAAAATAAATAAAGGAAAGAAAATGTTGAATGGATTTTCTTTCCTATATTTATTTTTACTTTCAACATATTGTCGGATTCATTTCCATTTTCAACTTACATATATATATATATATATATATATATATATATATATATATATATATGCGTGTGTGTGTGTATGTGCGTGTAATTAATAATTTTTAAGACCAATTTTTCAAATCAAAAACAAGAAAAATCGAAATCTTTTTGTAGTCTCGCATAGCCAAAACTTAGCATTATTTTGATTTTTTGGACTATTGTCCTCATCTTTATTGTGAAATATACATACACAACATTTCAGCCATTCTACTCTCTGGCCTTCTTTAGGTGTTCCTTGAAATCCATTGGGGTAAACTGTTCTCAATCTGCTACAAGTGTCAAGACTTTGTCTATCTGAGCATAGCAAGGATTCAGCTTGGGAAATGATTTTGAATAGTTTGACTGTTGTGCAGACAAAGTGTTGAAGAATTTATTTTTTTAAATAATAACGTCATTGATTTTGCATGCCTATCAATTTGAGAAATGTCAAACTCATTTAAAAATAAATAATATTGTTTATTAGCATTTCTTGAATAATTCAAAGTGTAAAATCCAATGGCATCTGTTATTTTTTGGCGGAAATGTAGTATATGTACACTTCACAATAAAGATGAGGACAACAGTCCCAAAAATCAAAATAATGCATATCAAGCCTCATCTTAAAAATTCAAACAAACAAAAGTTAACAGCCATTCATTACATGGAATATCCGATAAAATACCCTTTTGCAGCTAAAATTTAGGGTCATTCTTTACAAGAAGTTGTTCATTACATGAATATATAAGATACAGGGTGACCCCCCCCAAAAAAAAACAGAACCCAAATTCTGTTTTTTGGGGTCACCCTGTATTTATAACTCTAATATTAAAAAAAAAAGGGGATTGTATATGAATAAATATGGTAATTTTCTTTTCCCTGTGTTCTTTTATTGTTTTTGTTTTACCTACAATTACCCATAATGCAAAGTTCTTGTGTTGGTTGTAATGGTGGGAGAAGGTGGAGAGGACAACATGTAAGTTATAAAGATGTCAACATGTGGCGCCGAGGAAGACCAATTCTTCCAGCAACCAATTCAAGATATTCATATTGCCGCTATTTTTATTCTTTGATTAGGAAGGTGGCATATGTTGTTATTATTATTTTCTTTTTTTCCCTTTTTTTTTTCTTTTTTTTTCTAAATATCATAATTTATTTACCATCTTCCCGATTCCGGTTTGGACATTCCCATAACTGTCATGTTACTCTCTCCGACCACGAGGTTACCAAAGTCTTTCAGCTCACTGCCCAGGGAATCCATCTTGTCATCTTCAAAATTGAATGACAAGCCAAAATCGTCGTCGACACGGTGAGGCAGATCCATAGATTCGACGAGCGAGTCCTGGGCCATGTTGTACACGTTGAACATGTACTGGATGTCTTTTTCGTCTTTGGCCGTCTCCAGGATCTTTATCTGGCTCATCATGTTCTCTTCCTTCTCCTTTATGTGGTTCAGGTTCTCCTGCAGGTCCGACCGTTTCTTTTCGACTTCCCGCTCGGACATGTTCAACAGCATCTGTTCGCGCTCCTTTATCACGTCCCGTATCATCTGGAAAGTTTTCTTGATTCCCGACGAGACGCGCTGTTCCATGTGACGCACCTCCTCCAACCGCTTGGACACTTCCATCCGTTTGTCCTTAAACTGCTGGCGACGTGACTCCATCTCGTTAATCGAGCTGTCAATCACAGGTGTGTATTTTTTTAGGGCTTCGTCCATACTCATAACTACATGACCGTTTTTCTCTTTGTGATCCAGAACAGTGCAGTCACAGCACACGGCCGTTACGCACTGTTCGCAAAAGAAATTCAAAGGTTGAAGTTGGTGCTTGGCACAATAGGCAATATCAGTTATTCCCGTCTCTTGCACAAAACGCAGAAGTTCCAAAATGGTGTTGTCGTTGGGTAAGCGCCGCAAATCGTCTTCAGAAGCAATGATGCTGTCACGGCAGGTTGGGCACTGAATTTTCACGGCTCTCGGCATACCCCTGAAAGCTGATGTCAGGGATTGGCGATATTCACCTTCCACTCGAAACATCTCCAAGAAACAATGAAGGCAGAAGGTGTGTTGGCACGGCAGGGTCTTTGGTGACCTGCTGGTTTCATTGAAGACGTCACGGCAAATGATGCAGCGCAGAAAAGCATCCTGAAAGTGTTCTTCATCAAAGACGAGGTTGCGTTTGCGCAAAGTTTTCTGCACATTTTCCTTTCTCTTTTCAACTTGGTCCAGTTCTTCTGAAAAGAGAAATAAATTTATTAAATAAAAATATCTTTATATATCTTTTATATATATATTATATATGTGTGTAGAAAGTTTCGTAGAAAAAACAACAAGATGTTTAAAGTTTTGCTGACAGAAATCTGTTTCGACCATATGCGGTCTTTATCAAAGCAACATTGTAAACGGAAAAACAAAATAAATATATCATTGATCACGAAGCACAGAACGCTCTCAATCAGTACCGGAATTTTCAAATAATTTTTTAAAATGCGTATTTTATGTTAAAAATAAAATAAATTTTATTTTTTAAAATTATAAGCATTTTTATCATTAAAAAACTCAAAAGAGTTTGCAGTAAAGGTGTAAATATATATATATATATATATATATATATATATACACACACACAAACATATATATATATATATATATATATATATATTGGTTTAGTGGTTGGTTTTGAAGGCTATCACAATGCAAGTGTAAAGAAAGATGAGGTACCTGTGATTTAAAAAAAAAATATTTCAGGATGAAAAACCCCTTCATCAGAAGACTTCTAAAAGTTTGGAGGCTTCTAGGGAGATGCTCACTGCTGTCTGAATTAATCGATTCTGTTGTGTTTTGTAGTTGTTTGTAATTGTGTGTTTGTATGTTTATCTAATAATGTCTTAGTATTCTTCCAAATTATTGGTGTGTGTGTGTGTGTGTGTGTGTGTGTGTGTGTTTATGTTTGTTCAATAATGTCTTAGAATTCCTCCAAATTCTTGTTACCTCATTTCTCTTTACACTTGCATCAAGCCAATTATAAAACTCTAATATATATATATATATATATATATATATATGAAAGTATGCAAACAGTTTGTTTGATATGGCTATGCCGACAATTTTTGGGAGAATATGTGCTTAATTGAAGTCATACCTAATTTGTGTGCAGTTAGGGTTCGAATCACACACAAAGCGGCTTCCAGTCTATAACTCTGCTGATAAGGCATAATAGGCCGAAATGTACATACAGAGAATGACTTTTTCTCGATTTGTTTACGCTTTACATTTGAACAGATATATTTGCCTAATTCATTAATTATCAACTAATTAATTTTCAAATCAGGTATGACTTCAATTAAGCCCATATTTCTATATATATATATATATATATATATATATATATATATATATATATATATATATATATATATATAGTGTCTGAGTATTATTTATTTATAAAAATGCATGGAAACACATAAAAAAATCAAAAAAGGTAAAAAAGCATCTGGAAATTTTCTTGCTCCTGCATGGGTTGACAGCCAACAAAATGAACAAAAGTGATACCTATTTTTTTGATTGTGCTCAACTAGTTTTGACCGTAGGTCATCATCAGGAGAAAAAGTCTGTGAAAAAAATGTTTCAAGAAATTTAAAAAAAAGAAGTTTTTAATCCACAAAAAAAGGGATGAAAAATGTACTGGCAACTTGGCATATCCATTTGTTGAATGAAAACTATATCCTGGTTGAATTATCTTGGATTGATATGATCATACCTAGTGCCTCCTTTTCCCAATCCTTTGCCTCCCTTTCCAAGTCCAGACATGTTGAATTTTTTTGAAAGCTATATATATGTCTTTGTGGTGGAGGCACCTGATTAATGAGTTTTTTTTTATTAGGTTCAGGAGTGGTTTGTTTCAAGTTAGGTGTAGGTGACCACTGGCTGATATATTTGTTTATAAAGGTATTAGTGATACCCATATTTTATTACCAGGCTGGGTAATCTAGTTTCATATTAAGTTGTCATGGATTATAGCTTTTTAATTTGTCTATCCATTTGACTTTCAGCTGATATATATATATATATATATATATAAATGAATAAAGGATACCTTGGTTCAGATCAGGGCTCGACATTAATGCCGTCCCGGGATGATAAAAATTACATCTGGGACGATCAATATGTCATCCGGGACAGTTTGCCGGGGACGGTAAAAATTTTTTCCTGAAAGTTATTACTACAAACAAAAGTTTGATCTTAAATAATAGATTTAATTAATTTTAATTCGTTTTTAAAAACGTAGCAAACGATTTTTTGGAGCCACCCTAGTGTAGATGATGCTAATGAATTAAACAAAAAAATTTTGATTTCGGGACGGTCCAAACCCCATTCGGGACGTTTGATAATTTTTGTTTGGGACGGTCATGAAAAAAGTTAGTGTCAGGGCCTGGTTCAGATATAAATTTATTTCAGAATTTCTTTGAATCCTGAGTTTAATTTTTACTAATTTGAAGGTCTCATCCCCTTATTGGTATTAATAAAAAATCGTACAAAATTTTATTCAGTAGATGTATAATATAATTTATATGTATAATATATATAATGTTTTATATATATGATGTATAATAATATATTCTCATAATCCTGAGTCTAATTTTTACTAATTTGAAGGTCTCATCCCCTTATTGGTATGAACTTCCAGTTTCACTAATTTTTTTTTTCAAATTTCTCCTTTTGCGTTTATTTATAATACTCTGTATATGTAATATATCATTACATGTATGTTTGCATTCTCAAATTTGGTTGAATCCTATCAAGAAAACATTTGATATCATCCACCTATATATATATATATATATATATATATATATATATATATATATATACACACTTTCAATAAGAAAAACTTAACAAACTGTCATTTGGCTATTATAAATTTATTTCGACCAGAACTCAATAAATGAACCTAATCTCATCTGATAGCCTACTACATAATAGATTATGTAGTGGGCTATCAGATGAGACTAGGTTCATTTATTGAGTTCCGGTCAAAATAAATTTATAATAGCCAAATGACAGTTTGTTTAGTTTTCCTTTCATATTAAAAGTGTAAATATGGTCTGTATATAATTAATTTATTAGTTATTATACATTGAGCTCTCTATGGATTTGTAAAAATCCTTGTATAAATCTAGAAGTTTGCATCAACATGAGCATGCATTGTGGACATACAGGAGATATTGATGATCCCAAATAGAATTATCCCCTACATATCAGTCAGTTGGATTCCTTTATATATATACATATATTCTGTGTTGGCATCCTTCTGTCTGTTAAAGACGATGGTATAGTGTCCACTTTTTTTTCTTTCTATCTGCATCTGCGTGAGTGGTTGAACAGACCAATTTTCGAATGGCAATCTCTGGTGCAGTGACTGCAAACAAACAGTGATGCTTGCTGGAGCTCCTTCCTTCTGGCTCTCTTTTCTGTGGCGGCTTCTTTCCTCTCTGTTTCACTCCTTTTCGTCCCTTGTTTGATGAGGAAGCATCAGGCCGCTCGGTTTTCTGCACAAGCCTCCCATGTGTTGGTGTTTCTTTCTCATTCCTTTATGCTACTCACCAAAACCCTCCCTTTCTCTCCCTGCTTACCCATTTACCTTTTCACCATAAAAGCAGAATGTACAAGCACTTAAGTCAATAAATTTTTAAAAAGCTTTAGCCAATAATGAGGCAAAATATCAATTGAACTTAGTTGTGTTGTTATATCCACATTTTTCCTCTATTCTCAACCATATATATATATATATATATATATATATATATAGAGAGAGAGAGAGAGAGAGAGAGAGAGAAAGAGAGAGAAAGAGATGGAGGGAATCGCGTGGTGTAATGGTTAAAGTCATGGGAAATAGACTCGTCGCCCCAAGTTCAAATCCTGGATGTGGTAATTGCATTTCACTTAGCGCTAACACCCTAGGGAAAGGTATGAATCCTACTCTCCCTTCAGCTATGGGTAAATAGTAGGGCAGACTGGGCTCTTTAAGCTTGGTTAGGCAACTGGTCTAGGAGAAGGAAAACTCTGAATTCAAACCTGTTGAACTCCGTTAAAGAAATTGACCCTGTGTCACATCCTGCTCGTGCGGAGGGGTGGGTAAATATGTATGTATATATATATAAAATCCATAATAGTCTTTAGATGTGTACATGTTGCAGTCCAGCATGTTAACCACTACATGACAGTAACTCCCCCTAATATAGTTGAGCCATAAATAGTCTTTAGAAGTGTTCATAAAATAAAATAAAGAAAAACAGAATTATATTTGATACACTTTCATACTGACTAGCCCTGTCGGCTGTCTCTGTAGAATACACAGACTGCACTCTGCAGAGGGATAAGACCCCCCCCCACTCCACTGAGGCCACCTGTTGGTTTTAGGAGGCAATCCATGATGTTGATAGAATCCTGGTGGCTGAACAGTCCATGCCTCGCAACACTCCACTTTGATCCTTGCTTAGGCTAGACTGATGGTTGATCAATCAGCTGGTCATGTCAGGCTCTAGCACCTATATGATTGTCCCAATCCTGTTGCTCTTATTGCAAAACCCCAACCCTTTTAATCATATATGTGCTAGAATGCAGTGGCTGAGGGTCTTAATTAAGAAAAAAACAAACAATTAGAAATCAATAATACTAAGCGCATATTTATCAAAATCAAATTTTTGATATCAATATGTAAATTAGCCTTCCCATTCACACTGTAAACCGATATTTTATTGTATATATGAATACAATTGCATGTTATTAGTATGTAGGTATGGCCAACAGTATTTATAATGTAAAACAATTTTATTAATAATTGAGGTTTAAATATAAATAAAATCATGGAGAACGTGACATAAATAATTAAAAGAATTGTGACTTGAGTAATAATATAGTTTCGGTTACAGACAGATAAACACACAATCTCCATTATAATAAGAAGAAGATGCATTTGTGTATTATAACTGTACTATTATACTAGGTACTAAAACCTGATCTATTTGAAAAAAAAAGTTGTATGCCTTTCGTAGAATTCTATATTATTTCTATCTATATATTAATACACTTGTTCTTAAATCTTCCATCAGTTATGATCCTGCAACACCCTCTGGTTAAAAATGAGACTGTCCAAATTGTTCAAGATGCAATGCAAAAATCTAAATCCAGATTATCTGGTGTTGCTTAATCACAGATTTCTTATTTATCACATTTTATTTCACCCAATTTTAAAATGAAACCTTCCAAATGGTCTATGTCACTTAAATACCCTAGTTAAAATTAAAATGAATTGAAAAAAAAAAAAAAATGGAGAATAAAACAATTATATTAGTGTAGCGCTATTACTACTAAGGGACCATATCCAAGGAAACATGGTTGAAAAAGTCTTTCAAATTTAGATAAAATTAAATTAGTAAGACCCTCAGCCACTGCCTTCTAGCACAGTAGGATGTTGAATGGCATCTCGTAGTGAGGTTCTAATTCTGGAGCTCTTGTGGCATACCCCTTCATTGCCATTACTCCCAGGTCTACTCTGACCCAGAGTGGAGGTACTTGTTAGGATCCTATCTTTGGGTTAAATAGATCAAAAATGAATTTTTAAAAAATGTGTTTAAAAAAACAGTTTAAAAAAATTTGTGTACCCTACAGGAATGAATAAAACAAAAACTTCTCTGGCATAAAATAACCCACAGGGTTGTCATGCCGTAAAATCCAATGAACCAATATCCTAAGACAGACATTTTATGTTTGTGAATGAAAAGTTTGAGAAATCTTGGTCGTTGTTTTTTTTTTTCTTTCTTTCACACTTCCCTTGACCTTCAAATGATTAAAAAAAAAAAAGAAGAGTTTAAAATGTCCGACCTCTTTTACAGGTAAGAGACGAAGGTTTACTTTCTTTTGGCGGTGATTGTCTGGGTGATAATGAGAGAGGGCAGGGGTGGGAAGGAAGGAGAGAGTGAGAGAGAGAAGGGGGAGTTAACAAAAGAAGAAAGAAACAGAAACAGAAGAAAAGTGAATGAAAAGAAGGAGAGACACAAGGAAAGAAAGAGAAACAAAGAGAAATGAAAAAGATGAGTGAAAAGATAGAAAGAAATAAAATAATCTGTAATGGAATGTTGGCCTTTTGTTCCAAACGTACACGCATAGATATGAATGTTTATAACACCCATATCTATGCGTGTAACTAGCAGGACCTGTGGATATACCACAGTATGATAATTTAATTATTACATTTGCAGTGATGCTGATAGCTTTTTGATTTAGTACTTTCTGGGTCACACATATTTGCTTTGAATAAATCCCCTGGAAAATTTATGGGTCCCAACTAAAGCTGTCTAACTCCTACCTTGTAACCTATCCTCGGTAATTCGTTTCTAAGAAAATATTGAAATGTATTTACAGTGAGCTTGAAATGGTGAGGGAAGAAAAAAGGAAAACACCGGGATGCTTGGATATGATTTTACTGCGTCCTTTTACATTTTTGTGCATCAGGGACTCATACCTATCAGCATATCTGCATTTGATATGTATGTATGAGTAGCACAGGGATCTGTGCAGTAAAGTGAGGAGCTGATGGTAGGTATGGTACTCCACCTTAGACACCAAAACGATCTCCTTGGTATAGCGCTAGTGAAAAGGGGATAGACTATAGTTCAATATGTAAAAAATATAATAATCTTGATTTAATTCTCTCTCACTCTTCTTTTCTTTCTTTCCTTCTTTTCATTTATGTTCGATTGAAACAGATTAACATTATCACTTTCGTGTGCTCACCCCCTATCTCTATCTTTCCCCTTCTTTCTTTCTTCTTTCTTTCTTATTATATTTTTCTTTCTTCTTTCTTATTATATTTTTTCTGTGTAGCATGTCGTTTTCTTCCCTTTCTTTCTTTATAATAAAAACGGAATGGTCCATTTTTTAGCTGAGATGATGACACTCATAAGAAATGAGAATTCAGTGGATAAGAAATACCAGATAATCAGGATTTAATTTTTGCATTTCATCTTGGATGATTTTGACAGTTTCATTTTTAACCAGAAGACAAGTAATAATATAACAATGGGAGTTTTAAATTACATGCCTTTTTACAAAAAATCTATGTTGGAACCATTACACAAGATCCCAAACATAGTTTATTTTTTGGATTATTTGGACTAATTGTTCTCGTCTTCATTGTTATATACACATTTCGGACGATGTGCCCTCCAGCTTTCTTCAGGTGTTTCTTGTCGAACTTGAGAACCTTCATGTCACAATCGCGAGCCTTCACAGTACTTCAAACCAAACCCTTTATTCAATCCAATGAATGAAGGTTCAGTGTGACATGAAGGTTCCCGAGTTTGAAGAGAAAATTTCTGAATCCAACAAGAAATAGCTGAAGAAGGCTGAAGGGCACATTGGCCAAAACATTGTGTATATAATAATAAAAATAAGGACAATAGTCCAAATAATCCAAATTATCAAGCCTCATCTGAAAATTTCAGAGAAATTGCATTTTTTTTTTTTTAACACTTCCTTATTTATCTAGACCAGGGCTTCTTAAACTTTTTACATGATGCACACCTTCTGGTTGGGTTTGGTTTGATTTCTTTGTTTAATGGCATATCAACCTTCGTGGGTTATTTAATGCCAAAGCCATCTTTTAGAAGAACAGTCATCATTTAATCAGTATGGCATATCAACCTTCATGGGTTATTTAATGCCAAAGCCATACTTTAGAAGAACAGTGATAGTACTATTTAACCCATAGCTTGGGGGAGGATTAGGTTCATATCTTCCCCAAGGGTATTAGTCTGAAAGTGAACATAATAGTGTGACTGGAATTGGAACTCACTACAATGTTGCAGTCCAGCACATGCACCTGCTGCACTCCTTCTAACCAAATTTAATTTCTATCCACCCCTAAATAAATTAATTGAATATTAGATTACAAAACATAACTAACTGTTGTAACTTGAGTATCTAAGTTACCAGAGAAAGTAGGAAGAAAACACGAGTATTTTAGATAAGGAAAAAAGTTTTCCTAGACAAATACAAGCAAAAAGAGTAATCACCAATTGACAGGTTGCTCAGCTGATGTTTCACCATTTATGAAAAACAGATGATTCCATTTTCCTCTTTTAGGTACTATATAATAAAGTGATGATGTTTAGACCAAGGGTTCCCAATCTTTTTTTGTCATGCCTCAACTAATCACCTCTAAAATCCTGATGTCCTCCATGTTGTAATATATAATTCTTATAATTAAAAAAGAGAACTCCGTTTGAGCTGAAGAAGCTTAAAATGTTAATATCTTGGTTTAACACTTAATGTCCTATACCACCTCATTCCACCCAGCCAGAAGTCACATTTATTTTCCTAATCTGCCCCAAACGATAGCCTTTGTTTAAATGTAATATTAAACATTTAGAAGTTTTTGATTTAAGGAAAATAATAGGTAACTTTAAATGAAAAGGCCATTTTTAGCCATTTTTTGATAAATCCTTATAAGAATGGGGCTCTGGACTTAGAAAATTCTCAACAGGATGTTAAGATTAAACAAACTTCAAAAGAACATGTCATCTATAAAAATGAAATAAACAAAAGACTTTGTTAGTCTCAATTACCCCCCCCCCCTTAAAAATCAAATGGCTCCATGATGTGAACCACTGGTTTTATACTATACACTTCTAAATACGTTCTGATCAGTAGTTTTTGGCAAAACACAGAATTGTGCAAATGCTACAGCCTCTATATTCACCAGACCCTCAGCTCTGTGCCACTTTTTCTTGTTTTCTAAACTGATTGAAAAATTTACTGGAATAAGCTAGGGCAGGTTTAGCACAGTCCATAGAGGGTCCTGCTGTGAACCGTGAGGTTCCTGGTTCGATACCGGCCCTCACCAACACAGCGTATGAATAGCACAGGGATCTGTGCGGTAAAGTGAGGAGCTATCTCCTTGGTCTAGCACTAGTGAAAAGGAGATAGACTCCCTCGCTGTCTGGCTGATACCGATTTTAGGCCACCCCAACGACTTTACTTTTTTTACTTACTGAAATAAGTGTGTTGAAAGGCAAGATGAGGATTATTTTCACTATCTATTTACCTCAGAACTCAATCTATTCAAATAAAGTCCAATTATTATTGTAATCTGAGTCCTTCTGCTCAATTATAATTAACTAACCATAAGCAGCTTACAGTAGGATCACAGTTGTGAGCAGCTTGAAGTAGGCAAAGCATCAATAATATATATATATATATTTACTAATTAACTAATTAACAGACATTACTAACACATTTTTTATAAAAAAAATTGTCTGTAATTGTTATTTAGTAGTAATTTAGGTCTCCACATGTCATGGCCCCTGGCCTTTTTTGTAAAATTGATGACAGATATTTTGGCTATACATTTTACTTCTTTTCTTTTTAATTTTCAATACTTTAAACATACGCTCATTTCTTTTTGGGCGCCAGTGGATGTCTTCAGTGATGTTTTTATGCAAAGTTCATTGGGATGTTTCGGGTCTTACAACATCATACATCCCTCGCATTGCAGACCCCACCAGAGGCGATCTAACTCTGGTGCAACCACCTTTTCTTAACCGCTAAAAAGACATGATGGGGAAAATCTTTTTTTTATATACTGGACGGTTGTTGACCTCATCCCAATCAAATACAAATACATAGAATTGTTTTGTAGACGAGTTTTCATCTGCCTGACTAAGATTTCTATGAATCACGTGTATCAGTTGCTGATTTTTCATCATCATCATGTCGCGCAATTTGCACGGATATCCATAACAATCTCTCGCCAACCTTCCCTATCATTCATCGACTCTGGGAGCTTCTCCACGCAGCAGCCAGCATCCCTACATAGTTGGTCAATGTAGGTCCTGGCTGGGCGGCCCACATTAGCGTGCCCATGTGCTAGCTTCCACAGTAGTACGTTGCTTACAAGCTCGTCCTTACTTCTCCAGCTGTGTCCTGCATGTCTAGCCCGTCTTACTTGTATGGTTTGTGAGATGGGGAGCAGGTGGCCATACAGTTGCTTTTTTGTGGGGTGCTGCTTCCACGACTTATTCAGGACCGCTCGCAGCATTCTTGTGCAGCTCCCATCTAGCTTATTCTCAAGACGCTTTGATAGGGTCCAGGTGGTACAGCCATACAGCAGTACCGACACAACCACAGCCTGGAACAATCGTCTCTTTAGCTTGTCAGGGAGATTGGATTTCCATATGACTGATAATTTGTTGGTGGCCAACTATTCCTTTCCTATTCGAGTTACAGGGTGTTATTTCTCTGAATTTTTTAGATGAGGCTTGATAATTTGTATTATTCGGACTACTGTCATGAGGACTATATTGTTATCTGCACTATTTCTCTGAATTTTTTAGATGAGGCTTGATAATTAGTATTATTTGTATTATTCAAACTATTGTCCTCATCTTCATTGTACAATGTTTTGACCAATGTGCCCTCTGGCCTTCTTCAGGTATTTCTTGTCGGACTCGGGAACCTTCTTGTCGTAATCGGGAGCCATCATAGAACTTTGAATCTAACCCTTTATCTATACCTCCGGGGACTGAATAAAGTGTTAGATTCAAAGTTCCGTGATGGTTCCCAATTACGACAAGAAGGTCCTCGATTATGACAAAGTTCCTGAGTCTGACAAGAAATACCTGAAGCCGGAGGGCACATTGGCCAAAACGTTGTACAGATAATTATGAAGATGAGGACAATAGTCCGAATAATACAAATAATACTAATTAAAGGGTGTTCCATATTTTTTTGCTTTTTATAGTTATGTGAGGCTACATGATTATTCAACCGAATTGATAATTATAAAATATTTTCAAAAAAGAATGATTATACAAAATATATAATGGGATTCAGTGTCTGTAACTGAAACTACATCACTGCTTACATCACAATACCCTCCTCAGGAATGTGTAAAAAATGCACAATGCTTTCTTTTCGATACACACACTTACACAGTCCCATACTCACACCGTAAAAAGAATATTTGACGTCATATTTCAAACCGTCTCCTTTTTTCAAACCTCAAATTTTAAACAGACTGAATAACAAGGACTACCATTTGCTTTTCTCATTATTCTGTGATAAAAATTTCTCATTACCTTCCATATACCAACAAATGCCCTGAAGATGATCTAATTAATAGATCGAAACACTGCAGCGTCGGCCAATAAATTCACCACTTAACTCATTTAAACCTGTGTTTTTTCATTCTTTCTTAATATACTACACACACATATATATATATATATATATATATATATATATATACACACACACATATACTATATATAACTATAAACTATATATAGTCATGCATATTATATATATATATACATGTAGAATTTATATATACAGACATGTAGAATGTATCAAAGTGAGTACATAGATTAACCTAGCTAATTATAAAAGGCACAACAATTACGAGACGTGCAAGAGATCCTAAACACAAAGCAACAATTGAACTTCATCAATCAGCGAGGATATTTTAGACGGCAATTTCCTTAATTACGGTCGTGTACGAAGGTCAGATGAACGACCACACAATACAGAAGGTCACCAGATCCAGCCCAACGTACAATGGACGAGATATTTTTTTTTGGAGGGGGAGAGGGCCTTAACGGATTCGTCTTTTTTCCTCAGGAGGGGAGGGAAGATGTTCATTCATGATTCAATTTGGTCTAAATTGTATCAACACAAGGTCATGAAATGAAATGAAAAATATAGAGGAAATGAGACACACGCACACACACACACTACATACACACATACACACTACATACACACACTGCATACATACACACACACATATATTTGTTTTTACTTCAATTTATTCCACCTTGTGTTGTAATGACCAGCCCCAAATCCCCAAATTAGGACTCCACTTCTAGATAGTTGTTTAATAACTATACCAAAGCCCAGCCTAACCTTTTATTACCCATCTCATTTGCCTCACCATCTCAAATAACTCATCCACTACCTCTAAGACTCCAATTCCTAATAAAAATTGTTTAAATAATAATAAATATGGCCTGAATTCATTTTGTCAGTTAAGCTTTCTAAGAAAGGGAATGTTTGACCTAATTTAAGCTACTGGCTGCTGCTTGTGAACTCTAACATAGAAATATATTTCAAATTCTCCCATGTCTCTCTCTCTCTTTCCTCTCTCAGAGAGACTAAGATTATATAATGAGGAGGTAATCAAGAGATACATAGAGGGGAAAAAGTGATAGACAGAAAGTAAAGTAAGAGATAGGTCAGTTATTTGACTTAATTGCAAATTACAACTAATTAGAACGAATTAAAATGGATTTTTTCCCAAACATAATTCAATCCTAAAAGTAAGGAATGATTTAGTATAAATTTTGTGTCATTAAATTAAATAGGAAAAAAGCCTCAGGGAACCAAAAGTTAATTCACTCAGTTTTAGTATAAAATATATATATATATATATATATATATATATATATATATATATACACACACATATACATAAACATATATATATATATATATATATATATATATATATACACACACATATACAAAACATATATATATATATATATATATATATATATATATATATATATTGATATTCAAAGGAATTTTGATGAATACAATAGAATCCAAATTGTCTTGTAGTTTTTTTTAATTTTTCATTTCAAACATTCAAATAATTTTCTTAATATTATCATCTCGAAAAGAATATATAAAAATTCTAAACAGTTATTATTCTGAGTACTTTCAGTTCTCCTTTGAAAAGACAATATGCTACGAAGATATGGAAATGAATCCAACAGTTTTGTGGAAAATATATATAACAGCAAAATGTGGATGATTTCAAATTAAATTTTCAAAGATTAAATCATATTCATAAATCTTATTTTTCACATTTATTATTTTTCCACACACACACATTATATATGAAGATAGGTGGGTTAGACAAAAATCTGACAGTATGAGATAAGGTAAAAGGAAAAGTAGACAAAAAAAATAATGACTCAAACAAGTAGAAGTAGGAGAGATATATTTTGTTCTTCTTTATGCGAAGAACTTCATCAGTCTGATGAAATTCTTCGCGTAAAGAAGAACAAAATATATCTCTCCTACTTCTACTTGTTTGAGTCATTATTTTTTGTCCACTTTTCCTTTTACCTTACCTCACAATATATATATATATATATATATATATATATATATATATATATAACAGATCCAAAAAAAATTTACTTGGATTGCTTCAACTGATTGACTCATTTAAAATCCAAAAAGTTCTTATGATTGCCACAAAAATAAATTGGAGGAGTCCCTGTGGCGTAGTGGTTAACATGCTAGACTGCAACATCATAGTAAAGGTATGTATCACCTTATCACCCCAGCTATTGGTTAAATAATATCACTACTGTTCTTCTACAAGGATGTTTTTGGCGTTAAATAACCTATTAAACCAAGAAACCTAACCAAAAATAAATTCTGCTTAATGTGTACAGTATTAACACCCCTCCTAGAAAACACTGATTGCACCTCTACAGAGGCGGAAAGTCCCCCCAATAGGGCTACCTGTTGGTCATAGGTGGTGACCCATGATGCTTAAGTATGGAATCCTGGTGGCTGAGCAGTTCATGACATGCAACACTCCACTTTGGCCTTTACTTAGGCTAGATAGGTGGTCGGAGAAATGCTACGATGCCAATCAATCAGCTGGTTACGCCAAACCCTAGCATCTATATGATTGTCCAACCCCTTTGTCCTTATGACAAACCCTCAATCCTTTTTATCATATATATCCTAGAAGGCAGTGGCTGAGAGTCTTAGTGTCCTGGGTTTGATGTTAAACTGTATCTAATGATGAAGTTCCAATTCTGGAGCTCTGAAGAATGTGAAGTGCAATTCTTCCAGGTCGTAGTTGTATCAGTGCAACTGTACAGCTCAGGCCCTGACACTAACTTTTTTCATGACCATCCGAACAAAAATTATCAACCATCCCAAATGGGGTTTGGACCGTCCCGAATGGGGTTTGGACCGTCCCGAAATCAAAATATTTTTGTTTAATTCATTAGCATCATCTATACTAGGGTGACCCCCAAAAAATTGTTTTAAAAACGAATTAAAATTAATTAAATCTATTATTTAAGGTCAAACTTTTGTTTGTAGTAATAACTTTTAGGAAAAATTTTTACCACCCCCGGCAAACTGTCTTGGATGCCATATTGATCGTCCCGGATGTAATTTTTATCGTCCCCGGGATGACGGGACAACATTAATGTCGAGCCCTGGTACAGCTGCACCGCTTGGACCAAAATGAAACGACTACAGAACAAGTTAAGCATCACAAGTTGCCACCTATGGCCAACAGATTACCCCATTGGGTGGACTTTACTCCTCTGCAGAGGTGCAGTCAGTGTATTCTACAGCCCCAGCCGACAACAATAACCAAGGAAAATAATCACTTCCTATGACAGGGGTTAACATGCCGTAAAATCTAACCAACCAACATCAAATAAAATATCCAAAGAGAGAGTCATGGATATTCCATTCTACCAACCTGGCATCATGATGATGATTAGAAGGAAATGGCCAGATATGTCATTCTGGCCAATTGGAAAATGTGCTTTGTATTCCAGGGACTGGAAGAATGTCTGATAAAAGACTAATTGGACTGTAATTCCTGGCAAATGGTACCGAATTACAAATGATGGCACTTAAATGCAACCAAAGATACTAACAAGCAGCATGGTTTGTTTGAAATTAGTCACTACCAAGTTAATGTCTGTCTTTTCTACAGATTTAAGGGAATAAACCAAAATCTGAAGAAAATTGTAAATTAGAGAGGGAGGAAGGGAGGGAGAGAGTGGGAAATAGGGAGGGAGAGAGGGGCAGAGAGAGAGGGGCAGAGAGAGTGGGAGATAGAGGAGAGAGAGATAGAGAATGAGGGAGGAAGAGAGTGGGAGATAGAGAAGGAGAGATAGAGAGGGAGACAGAAAGATAGAGAGGGACAAAGAGAGAGAGAGAGAGAGAGAGAGAGAGAGAGTGGAGGAAGGGAGTGGGAAATAGAGAGGGAGAGGAGAAGAGAGACAGAGAAGTTGGTTGATGGATTTTACGGCGTGTCAACCCTCCTCGGGTTATTCTGTGCCAAAAATATTTTGTTTTATTTATTCATGATGGGTATTCAAAATTTATTTTTTTTAAACACTATAGGGAGATACCTGTTACAGAGACTAATAATGAAATTAAAAAAAAAAATAATAAGGATGAGAGTTTTTGTTAATATTGCATAATATGGCTTGTTTTGGCCGATTTATTTAATGGCACATTAACTCCTTAAGGGTTATTTAAAGCCAAAATCTGATTCATTTGTAAAACTTTGATTTGGTCTATCTATTAATAATGGAGATTCGCTTCCGGTTTTTGTCTGTAACAAAAATTACATCACTGCTTACATCACATTACCTAACACATAATCCAACGTCATAACATAGAATAAATATACTCAAAATGTGAGCATGCAACGTTAAACAATCCTCATTGTTTCAATAAATAGATGCCTGGCGTTATATATTTATATATAGATTGTTTTATTCTAATATAATATTTAAAGTTATAGGAACTGTTTCCATTTCAAATTGTCTTTCTTTCTTTTTTTTTTTTTTACTCCTTTAATAAATTTGACGATTTTACATACTTATGGTACACACTCTATGACATTGAATTTTCAGCTCCCATCCTCTCAGGCAATATCTTTCAAAAAATTATTTTTACATTGTGTTACGAGGGTACTTTTTTATTTTGCTAGTTTGTTTAATGGCATATCAGTTTTATTTTGTATAAACTGCATAGGTGTTCCTTTACTTTAATATTTATGACATATTTTTTGTCATTAAGATTTTGTGAAAAACAAGTTATTTATTAACTGCTCCTTTTGCCCCCGGTCTCTTTTTTTGCCTCCTGCCCCCTAGATCTTTACACCGCCCCTAGAGGACAGCACTTCCCGCTTTTAGAACCACTAATTTAACCCATAGGTGGGGAGATTTCCCAATGTTAAGTTTTTAAATGCCATCCTTGGCTAATTGAAAAGGGCTTAAAGTAAGTAAGTCCTGAGTTATGGAATTCTTTGGTAAGCGTATAAGTCCTATCCTGTGTATAAGTCCTATCCTGCGTATTGTTAAAGGTCCAGTGATTTAATCCTATGTCCGTTGTCCACGAAAGTCGAAGTAGTTATGGCCAGTACTGTCAGTTTAAGTATTGTATCAGCAGCAGAGTACTGCCAGCGATTGGCCAAGAGTTTGATCCACTGGGAAGGTGATCCACTGGGAATGAATTAATAAGAATTGTGCTAATGTATCTCTAGTGTGAGTCCTTTATTTATCAAAAATGACTTCATTCGGCATTAGATGACCCGAAAATGGTTGATAGGCTGTAAACAAACAAACCGACCAACTAACTTAGCAAAATACCAGGATTTTATTTTTTTGTGGAAGATTATTTAATTAAAATGGTTTGGTTTGGTTTCTTTGAAAAATGCATATCGGTTTGGGAAAATAGTTTGGTTTGGTTTATGGTTTGGTTTGGTTTCTTTGAAAAATGCATATAGGTTTGGGAAAATTAATTTTTAATTATATAATTATTTAATTCTATATAGCGTTTTTTTTACTTTGGTTTGGTTTGGTTTCTTTGTTTAATGGTATATCAATTTTCCCAAACCTATATGCATTTTTACAGCATATCAACCATTTTCGGGTCATCTAATGCCGAATGAAGTCATTTTTGATAAATAAAGGACTCACACTAGTTACAGTACCTCCTGCTGCTTACATGGTTCCCCAGTTAAGTATTGAACAGGCTCATCGCTGCTTAACTTCGGTGATCTAGCGAGAACCAGAATTTTTTATATATATATATAAAAGCTTGTAAGGTGTGTGAGCTTTTTTCTTCTTTTTTTTATAAAACCAAAAGTAAAATTTTCTTTAAATTTTCATTTTAACTGGAGATACATTAGCACAATTCTTATTAATTCATTCCCAGTGGATCACCTTCCCAACCCAGTCGTGTCTAGTTTTGTACTCCCGTTGTGCTAATTTGCTACATTCGCAAAGTACATGGTTTACAGTCTCATCTCTATTACTGCATAGTCTTCTACATTTACTATTTTGTTGGGTCTTATCAATTTTCGCTTTGATGTAGTTTATGGCATTATTTTATGCAGCAATTACACTGGTTTACAAAGAAATTGAGGCAAGCACAAAAATAGCTGTTTTAAACTAATTTGGGGGTGCTGAATTCAGATTGGAAATCCGTTTTTACTCATCACCTCTAGTTTTTTAGATATGCATACTGTACATTTTGTACACATACTGTACATAAAGGCATATATGCATTCAGGGTTAATTTCTAATATTGTGTGACTTATGTCTTCTATTTTAGTTATTATGCAGGAAACTGAGAGCATGGGAAGCATTTAAGTCAGTCTGTAGTGGCTTCCTTGGTAACACACGCATACCAAATTACCAAGCCTGTATTGAGAAGTTGCTAAAGATTTATGAGGATATGGGATGCCGAATGTCACTCAAAATTCATTTTCTCCATTTCCACCTCAACTTCTTCCCTCCAAACCTTGGAGCAGTGAGTGATGAGCACGGAGAAAGATTCCACCAAGACATTACAAAGATGGAGAGCAACTACCAAGGCAAGTGGAACCCCGACATGATGGGAGACTTCTGCAGGATGCTCTTGCGTGACATCCCGGAGGCAAAATACAGCAGATCATCTAAGAAAACACACTTCTAACTGTCTGCGGTACTATGAATTGTGTACATTGTGTCATCCAAGTATATTTATTCCGTCAATGTTCTTTATCTATCCTGTTTTATCTGTAATAAGCTGCTGCAACTGTTGAAATAAGCATGTATATACTCTGTATATACTAAAATAAGACTATTTAAAAGACAGAAAACTAGAGGTGATAAGCAAAACTGTTTATAAATTTGAATTCAGCACACCCAAATTAGTAAAAAAACATCTATTCACATTCTTGCCTCAGACAAAAAATATTTTTTTGTAAACCAGTGTAATTTGCCAAAAAATCGTCTGTTAACAAACAACTAGATTTTGACGGTGTAAATGAAAAAAATGTCATTATGAAACGAGATCGCAAAAGGGTGCCTAAAGGTCATATGGTCCAGAATATCTACTGGATCCAATCTACTTTTATTATTTAGATTTTTCAGGCAGTTGTCTTCATCTTTATTGTTGTATACAAAAACGTTTCGACTGATGTGCTTTCTGGCCCTCTTCAGGTTTTTCTTTGTAAAAATATGTCATGAATAAAGAAATTTACAAAAACTTCAACGTCTTGTTTCCAGATCTTAAGAACCAAATACAAAGATTTATCAAGCAAACATTGGAATAAGTTTGGTTTGGTTTGTTGGATTTTCCAGCACGTTCCAGCATTCATGCTTGATGGTATTCAACATTTTTAATGATATATGTGCTATAAGGCGGTGGCTGAGGGTGTTAGTATCCTGGGTATGATGCATCTAATGGTGGGGTTCTAATTTTGGAACTCTGGGGAGTGTGGAGTACCCCTTCATCGTCATTACTTCCAGGTCCACTCTGACCCAGAGTGGTAGTACCTGTTAGGGTATCATCTTTGGGTTATATAGAAAAAATGAGTTGTAGAAAAATTGTGTTTGTAAAAAAATTGTGTTTTAAAAAAATTGTGTTTGTAAAAAGATTGTGTTTGTAAAAAAATTGTGTTTTAAAAAAAAATTAGTTTAAATAAAATATTTTGAAACCCATCAAGAATGAATAAAACAAAATGTCTCCAGCACAAAAATAACTCAACAAAGGTTGACATGCCGTAAAATCCAACCAACCAACCAATTTTCCAGCTGCAGTACCCAGTTTTATTGGTTTTTGAGACCAAGTGAGGGTTCCTGTTACTTAAAATGTTGATGCAATAAAGAAAAACTGAGATAATTTTTTGATTCAGAGACCAAAAATTAGTTAAAAACAAAATTGTGTTGTCCAGTGTAATGTTTTATTATTTTCCATTATATGTTAATTTTTTAAATATTCCATAAAATAAACACAAATTTGTTAGAGGATGTATTTTTATAATTCTTGAGAAAAATCGAAGGTATCCTGTAGCTCAAAAAGTTGATGCGATATAGAAAATCTACAGTCATTTTTGGATTCAGGTCAAAATACAGTCAAAAACTAGTGTCAGATCTAACTCAATGAAAATTGTTTTGCCCAGTGTAATAAACAATAAATGTTTCTGTGATTTCTAAATATTTTAGAGACCTTATGTTTGGGATTACTCTCCTACCAATAAGTTTTGAAGTATACTAGAAGTGGAAGCAGCACCCCACAAAGAAGCAACTGTATGGCCACCTGCCCCCCATCTCACAAACCATATGAGTAAGACGGGCTAGGCATGCAGGACACTACTGGAAAAGCAGGGATGAGCTCGTAAGCGACGTACTACTGTGGAAGCCAGCACATGGGCACGCTAATGTGGGCCGCCCAGCCAGAACCTACATTGACCAACTATGTAAGGATGCTGGCTGCTGCGCAGAGAGGCTCCCAGAGTCGATGAATGATAGGGAGGTTGGCGAGAGATTGTCATGGATATCCGTGCAAATTGCACG
Organism: Doryteuthis pealeii; assembly: GCA_023376005.1. NCBI lineage: Eukaryota > Metazoa > Mollusca > Cephalopoda > Myopsida > Loliginidae > Doryteuthis > Doryteuthis pealeii. The sequence goes on along the minus strand of CM042140.1, from coordinate 63,792,413 downwards.
ACATGATGATGATGAGAAGTGTCTACCCTGCGTCACCTGGGTAAAATGGAGATAAAAAAAAATGTTTTTGTCTCACAGATCCATTGATTGTTTTGGTCTTCCATAATTTATTTGATTATGTTTTAAGCATGAACGCCGCCAATGACTTTCCTTTCTCTTACTATTCAAATTTCAATTTTCAAATATCTACATATATAGATAAAATCTTCATTATTTTTGCACAAAAAGCAAGATCTGGTGATAGTGAATGTGTATATATTTGCTTTGTCCTTAATTGTTTTATTTTCGTAGTTTCCTCCGGATATACATACATACATAACACACCAACTGCCCTTTATATATGTATAGATGGCCTTGAGCCAGACTATGTAAAGGTTAGTAAGTGAAGTTTGGTGGATGCTTTCTTTTCTGTAAAGAATCCAAGGAAAATGATATTCATGTTATACTTGTCTCTGGAAGCTTGATATGATGAAGGTGTTTGCAGAGTGTTGACTTTGGTCTTAGTATCAGACTATATCATAGTAACCCCGTAATCCTTAACTATTTCCTCGTAAATTCTTACCATAAAATAAACTGAACCCTCATTTAAAGTGGGGGCTCATTTTACAATTTAGCCATAAATTAGATCCTCTTTTTATGACGTAATTTTGTTTTTTCGTTGACGATGATTAAAATCTGACCTTTTTATTTTAGAGTACCAAGCCAAAAAAAACAAAAAAAACAAGAAAAGAAATAACAACAACAAAAGGAGCCCCCACTTTAAAACTAACAATTCTCACAAAATAAAAACTTTCAGAATATACACATTGAAGTGAATATTAAAATAAATAAAGAAAATATATTCAGTATTGTAAAATAACGGGTGCAAGAAAAATAAAACATTTATTGCAAAAACACGGACATAAAATGGGGGTTCAGTTTATTTCATGGTAGGAATTTACGAGGAAATAGTTAAGGATTACCAGTAACCCTAACTGTTTATTAGGGTAGGTTGATTTTGGAACTGTAACATCTCCCATATGGCAAAAGTTGCAAATTAACATAAAAGATTACTACACAAAATATTTTCCTTCAAAAATTTACCTTGGTTTGAGGAAATAGATTTCAATCTTTTAAAATGTTATCCCTGTTACAGCTTAATGAGGTAAAAACACCATATCATGTGTCGGTGATGATGGAGGGATATTTTCAATTTGAATTCTAGTTATAATATTTATTTATTTCATCTTAGTAAAATAAAATGAAAACCTTTTCTGTTTTACGTATTGAAATTGCAAAATTTTCTAACCAATTTCTGGGCCAAATATTGCAAAACAAGGATTTTTAGTGCATTTTAGTAGACGATTATTGATACTATTTCCTCAAAAATGGTGCAAATAAGAGATCTAGTTTTTGATATCAGTATTTATTATACCAACAAACAACTTTTGATGTTTGAGAAAATTTGACATTTTAAAAGTTTACCTTGGTTTGAGGAAATAGATTTCAATCTTTTAAAATGTTATCCCTGTTGCTTAATGAGTAAAAGTACCTTATCAGGTGTCGGTGATGATGGAGGGGATATTTTCAATTTGAATTCTAGTTTGATATCTTATTTATTTCATTTTAATTGAAATTGCAAAATTTTGTAACCAATTTCCCTGCCAAATGTTGTAAAAACAAGGATTTTTAGTGCATTTTAACGGATGATCTTTGATGCTATTTCTTCAAAAAATGGTGCAAGTAAGAGATCTAGTTTTTGGTATCAGTATTTATTATACCAACAAACAACTCTCACTGTTTGAGAGAATTTGATATTTTAAAAAAAGTGAAAAATCAATCTCCCTACAGTTCATGTGACCTTGAGATCAAGGAAATGAGTCATGGTTTTTAATAGTGGGGTACTTTCCAGAATTATCCACATCACATACGACCTTGTTGGGGCAGAAGAATAAAGCAACTGCGCCTCTGCAGAGGAGTAAAATCACCAAATGAGGCCACTTGTTGCTCATGGGTTGCGACCCGTGATGCTTAAGGATCAATCAATCAAGTGGTCAGATCATGTAAGTGAAAAATGCTTGCCTAATGTCTGTGGTCATGTTTTTGGTCTATTGTTTGTTTGTTTTTTACGGCATATCAACTGCAGTGGATCATTTAATGCCAGCAAAGTTTTGAAGGATTTGTAGCAATAGTTTTGAAGAAAATCTTTTAAACTCAATTTTTTTTTAAAACACATTTTTCTATTTAACCCATAGATGGGACCCTAACAGGTATTAACACTCGGGGTCAGAGTGGATCTGGGAGTAATGGTGATGAAGGGGTACTCCACATTCCCCAGACCTCCAGAACTGGAATCTCACCATATTAACATTTTGATGAAAAAAAAAAAAAAAAGAAGAAAAGTAAATAAAGCTGTTTTGAGCAATAGAATTATAATTTTATTATCAAAAAAGAAAAAAAAAAGAAAAAAAAAGAAAAAACAAAAGTAAATTGCAACCTTCTACTGAAAGAGATAGAAGAGTGTATAGCTCTTCCCTATTTACAATTCTAATTCAAACCTGGACAAATGACTTGACAGTGCGGACAACAGAATCGAAAACAGAGAGAGGATGTGACGCAAAGAAGGTGAACACGTATTTGGTCATGCATACCCTCATCGAAGTCATAGATAGGCACGTTTCTGTCAGAGGAATGGATTCGATTCAACCAGTAAGCTACAGGAAGACACAATAAGATGTATGCAAATAAGATAAGTAAGTAAAATCAGCGGATATATTGTCGGTATCAGCCAGACAGCGAGGGAATCTATCCCCTTTTTCATTAGCGGTAAATGTAAACCTTCAATAGTATATAGCAATCACAATAGTAAGTAAAGTCAGCAGAGTGGACTATTGTCATTATCAACCAGACAGTGAGGGAGTCTATCCCCTTTTCACTAGTGCTGGACCAAGGAGATTGTTTTTGCATCTGAGGTGGAGCGCTACACTTACCTTCAGTTCCCCACTTTACTGCACAGATCCAAGCTATGCTACTTATGCACTGAACCTTATGGTTCCCATGCGGATGCTCTCACAACTGAGCTAAACCGAAAATCCGTTTGTATTATGATGTGAATAGGTATAGCAGGGCTCGACACTAATGCTGTCCCGTCGTTCTGGGGACATGATAAAAATTACATCCGGGATGATCAATACGTCATCCGGGACAATTTGCCGGGGACGGTAAAATTTTTTCCTAAAAGTTAGTACTACATTAGAATAATGGCCATCAAGTGATTGCCTGAATGCTGACCTCAAAATGAGGCTATGGCACCACAGGTCTATTCTCAAAGCTATGTAATGAATAATAGTGGAGGAGATAGTTTAAAAGGACCGAATTATGTACTACTAACCCTTCTCAGGGTAACTTAAAGTAAAAAAGTATTTTTTTAGCACAAAACTCACTAGGAAATGGATTTTTTGTCCAAATATCCAGAATTATCACTGCTTCAGTTTTTCTTAATGTTTTATTACATGTTATTATGCTACTGATGACTGACAAGTATAGATGATGCTAATGAATTAAAAAAAATATTTTGATTTCGGGACAGTCCAAACCCCATTCAGGATGGTTGATAATTTTTGTTCGGGACGGTCATGAAAAAAGTTAGTGTCGGAGCCTGAGGTATAGTATATTTTGAGGGCATCTGCTAGCACTTTTCCTGTGGTAGTGTTAGAGACCGAAGACATATTTGGAATATATATTACTGGAGACAGTTATACAACAGGCATTCACCCCCACCAGTGGCAAAGTTGTTAGGTTGAAACCTTGATAACCTGGCCTTTGTTCAAACTTACAATCCCCTCCTTGTTCTTGGGAAGAAATCCTGATTCAGGGGTTGTAAAGGAGCTGTTAATTTGGGAGCTGGAGCAAACCGCCTTTTTACCAGCCCCAGCAGATGCCCATGAGTATGTGGATCCTTTTGATACTATGATTAGTACTTGGTATGCACAAACATAATTGAGTCTAAAATCAGTTTCTGTACACAGATAATAAATATGTACATAGCCACACAGATGTATACGCTTTAATATATTCAATATATCTTCCTATGTTACATGTAAATTGCGTTTGAAAGGAAGCTATTTTTTAAACCTTAATATCTAATTCAATTTTCTAGTTTTCATGAGTTTAAACATTAGATATATATATATATATATATATATATATATATATATATATATACATATATATACATGTATGTGTGTGTGTGTGTGTTTGTAGTTTTATAGTATTGAAGAATTGAAAATAAAGTGGTTAATTACAGGTGTAAGAGTTGTATTTATACACTTAAGGGGCAATTGTTACCATTGGTTTAAAAGTAGCATACTAGCCACTTATCATCAGGACAATGAACAATTTTTTTTAGTTTTACAGGTGCACTTTCTTGAGGATAATTGGCTAGTATGCGGCTTTGAAACCAATGGTAATAATCGCCCCTTAAGTGTATTGTACTCTATAACATATATATATATACATATGTAGAAAATAGAAATAACAAAATATTCAAAAACATACATTTATTTTAGATGATGAAAGCAATGTTTTTTTTTTAAAGATCTTCATCAAGACACTAGATTGAAAAAAGTGTTGTCTCAACAGTGATGGAAATCTTTTCAAAATGAAATGAGATGATAAAGTATTAGAAAAAAAGTTGTTCTTTTTTCCATTAGCAGTATTCTTTTTTTTAAGTGATTTGTTTGTTTGTTTATTTTACGGCATATCAACACCTATTTGGGTCATTTAATGCCGAATCAAGTCATTTTGAGATCGGGTCGCTTACAGTACATGCTCTAAGTTAAATGGTCACCCATCTAAGTATTGAACAAGCTTATTGCTGCTTCACTTTGGTAATCAAACGGGAACCAGTGCTTTCAACGTGACTTGACTGTAAACTTAAAAAAAAAAAAGTGACGTGATTGTTAAGCGAAATGTAAAGCATTTTTCTAAAGAGATATGATATGTAAATTAAAAGAAAAGAAAGAACACTGCTAATATAAAAAGGAACATCTTTTTTTTTCTACTTTCTCATCTCTCGTTTCATTTTGAAAAAAATTCCATCACTGTTTAAACAACACTTTTTTCATCCTAGTGCCTTGATGAAGATTTTAAAAAATTGAAGTGTTTAACTCTTTAAAATTATTGTGAACTAGATTAATTTATTGGCTCTAAAAACATTAATATTACAACTAAATATTGTGTATGTGTAAGGGGTGTAATGTTTACAATCATAGATAAAAAAGACTTGATTAGCAAGTCTGGAAAAAATTGCAAATATCTTAGGCTAAACTCATCCATATATATATATATATATATATATATATATATATATATATATATGGTGGATGCTATACTAAGCAGATAGTGCTCAATATCATTGATAGAGCATTTATATTTGACTTAAGGTAGCATGGACATGGAGTCAACAGTTGGTTACTGATAGTTTCTCGCCTATGCAGTCTTCAGCATTTGGTCTAAAGATTGCATAGGCATGAAACTGTCAGTAATCAGGTGTTGACTCCATGTCCATGCTACCTTAATTCATGTATATATATATATATATATATATATATATATGATTGTATATGTGTGTGTGTATGTGGGGGGTATGAGTCTGTGTTTGTGCGTGTGATAAATATACTGCACATTTTCGAGTATACATGAGAGCATTAATATTTAATCGAAAGTGTTGGTTATATATTGTTTTTTGTTTAGTATTAAATCTTTTAATTTATGGATCTTCCTGAGAAAACAAAACAAAAAAAACAGACTAATCTTTTTTTTTTTTAAAACTTTTCAGAGTCCCCATCAGACCTGGCAATATACATACACAACCTCTCTCTTCTGATTGTCCCAATCGTTTAAAAAAGTCCTACAAAAAAAAAAAAAAAAAAAAAAAAGAAAAGAAAAGGGCTTCACTTTTCCTTGACTCCGGACAAAGATGGAAGGAGTAATCCAACCACTTTTTATTTTTTATTTTTGTTTTTCTCAACCTTTGAGACAAATAATTATCTCATCTGAAAGAAAAACAGCCATGTCACATGAACGACTGCATTTCTTTTTACTCATTTCAAGTTCAATTCTTTTTCCGCTGAACAGATTAAAAACTTTCGACAAGCAACAAGGATACAACATTTCTCAAAAGGTTTCAACGGCACTAAGCCGTGCGTGATCAGTATCTAACATTCTGAGCAATGTAGAACCCTTAGCCACAATTAGAAATACATTCTGTGTACTAGTAAAATCTGGAAAAAAAAAAAAAAGAAAAAAGAAAGCAGTATAAGCAAAAGTGTAGTGCCACTTTGGACAAGGATACCATTCTTCCACTGACTGTTTGAACAGAATGACTGGTGGTGGGACTTGATAAAGGGCTATCACTTAAAGCATTGGCATGTTTCCTTTATATTCCTGTCTCAATGTGCATGGTACAGTTTATAATTCATGCAAAACGTTCACATTTCCCAAAAGTATTGATACATATGTGCTGGTCCGATAAAATACAGATATATTCTTTATCCGATACTTGTCTGTGCCAAACTAAATTTGAAGCAACACCATCATTTTTATCATACTCATTATTACTGCAATATATATATATATATATATATATATATATATATATATATATTGGAGAATATGTGCTTAATTGAAGTCGTACCTAATTTTGAAAATTAATTAATTGATAATTAATGAATTAGGCGGGCATACCTATTCAAATGTAAGGCTAAACAAATTGAATATTTGAATAGGTATGCTCGCCTAATTCATTAATTATCAATTAATTAATTTTCAAAATTAGGTACGACTTCAATTAAGCACATATTCTCCCAAAAATTGTTGGCTAAAAAAGGCATATCAAATACATTGTTTGTTTGTTTACTTCTCATATATATATAAAGATAGATAGATAGGTGTGTGTGTGTGTGTGTGTGTGTGCGTGTGTGTGTGTGTAATTGGGCAGCATTTCTTCAGACATATTTGGTTAAATAGTATAGGTATCTTTTGTCTACATATTCTGGTTTCAATCCTTTCAAGTTACTGAATGGATACTATAATACCAGACTGAAATTGGCTAATAAATTTGCTATAAATAATGTTCCCAAGTACTTTAGGTCCCATCATGGACTATCATTGAGGAATGTGTATATTGTAAAATACAATACAACTTTATATGTGTTCAACTTATACTGGTGTTATGTGATATTTAGTAGTGTTTGTTTTTTTAAATGTCATTCTATAAATAGCAGTAGCTAAGGACATTTAAGTACATTAGCACAGGATTCGAAATTAATTCTATGAAGGTTGAGACTTTTACTTCTAATGTAATCTTCGAGAATCTGTAATCTCTGTTTGCGACTTGTAGTTGTTCTTGTTTGGCATATCAACCGTTTTTAGGTCATTTAATGCTGAATTAAAGTCATTTTTAATAAACAAAGACTCAGGTTGGTTAGAGAACCTGCTGTTGCTTAAGTAGTCGCCCAATTAAGTATTGAACAAGCTCATCGCTGCTTAACTTTATTGATCTAGCGGGAACCCTTTTTTCAGGTCATTTAATGCCAAATCAAGTCATTTTTGGAAAACAAAGACTCAGGTTGCTTACAGTACCTGCTGTTGCTTAAGTGGTCACCCAATTAGGTATTTAACAGGATCATCACTGCTTAACTTTGGTGATCTAGTGGTGCTTTCAGCGTGACTTGACTGTAATCAACCAAGATGAGCATAGCAGTCCGCAATGTGTAGAAAGTAATAACATTTAGACAGATCTTATATCTTATTATAATGAAGATTACGTGTGTCTGTAACCGAACTGCATCATCACCAATGTCACAATTCCCTTAGTTATTTACATTATATTTCAATGGTTATTAAATAATCCTTTATTTAATTTTAATTAGCATCTTATTTATTAACAATGTCTCTATAAATGTCTAGCTGAGATAGATTTGCCTCAAAACAGCCCATATTATTAATGTGTTTTTAAAATCCTGCAATGTATGTTATATATCATTAAGAAATAAACGTTTATAGTATATGATGTGAACAATTTGTATACAGGTTTTAACAAAACCGTGTTTGATAAATAATCCCTTGGTGTTATTGATTTCTAATATTGTTTTATTCTCAAATGTATTAAAAGCAATCCTATGTATAATTTTATATTGAAATCAATTAGAATAAAGTAAAAATAAGTGTAATCTTTTTTGGAATCTTATTTAATTTCATTAGTCTTTCTAATTCAATATCCCTTATTATAATGGAGATTTGGTGTCTGTCTGTCTGTAACCTAAACTATGTCACTGTTTGCATTACAATACCCTTAGGAATTGCATAAGTTTATCAATGAGTATTTCATATATAGTCAAAATCATTAATATATAGAATAGAATAAATCTGATTTATTAACAAAGTCTATGAAAATCTGATCTTATTAGTGCATTTAAAATCCTGCAATGTGTCTTATATATCACTAAGAAATAAAGGTTTACATAATATATGGCTAGGTTAATTTGCACACTGGTTTAAATAAAACTGTGTTTAATAACTAATTACTCGGTGTTATTGATCTCTAATATTAGTGTTTTTTCTTCTTCTACATATTAAAATCAATCCTATGAATGATTCTATATAGAAATCAATTAAAATATAATTAAAATAAGTGTAATCTTTATATATGCATTCTTATTTAATTTTTTTAGTCTTTCTAATTTAATGTATTTCATTACATTAAAACTTAAATACTTACACCCGGAGGATGCATATTCTTACTAGTAATTATAGTAAAACTTAAATACTTGTGCCCAGAGGGCACATATTTTTGCCAGTTTTTATAACATAGCTTTTTCTACAAGTCTGGAGATTTATTTTCTTGTTCTAAAATGAAAGATAGGACTATATCTGGAATTAGTGAGAACTTTGCTTCCATTGAGAAGGTTTTGAATCAAGGAATTGAATGACCAGAAACTTGATGCACAAGATGGCCCTTAATTTGTAATTCTTTTTCTCTGAGACGTTTGTCTTCACTCACATACCTAACAGGGTACGAGATGCAAAGTCAACCATTACCAGCCATGCATCATCTACAGAGAGATGATGGAACTGCAGTTACCAGCCGTGGGGTGATCAGCCTTTGAGAGAAGAGACTGGCTTGTCCGTGAAGAAGATTAAGAAAATATACCACCCACATTTGAACAAGGTGACCCACATTTCACGTGTTTGTGTTATCTACTGGTATCATTCATTTTTTTTCTTCTTTTTCTGTATGCTGTACAAAAACTTTTTTTTTTTTTTTTCAAATAAGGTTTGATTGAATTTTATAAATTTCTGAAACCTTTAAGATCACTGTTAAAGGGAATGAACATTTTTTTAAAAATCTTTTTTTCTTTTTTTTTTTTAAATCGCAACATCAACAAATGCCTCAACTAAAATCTAAAAAGAAGTAAAAATACAAGAGAAAATTGGTCAATGTGTTTAAAACTAATATCTTTACATTTTTTCTTTTCTTGTTAAAATTTTTTTACTGGAACATAACGGATTAATTTCCTGGATCTTCAATCCATAATATTTCTTAGTATTTCAATGGAATAATATCTATATTCTTACGAATCTGTCTTTGAATAATAATAATAATAATAATATTGATAATAACAACAATCCACACACAATACCAAAACATATTTAGTGCCTGGTATTGTTAAATTTTTCAATATCAAAAGTGTATACTGAAAACGTCAAAAAAAATAATAAACAATATATATCTTTTATATATATGTATATATATATATATATAGTAGTAAAGTTGGTGGAGAGCATATTGTTGGTATCAGACAAAGAGCAAAGGAGTCTACCCCCTTTTCACAAGCGCTAGACAAGGGAGATTGTTTTTGCATCTGAGGCGGTGCGCCACACCTATCATCAGCTCCCCACTTTATCACACAGATCCAATCTGTGCTACTCATCCACGAGGGCCGGTATCGAACCTGGAATCTTGTGGTTCCTTGTCAGATGCTGTACCGACTACACTAAATCGGCCCTATAAATATATATGTGTGTATATATATATATATATAAATAAAAAGTTTGTGCATATAGTTTATTTACTTACTGTTGCCAAAAACACAAAATATGTATAAAGATAAATATATATGTATATATAAATAGATAAATAAATAAATATGTATCAATCGAAAAATATGAATGTGTGTGTCAACAATGTGATATGTTTAGGCAATATGTGAAAATAAATTACATTTTTCCAGTGCGTTTTTGTGAAATGTGAAAAACTATCTTGCCACCAAACGTAGAGGTAAATTCAATGAAAATGAATTAAAAACCAAGCAGTTTTTTTTTTGTTAGTTTTTTCTTTTTATGCTTTTGTTAAATATCTACGAAGACTGGACCATAAGATGCCCAAAGTTCATAAGATCCTGTGTCACCCTTTTTTCTTTGTAGATTTCATAGTGGAATGACACGCCAAAGTCGTCGTTGGTGATGTGCGGTAAGTGCAGGGGTGAGGATAGGGTATCCTGGGCCGATTGGTGCGAATTGAACATTTGGCTGATGTCATTCTCCTGCCGGGCTGTCTCCAAGATCTTCATTTGACTCAAGATGCATTCTTCACGTTCAATGATTTTTCTGAAGTTCTCCATCAAGTTCCGTCGCTTTCTCTCCATCTCCTGTTCGGACATGGACAAAATCTCACGCTCCCTTTCATCTATAACCTCACGTAGTTTCTGGAAAGTCAGCTTAATCTCGTCTGTCACTTGTGTCTCCATCTTGGCGAGCTTCTCCATTGCCTGTTCAATATGCGTACGTCTCATGAGGTGCTCTTCCTTTCGACGCTCCATCTCATTAATCGTCTCGTTGATAATAGGAGTGTACTTATTGAGAGCCTCTTCCATGTTCATCACCTGATGTCCGTTTAGCTCTTTGTGATCAAGAACTGTACAGTCACTGCAGACAGGTATGGCACAAGGCTCACAAAAGAAGTTCAGAGGCTGAAGCTGATGCTTTGTACAGTAGGCAATGTCAGTGATGCCTGTCTCGTGCACAAAGCTTAGCAGTTCCAAGATGGTGTGGTCATTTGGCAGACGTCGCAGGTCCTCCTCTGAGGCGATGATGCTGTCCCGGCAGGTAGGGCACTGGATCTTCACGGCCCTTGGCATACCTCGAAAGGCTGAGCTGAGGGACTGACGATACTCGCCCTCGACGCGGAACATCTCCAGGAAACACTGCAAGCAGAACGAGTGGTGGCAAGGTAGTGTCTTAGGCAGCTTCTCGTTTTCATTGAATACATCTCTGCAGATGAGGCAGCGCAGAAAGACATCTTCAAAATGCTCTTCGTCAAAGATTAGGTTTCGCCTACGAAGCTTTTCCGCACTTTCAACCTTTTTGGGAACCATTTCTGGAATCTTCTCTGGAAGGAGAGTTAAGAGAAGAAAGGAAATGTCAATTTCCTGCAAGAGAAACCAAGAGGGCAAAGAGAAATTGCATGGGTCATTGCCTCCAAAGCCGAAAATTAAAGGTAAAAAGCGCAGGAAGAGTTCATTTTCGGATGGGCAGATGATCTTAGCTGATGGAAAGTAAAAAATAAATAAATACGAAACTAAGGAAGGTGTAAGCCAAAGAAGATTATCTCCAACTGGAGATTAAAGCCGAGATAATAGAGTTGAAGAGACAAGATTATAACCACAGATATATTCAAGCAAAAATAAAAAATAAAAAAATTTTACATTACTAACTGTAAGCACATGTTACATAATGGTTATCGTTGTAGAAAATCGACACGTTGACCAGAGTTCAAATCCTGGACAAGGCTATCTGCATTTCACATAGTGCTAATACCCTGAGGAAATGTATGCTTCTAACTACTCTCCCTCCAGCTATGGGTAAATAATAGGGCAGACTGGGCTCTTTATCCTCGTCTAGGTAACCAGTCTAGAAGAAGGAAAACACTGAATTCAAACCTGTTAAATTCCAATTAAGAAATTGACCTTATGTCACATCCTGCTAGTGCAAAGAGGTTGGTAAATATATATATATATATATTCAAGCGGAAATAAAAAAACACCTAAATTTTTTACATTAGTAAATGGAGAAGCTCATGATGTAATTGTAGGAATATGACATGGTGACATGGTTTCAAAACCTGGACAAGCCTATTTACATTTCATATAGTGCTAATATCCTTGGGAAAGGTATACAACCAACACCTCAGTCAGTAGAGCACCCACCTAGGACTCGCAAAGGTTCCTGGTTAAATACTGGTGTCTGCCAACACATTGCACGAGTAGCACAGGCTGGGTAATCTGATCTGTGTGGTAAAGTGGGGAGCTGGCGGTAGGTGTGGTGCTCCACCTCAGCAAAAACAATCTGCCTAGACAAGTGCTAGTAAAAAGGGTATAGACTCCTTACCATCCAGCTGGTACTGACAATAGGCTACTCCACCAACTTAGTTATTCTCCCTCCAGCTATGGCTAAATAGTAGGATAGACTAGGCTCTTTAATCTTGCTATGGTAACCAGTCTAAACTCTGAATTCAGACCTGTTAAACTCCACTTTAAAAAAATTACTTTGTGCCACATCCTGCTTGTGCAGAGTGATTGGGTAAAAACATACATTAGTAAAATTTTCTAGAGGTTAGGTACAAAATAAGAAAAATCCTGGACAAGGCTGTTTGCATTTCACATTGTCCTAATACCTTTAGAAATGGCATAAATTAATCTCTTCTCCCCAACAGATATGGGTAAATAGAATAGCAGACTGGGCTCTTTAGCCTTGGTTGGGCAACCAATCTAGAAGAAGGAAATATAATGTAGTAGCAGCCCTTCTGGTATAAAGGGAGACTGAAACACACTAGTAAAGTGAGTGGTATTTTTTCTTTTATCAAGTGTCTGACTTTTTTCTTTTTCTATGTCTCAGCTGTATGGCCACCTGCCCCCTATCACACAAACCACCAGAATAAGATAAACAAGACATTCTAGACACTGCTGGAGAACTCATAAATGCATGGAGACACCAGTGTAGGCCAACCAGCAAAAACCTACATCTATCCACTCTGTGCGGATTCTGGATGTTGCATGGAGGACCTCCCAGGGTGATGACCGATAGGGACAGTTTGAGAGAGAGAGTCATGGGTATCTGTGCTGCCAGCACAACCTGATGATGAAGAACTCATCGACATCTCTTCATCTTGTCAGTGTCTCCAATAATTTTTGTCAAGATGCAGCAACATGACAGAAAACTGGGTAATCTGAACATTAGCTACATAAATGAGAGTACTCTCTCCTTGTTTCTTTCATTTTGAGGAAGCCTTATGTTTTGGTCACCCATTTTCATTTCACCGTTAATCTACATTGAAAATATGGACTTGTTTGAATCAATACAACTGCATGTTTTAACATGAAAATATCATAAAATGTGTTCTTAATTGCGCTTGCACATTATTTGAAATGAACTTAATTGTTATTAAGAACACATTTTATGATATTTTCGTGTTAAAACATGCAGTTGTAAAGATTCGAACAAATTTGTATTTTCAATGTAGATTTGCGGTGAAATGAAAATGGCCGACCGAAACATAAAGCTTCCTCAAAGTGAAAGAAACAAGGGGAGGTTTATGTGGCTAATGTTCAGATTGCCGAAAACTGAATTCAAACCAGCTGTACTCTGCTTAAAACTTGATCTTGTATCACAAGCTATCCATGGCGGACAGGTTGGGCAAATGCACACATAGTTTACCAAAGGCCTTCGTTTTTTGGAAGTTGAGGCCAGAAAATTCCCCCGAATAGTTGGAAAGAAAGCAAAACTAAAAAAAATCAGGAGCAAAGAAAGAATTTTATGAGCCAAAAATTAAAACCTAGATAAATATGGAAGGAAGCTTCAAAAATAAACCCTCCAGTTTATTTTCATTGTAACATACAACAGATACAGGAAACACAATAACATAGCAGAATAGAGCAGGTTTTCAGCTACAAATTTTTTTCCCCTCATAGTCACCACCGCCACTGCATTTTCACTGGCAATGCCTGCAGGCCTTGCTTGTAAAAGAATATTTAAAGTTAAGGCCTCCAAAATATTTAGAAATCACAGAAACATTTATTGTCAATGATGTTTACATCATTTTAAACTTTGAACATGTATGCATTTTTCTACGTAATCCCCATTTCAATCAATGCATTTTTGTCGGTGCTGAGGCATTTTTTGCATACCCATGCTATATCTGCTCGCCACTATGTCATTGAGGAAGCATTGAACCTCAACGTTGTTGCAAACTCCCTACACTACTTGTAGAAGTTTTTGACATACACGCACGACTCATCATACATGTTAATTGATGAAGAATTTTAATTGGTTTAATTGGTTTTGTGTTCAAAAACCGAATAACTACTTGGCAGTAGTGTCAATCGGGAGCTCCATCAGAAATGACTGCCAAGCAAAGACTGAGCAGGGTAGCAAGGTTTGCAAAGAGGCAAGCATAGATGCATGCACAACAAGTACAACTGTGTTGCCAATAGCTGCAGGAACAGTTTCCCTGTGTCCCAGCGCTTTGGAAACTTTACTTTTGGGATTACCCTCATATAAGTGACAGGTACAGGTGCATGCACAACAAATGTAACAGTGTTGCCAATAGCCACATAAACAGTTTCCTTGTGTCCCCAGCGCTTTGGAAACTTTACTTTTGGGATTACCCTCATATAAGTGACAGGTACAGGTGCATGCACAACAAATGTAACAGTGTTGCCAATAGCCACATAAACAGTTTCCTTGTGTCCCCAGCGCTTTAGAGACCTTACTTTTGGGATTACCCTTGTATCTGTTGTCATACTGTAGGAAATAAACGAGGAGGCATTACTTTTGGAGCTCTCAGACTGAAGCAAGCAATAGGCTAGAAAATACAAGGCTTAAAGATTTGCTTGAGGAAAGACCTTGCTGGAGGCAGTTGAAGGGGTAGGAAAACCAGATCATTACAATTAATATAGAAGTAAAGCAAGAACAAAAAAAGAACCAAGAGGCAAAAGTTATAGGAGGAAGCCATGATAATATCTTAAAAGATGATGAAGAATGAAAAGATATGATAATAACAATAAAAGGAAAAGGAAAAATGAGCAAAGATGAGACATCTAATGGTTTGTAATTTGCAGTTTAAACCAAGTTTTTGAAATGGATGAAAATCAGAAAGTGCAATGAAATAAGAAAGATATGGAATACTGCATTTTGATAGCATGTAACCCCTCTCTATTTACATTCAATATCCCCACATCCATGGGTTAAATAGTATAACTACTGTTCTTCTACAAGGATGGATCTGGCATTAGATAATCTACAAAGGTTGATATGCTATTAATGAAATAAGGAAGATATGGAATATTGATATAGCATTTGACTGCATATAAGAACCCTCTTTAAATGTAATATCCCCCCCCAGCCATAAAATAGTACCACTATTCTTCTTCTATGGTTTTAACATTAAATAAAACACAAAGGTTGATATGCCATTAAACAAAGAAACAAAACCAAACCAAACATTTAACAATAGCTACATAAATGAGAGTAATCTCCCTTGTTTGTTTCACTTTGAGGAAGCCTTATGTTTTGGTCGGCCATTTTCATTTCACCGTAAATCGACACTAAAAATACGAATTTGTTTGAATCAATACAACTGCATGTTTTAAACGAAAATATCATAAAATGTGTTCTTAATAACAATAAGTACATTTCAAATAATATGCAAGCACAATAAAGAATGATATTTTCGTGTTAAAACATACAGTTGTATTGATTCGAACAAATTCGTATTTTCAGTGTCGATTTATGGTGAAATGAAAATGGCTGACCAAAGCATAAGGCTTCCTCAAAGTGAAACAAACAAAGGGAGGTTACTCTCATTTATGTAGCTAATGTTCAGATTACCCATTAAAGTACAGTGGTGACTTGACTTATGAGTGACCCAATTTGTAAAAATGTTTTATTTTCCTATTATTATATATGCCTGGAGGCGTCTGGTGTGATGGTTAGAGTTGTAGGAAACGGACTCATCAATTCGAGTTCAAATCCAGTATGAGGCTGTTTGCATTTCGCATAGCACTAATATCCTTGGGAAAGGTATGCATCCAACTACTCTTCCTCCAATAAATGGGTAAAAAGTAGGGCTAACTAGGCTCTTTTAACCTTGGCTAGGTAACCAGTTTAGAAAAAAAAAAACTCTGAATTCAAACCTGTTAAACTCCACTTAAGAAATTGACCTTGTGTCACATCCTACTCATGTGGAGGGTTTGGTAAATATATATGTCTGTCTGAATACATGTATTGAATTATTTATTTAAATTATCTTTTTGATATTTGTTTGAGAGTACTATATTGCTGATAAGTATATCCCAAAGGGGCCGGTTTAGCTCAGTCGGTAGAGTGTTCGGCTAGGAATCACAAGGTTTTTGGTTCGATACCGGCCCCCACCAACTCAGCGTATGAGTAGCACAGAGATCTGTGTGGTAAAGTGAGGAGCTGATGGTAGGTGTGGTGCTCCACCTCATATGCTAAAAAATAATCTCCTTGGTCTAGCGCTAGTGAAAAGGGGATAGACTCCCTTGCTGTCTGGTTGATACTGACATTAGGCTGCTCTGACGACGATTCTATATAAAAAGTTCATTTTTCTTCTAAACCAAAGATACCAGGGATTCATTATTTCTAATAGAACATTATATTATTAAAAAAAAAATTTTTAATTGATATGTATTTGGAGTTTTAATAAGAAATATGAATATAAGGTTACATTTCAGGGTTAGGATTAGGGATTTTACTTAAATACTTTTAGTACGAAATTGTAGTCACCAAAAATATCCAGTGCTAAGTGGCTGATAGCAAAATATCTGGAACTACAGAATCCGGTGCAAAATTATGGGCTTTAAAAAATCCAAGATGGTTAACTGGTTGGTTTAATGGCATGTTAATCCTTGTCGAGTTATTTTATGCCAAGGTCAGTCTTTGTTTGCCATGATATGGTTTCAAGTAACTAGTTTTTAAACTTAATGGCATATCAACTCCTTATGGGTTATTTAATGTTAAATTTTGATACTAATAATTCATACACAATTATATGGTTTCAAGTAACTATTCCTATTCAATAATAACTATGATTTGTCTGTACACAATTGTATGATTTCAAGAAATAATTTTCAAATTTAGGTCTATGGATAGGACCCTAATCACCCTCAGTGGCAATGAAAGAGGAATTCCATACTCTACCTCAGAACAGTCTTTTATTTTTATGAGTTTTTGAGATGAGGTTTATTATTTGTATTATTTTGATTTTTCAGACTGTTGTCTTCATTTTCCTTGTGAAATAAGCATACAAAACATTTCGGCTGATATGACCTCCGACCATCAGATGTTTCTTGTAATCCAGATAAACAAAATCTTAACAGTTGTAATGGAATGAGAACAATC
>CM042140.1:63744953-63764953 GCA_023376005.1 Doryteuthis pealeii | reverse complement strand
ACCCCTTTATCAGCATTACTCTCAGGTCCAAACAGACCCTGAGTGGTAGTACCTGTTAGGATCCCTACTTAGGGTTAAATAGATCAACAATGAGTTTTTTAAAAAAAAATGTGTTTTAAAAAAATTGAGTTTTAAACAAAGCTGAATACCCAACCAGAATGAATCAAACAAAATGTCTTCAGCATAAAATAACCCAACCAGGGTTGACATGGAGTAAAATCCAACCAACTGTTGAGGTCAGTCAATCAACAACAACTGGCTAAGCACAACTAAACTAGTGCCCAAAACAGGTGGTACTTATGGAACTCAAGAATAGTCCATTCATGTATTTGGGTGATTCTACTGCTTGGTTTCTATGATGTTATGAGGCTTCATAAATACTCTGGCATTCTTGCAACAAGGTTAGATCTGTATTGAGTTATGGCGCCTTGTTGCCTTGTCTTACCAATTCGACGGTAATTGGAACTTAGTATGATTATTCTACACCGACTAACCTATGTAGACTAGTTGTCCGACCAAGATTAAAGAGCCTATAAAGCAGATAGAAATACAGTGCATGTAAACTTCAGATCATCATCAGGACAGATATTTATCCTGATGATGATCTGAGGTTTGCATACACAGTATTTTCATTTGTTTTATTTTATCTAGAATAATTTTTAAATGAATATTCTGTAAACAAAAGGGATTGAAACAATTGTGCTGACTAATTAAAACAATAAATTTCATCCATATTAAAACAATAAATTTCATCCTTATGGGTCTGGCGAGCTTCAGCCGCTGGACCGATGATGAATTAATAATAGCGTCGATCCCAGGGGGCCATCCCCCCAGGCAACACCTGCCCCCTCGATTTAAAGGGGCAGGGCTGGGTTTATTGCCCAGTGCCTGAGGCGCCCCCCTTGAGGGGGAATACCGACGGGATCGACGCAATTTTTGCACCTGACACTCATGAGCTTCGGCTTGTGGGTGGTCCCACGTTAATAGGACTTTGTGCCTGACCCCGTACAAGTGGGGTACGCGGTAAATACAAATTTCATCCTTGTGAATCTATAAGATCTAATAATAATCTATAACACAACTGTATAGTTTCGTTTGTATAATTATATAGTTTCAAGCATATATTTTCCTGTATAGTATTAAATGCAAATTTCTTGTTGGTTCTCATCACTTCTCTTTAGTCTGCCTCGTTTCTATTCCCTATGGAGAGAAAATATCAAGGTAGTATAGATTATATTACATCAATCTATATTAGTAAAATTGTAGGAAGCCCGTGGTGTAATGGTTAAAGTCATGGGAAATGGACTCGTCGCCCCGAGTTCAAATCCTGGACGTGGTAACTGCATTTCACTTAGCGCTAATACCCTTGGGAAAGGTATGAATCCTACTCTCCCTCCAGCTATGGGTAAATAGCAGGGCAGACTGGGTTCTTTAACCATGGCTAGGTAACCAGTCTAGGAGAAGGAAAACTCTGAATTCAAACCTGTTAAACGCCGCTTAAGAAATTGACCTTGTGTCGTATCCTGCTCATGTGGAGGAGTTGGTAAATATATATATTAGTAAAATTACTTAAAAAATAAATTCAAAAGTAACTTTAACTCTGCCTACTTTAGACTGCTCACAGTGACTCTCACACCACTGTGATCCTACCATAAGCTGATAGCAACAGCTCTTACACATGCCACTTGTTTACACTGCAAAATCACTACGTGGACATCCCTGCCATCTTTTGTTTGAATAAAATGAGTTCTGAAGTGAATAAGTAGTGAACTTTGAAATATTCCACCATACAGGTAAAAAATACCATTTGTTTTCTTGTGCTGTATAATCGAGTGGTAGTTCCAAAATCGCTGTCAGGTGTTTTAAAGCCTAACATCTCTGCAATTCTTTGAACTGAGTGAACACTTTCATCGATAGCATTGTAATCTATTCATCAAACTCTACCAGAAACAACAATAAAATTGAGATCTTAAATTTTGTCAAAAATATGTAGTATGAAAAGTATTAAGTCACGTGTGTTTTAAAAGCCTCATATCTCCACCAATTCTTTGAATTGACCACTTTCTTTGATATCATTGTAATCTAAGGCACCAAACTACCAAAACAACAATAAAGTCAAGATCTAAATTTTTGTCAAAAATATGTACTATGAAAAATACAAAGTCAGGAGTGTTTTAAAGCCTCATATCTCTGCCAATTTTTTGAATTGACCACTTAGTGATTGTTCCAGTGGTAGTCTACCAAGAACTTTTTGGGTCAACTCAATTCATTTGACCCAAAATTGATTTATCTAAAAAAGGACATATTTTTACAAAAACACCATCTGATGTCATGCGTTTCATCACAGTGATTTAATAATCTAAATTTTTCACAAAATATTTAAATTTTTCACAAAATGAATTTGTAGTTTTCTCTTTCTTTCTTTTTTAAATATTAATGTTTTGATGCATGATGAGATAAATTATAATTGCTTCACTTCATGAAATTTTGTTTTTTAAAAACAACATATTTTATAATAAGTATATTGTTATTGTTTTGATGAAATTACACTGTTTGCTGTATTGTGGTGTCTCATTTTATAAATGTTTGTCATTTTTGCTTAAAAAAGTGGTTGGTTGGTTGGTTGGAACAGCATGTAAATATTTGTTGGGTTATGTAATGCTTAACTCCTTGCCTACCATCAACCTCTCACAGTGGTTCTCCCACCACTGAGATCCTACCATAATAAGTTGCTGATGGTTAGTTCATCATAAGTGATCAGAAGGACTCAGATTACAATATTAATAGGGCTTTATTTGAACAGAATGAGTTCTGAGTTGAATAATGAACTTTGAAATATCCTATCATATAGGTAAAAAATACCAAGAAGATTTGGTACAGACATTGGAGCAGTCATAAGTCAAGGTACTACTGTATATATATGTAAAAGGAATGACTTATCGATAAAAAAATATTGGGTTGGTCTCAATATTTGGATGGTATAAGTGTTACTAGGATAATTACAACACGAACTCCTGCAATTAACTGTAATTAATCAATATCTTGATTAATTCAGTGGATTTAACCCTGAATATCCTTATGGTGAAACTCGAGTAGGGTATTTCTGTACACACTATAATAATAAATAGATAGATAGATGTGTATTCTGGGGTAAAATATGGAAATGAATCCGAGAATATATATAATAATTTTTCTCTTCTTTTATTATATTGTCCTGAAGAAGGTTTTACATTCTAGAATGAAAAAAAAAGAGAGAGGAAAAAATAAATATTCGACTTGTTGAAAGGGGGGGGCAACAATGTCATCGCCATCAAAAAGTCTTTAGCAGCTAAAAATCTGTCATCGTCGTCGTAAAATCTTCAGCAACTCAAAAATCTTCAGCAGCTGAAAATCGCCACTCAACTCCTGCCGTTAGCCCCACTTCTACTTATACTAGTTTGCCCTCAACATCCGGGGGTCTGCGCCCCACACACGAGATTGTCAAGCCAATCCCGGCTGCCAGAATCCTCATAGCTATCATCCAGGCACCTGGCACTTACATCCGGGACTGTAGCATCTCGACTTCGGTGCCAATGTGTCGCCCGTTTGCATTCCGAAGGAAGCGGGCTAGGCTTTGCCTGGCATGTAGGACTGTAGAATCGAACCCGCTTCCTTCGAGAATACAGCAGGCCTTGACGTTCGCCACTCACCTTGTGTTCTCTGTCACTTACATGAACTGAAATGTTTAAACGTCAACATAAACATCATAATAAATTCATCTTTTTTGGAACACTTTCTTTTTCCTATATCTATATAGATATGTCTGTGTATGAATGCGTCTTGTGTGTGTGTGTGTGTGTGTGTGTGTGTGTGTGTGTGTGTGTGTGTATGTGTATGTGTGCGATTAGAACTTATTTGAACAATTTACAATTAATATAGATATTTATTACCAGAGACGCTGATAGATGCACGTCCAGCGTCCATGACACACAAAAATCTAAAAGGATGTAGTAAAATCATATCCATGCATCCTAGTGTTTTTCTTTTTTCTTCCTTCACTATTTCAAGCTAACTGTAAATACATTTTAATAGTTTCTTAGAAATGAATTACACACGATAGGTTACAAGGTAGGAGTTAGACGGCTTTAGTTGGGACCCATAAATTTTTCCAAGGACTCATTCATAGCAAATATGTGCAATCACTGTATTACTTATATCTTGTCATATATATTTACCAACCCCTCTGCACGAGCAAGGATGCGACACAAGGTCAATTTCTTAAGCGGAGTTTAACAGGTTTGAATTCAGAAGGTTCCTTCTCCTAGACTGGTTACCTAGCCATAAAGAGCCCAGTCTGCCCTGCTATTTACCCATAGCTGGAGAGAGAATTGGATTCATTCCTTTCCCAAGGGTATTAGCACCATGTGAAATGCATCCAGGAATTGAACTCGGATCGATGAGTCCATTTCCTAAGACTAACCATTAGACTATGTGCCTCCAACTTTGTGACTACAGTGGCACTATTTTCTGTCAACCAAATTTGACACAGACATGTAATTAGGTTTATTTTGTATTTATGGCTATGAGAGCACTTAATGACCTGAAGGCCGGGTTAGCTCAGTCGGTAGAGTGCTCGGCTAGAAACCACAACGTTCCTAGTTCGATTCCGGCCCCGCCAACTCAGCGTATGAGTAGCACAGGGATCTGTGCGGTAAATTAAGGAGCTGATGGTAGGTGTGGCGCCCCACCTCAGATGCTAAAAAACAATCTCCTTGGTCTAGCGCTATTGAAAAGGGGATAGACTCCCTCGCTGACTGGCTGATACCGACTTTAGGCCGCCCCGTTGACTTTACTTACACAATTATAAATGTTTCTGATTTGAGTTAATGTTTCTCGTCCTTTCAGCCTTTTGTACTGGGTGATTAGTTACAACTGCCGGGCCATTTATTCATTTTTATCACTTTTTTCTTTGTGGGGGGGGGGGAATGAATTGGTTTTATATAATTTTAACTAGCAAAAAGAATGCACCCCCTAAGTGAAAGTATTTAAGTTTTAATGTATTTAATATACATTAAATTAGAAAGACTAACAAACCTAAATTAGAATGAACTAGCAAAATAAAAAAGACACCCTCCGGGCGATGTAAAATAATTTTTTGAAAGATATTGCCTGAGGGGATGGGAGCTGAAAATTCAAATGTCATAGAGTGTGTACCTTAAGTATGTAAAATCGTCAAATTTATTAAAGGAGTAAAAAAAAAAAAAAGAAAGAAAGAAAGACAATTCGAAATGGAAACAGTTCGATAACTTTAAATATTATATTAGAATAAAACAATCTATATATAAATATATAACGCCAGGCATCTATTTATTGAAACAATGAGGATTGTCTACACATTGCATGCTCACATTTTGAGTATATTTATTCTATGTTATGACGTTGGATTATGTGTTGGGTAATGTGATGTAAGCAGTGACACAGTTTTTGTTACAGACAAAAAGAGAGCGAATCTCCATTATTAATAGATATAGAAATATTACCCTTATTTCAATGTCATTTTAATTGATATTGATATTTTGATAAGTATATTAATAGGAGGGAGTCCCTATGGCATAATGGCTAAAGTGCTAGACTGCAACATTGTAGTAAGTCAATTTGATCTCCAGACATGCTATTACCTTCACCTTCAGACTAATACCATTGGAAAATGTAGGAGACCCCTGATCCTCCCACCTATGGGCAAAATAGCACCACTACTGTTCTTCCACAAGGATGGCTTTGGTGTTAAATAATCCATGAAGTTTGATATGCCATTAAACAAAGAATCCCAACAGAATATATTAATAAGAACAATCTATTAATAATGGAGATTCGCTTCCGTTTTTTTGTCTGTAACAAAAATTATGTCACTGCTTACGTCACATTACCCAAAATCGTCATTGTCATAACATAGAATAAATACACTAAAAATTTGAACATGCAGCATTAGACAGTCCCCATTGTTTTTTAAAATAAGTTTTGATAAATACATGACTGGTATTATATATCTATATATAGTTTGTTTTATTTTAATACATATTTAAAGTTTACATTTCAAATTGTTATATTTTTTAATCCTTTAATGAATTTGATGATTTTACTTACTTAGGGTACAAACTCGCTGACATTGAATTTTTAACTCCCACCCCTCAGGCAATATGTTTCAAAAATCTATTTTTACATCACCCATAGGGTGTTTTTTTTTAAATTTTGTACTAGTATCAATAATATAAATATATTTTGATAAACATATTAATGAGAATTTTTTATCGTTAATAATTTAAATAGTTTTTGGCTTAATATCACTATTATTTATGTAAGTCTGTGGAGTGGGCTATTATCGGTATCAGTTGAACAGTATGCTATTACATTCACTTTCAGACTAATATCATTGGGAAAGGTACAAATCTCTTTATCCCTTAGCTAGGAGTTAGATATTACCACTACTATTCTTCTACAAGGATGGCTTTGCCATCCCAGAAAAACAAACATGAGAAGCTGGGTCCTGCTGGAGAAGTAAGGACAAACTCAAATACAATATTCTCCAATGGACTCCTATGCATAGACACACCAGTATTAGCCAACTAGCCCCCCCCCATATTGTATACTAGGATAGGTCGATTTTGGAACAGTAACATCTCCCATGTGATGAAAGTTGCAAATTAACATAAAGAATTACCACAACAAAACATTGTTCTTTAAAACTTTGCCTGCATTTGAGGAAATTGATTTCAATCTTTTAAAATGTTATCACTGTTACAGCTTAATTATAAGGTAAAAAGCAGCATATCAGATGTGTTGATGGTGATGGGAAGCATATTCTTAATTTGAATTCTAGTTATATATATTTTATTTGTTTTATTTAAAAAGACAAACTTTTCTGTTTTAAATATTGAAACTGACAATTTTTCTAACCAATTTCTAGGCTAAATATTGAAAAAAAACGAGGATTTTTGTTGCATGTTGTAGTTTTTAGTATCAGTATTCATTATACAACACACAACTTTCACTGTTTGAGAGAATTTGATATTTTTTAAAAAGTGAAAAATCAACCTAGCCTAATTGTAGACCATAAGCCCAATATTTAAAGCTGAGCTCTCTTCTATTGTACACTGTAAGCCTGATTTTCAGCTATGCAATGTAAGTCTCATATTTTTGGCTGTACATTATTTTATTATACACCATAAACCAAATATTTCAGTCTGATTAATATTTTACTATACAGCATTATGGAGGCGTGTGGCGTAATGCTTAGAGCCATAGGAAATGGACTTGGTGACCCAAGTTCCAATCCTGGACGAGGCTGTTTACACTTCACATAGTTCACCTTGGGAAAGGTATGCAACCAACTACTCTCCCTCCAGCTATGGATAATAATAGGGCAGACTAGAATCTTTAACCTTGACTAGGGGATCAGTCTAGGAGAAGGAAAACTCTGAATTCAAACCTATTAAACTCTGCTTAATAAATTGACCTTGTGTCACATCCTGCTCATGTGGAGGGTTTATATATATATATACTCTACTGTATGGTGCTGAAACTTGGACATTTTACCGCAAGCACATAAACCAACTTGACACATTTACATGCGTTGTCTTTGTGTCATTTGCGGTATAAAATGGGATGATAAAGTAAGAAATAGCACAATTTTAAAAAGATGCGATATTTGCTGGCATCGAACCCTACTAGCCAAGATTCAACTTATGTGGGCTGGTCACGTTGCCCGAATGAATGAGAACAGGCTTCCAAAGAAGATCTTATACGGGCAACTACCAAATGCTAAGCGTTCTATTGGACGTCCTCTCTTACGCTACAAGGACAAATGAAGGACAATTTGAAACGCCTCGATATTGACCTGAGTGCTTGGGAAGAATCTAGCATCGGATCGGAAGGAATGGCATAAGACCTGTTTCGCTAAACTAAAGAGCTTTGAACAAAATAACTGAAGCATAGAGATCGGCTCCGCCTAACTTTAAAAGAAAAACATTTAACTCCTGCCTTGGATCATTTCGTTTGTCAGTGTGGCTTCATGGCTCGCAGCAGGGCTGGGCTGCTGTCACACTCGAGGAAACATAAAATGTCTTCTTGACAGCATGCACAACATGGGAGGAATCAAATCACTCACTGCTGACCCTCCATCTATCGTTAATTGTAGAAAGTCCACCATAAGTTATATTATATATGACACACAAAATCTAAAAGGATGTTAGTAAAATCATATTCCATGCATCCTAGTGTTTTTCTTTTTTCTTCCTTCACTATTTCAAGCTAACTGTAAATACATTTTAATAGTTTCTTAGAAATGAATTACACACGATAGGTTACAAGGTAGGAGTTAGACGGCTTTAGTTGGGACCCATAAATTTTCCAAGGACTCATTCATAGCAAATATGTGCAATCACTGTATTACTTATATCTTGTCATATATATTTACCAACCCCTCTGCACGAGCAGGATGCGACACAAGGTCAATTCTTAAGCGGAGTTTAACAGGTTTGAATTCAGAAGGTTCCTTCTCCTAGACTGGTTACCTAGCCATAAAGAGCCCAGTCTGCCCTGCTATTTACCCATAGCTGGAGAGAGAATTGGATTCATTCCTTTCCCAAGGGTATTTAGCGCACCATGTGAAATGCATCCAGGAATTGAACTCGGATCAATGAGTCCATTTCCTAAGACTAACCATTAGACTATGTGCCTCCAACTTTGTGACTACAGTGGCACTATTTTCTGTCAACCAAATTTGACACAGACATGTAATTAGGTTTATTTTGTATTTATGGCTATGAGAGCACTTAATGACCTGAAGGCCGGGTTAGCTCAGTCGGTAGAGTGCTCGGCTAGAAACCACAACGTTCCTAGTTGATTCCGGGCCCCGCCAACTCAGCGTATGAGTAGCACAGGGATCTGTGCGGTAAATTAAGGAGCTGATGGTAGGTGTGGCGCCCCACCTCAGATGCTAAAAAACAATCTCCTTGGTCTAGCGCTATTGAAAAGGGGATAGACTCCCTCGCTGACTGGCTGATACCAACTTTAGGCCGCCCCGTTGACTTTACTTACACAATTATAAATGTTTCTGATTTGAGTTAATGTTTCTCGTCCTTTCAGCCTTTTGTACTGGGTGATTAGTTACTACTGCCGGGCCATTTATTCATTTTATCACTTTTTTTCTTTGTGGGGGGGGGGAATGCATTGGTTTTATATAATTTTAACTAGCAAAAGAATGCACCCCCCTAAGTGAAAGTATTTAAGTTTTAATGTATTAAAATACATTAAATTAGAAAAGACTAACAAACCTAAATTAGAATGAACTAGCAAAATAAAAAGACACCCTCCGGGCGATGTAAAAATAATTTTTTGAAAGATATTGCCTGAGGGGATGGGAGCTAAAAATTCAATGTCATAGAATGTGTACCTTAAGTATGTAAAATCGTCAAATTTATTAAAGGAGTAAAAAAAAAAAAAAGAAAGAAAGAAAGACAATTCGAAATGGAAACAGTTCCGATAACTTTAAATATTATATTAGAATAAAACAATCTATATATAAATATATAACGCCAGGCATCTATTTATTGAAACAATGAGGATTGTCTACACGTTGCATGCTCACATTTTGAGTATATTTATTCTATGTTATGACGTTGGATTATGTGTTGGGTAATGTGATGTAAGCAGTGACACAGTTTTTGTTACAGACAAAAAGAGAGCGAATCTCCATTATTAATAGATATAGAAATATTATTATTTCAATGTCATTTTAATTGATATTGATATTTTGATAAGTATATTAATAGGAGGGAGTCCCTGTGGCATAATGGCTAAAATGCTAGACTGCAACATTGTAGTAAGTCAATTTGATCTCCAGACATGCTATTACCTTCACCTTCAGACTAATACCATTGGAAAATGTAGGAGACCCCTGATCCTCCCACCTATGGGCAAAATAGCACCACTACTGTTCTTCCACAAGGATGGCTTTGGTGTTAAATAATCCATGAAGTTTGATATGCCATTAAACAAAGAATCCCAACAGAATATATTAATAAGAACAATCTATTAATAATGGAGATTTGCTTCCGTTTTTTTGTCTGTAACAAAAATTATGTCACTGCTTACGTCACATTACCCAAAATCGTCATTGTCATAACATAGAATAAATACACTAAAAATTTGAACATGCAACATTAGACAGTCCCCATTGTTTTTTAAAATAAGTTTTGATAAATACATGACTGGTATTATATATCTATATATAGTTTGTTTATTTTAATACATATTTAAAGTTTACATTTCAAATTGTTATATTTTTAATCCTTTAATGAATTTGATGATTTTACTTACTTAGGGTACAAACTCGCTGACATTGAATTTTTAACTCCCACCCCTCAGGCAATATGTTTCAAAAATCTATTTTTACATCGCCCATAGGGTGTTTTTTTTAAATTTTGTACTAGTATCAATAATATAAATATATTTTGATAAACATATTAATAAGAATTTTTTATCGTTAATAATTTAAATAGT
This sequence comes from Doryteuthis pealeii, assembly GCA_023376005.1. NCBI lineage: Eukaryota > Metazoa > Mollusca > Cephalopoda > Myopsida > Loliginidae > Doryteuthis > Doryteuthis pealeii. Next base: position 63,754,414 of record CM042140.1, on the reverse strand, counting down.
TTTTGGCTTAATATCACTATTATTTATGTAAGTCTGTGGAGTGGGCTATTATCGGTATCAGTTGAACAGTATGCTATTACATTCACTTTCAGACTAATATCATTGGGAAAGGTACAAATCTCTTTATCCCTTAGCTAGGAGTTAGATATTACCACTACTATTCTTCTACAAGGATGGCTTTGCCATCCCAGAAAAACAAACATGAGAAGCTGGGCCCTGCTGGAGAAGTAAGGACAAACTCAAATACAATATTCTCCAATGGACTCCTATGCATAGACACACCAGTATTAGCCAACTAGCCCCCCCCCCCATATTGGATACTAGGATAGGTCGATTTTGGAACAGTAACATCTCCCATGTGATGAAAGTTGCAAATTAACATAAAGAATTACCACACAAAACATTGTTCTTGAAAACTTTGCCTGCATTTGAGGAAATTGATTTCAATCTTTTAAAATGTTATCACTGTTACAGCTTAATTATAAGGTAAAAAGCAGCATATCAGATGTGTTGATGGTGATGGGAGCATATTCTTAATTTGAATTCTAGTTATAATATTTTATTTGTTTTATTTAAAAAGACAAACTTTTCTGTTTTAAATATTGAAACTGACAATTTTTCTAACCAATTTCTAGGCTAAATATTGAAAAAAACGAGGATTTTTGTTGCATGTTGTAGTTTTTAGTATCAGTATTCATTATACCAACACACAACTTTCACTGTTTGAGAGAATTTGATATTTTTTAAAAAGTGAAAAATCAACCTAGCCTATTGTAGACCATAAGCCCAATATTTAAAGCTGAGCTCTCTTCTATTGTACACTGTAAGCCTGATTTTCAGCTATGCAATGTAAGTCTCATATTTTTGGCTGTACATTATTTTATTATACACCATAAACCAAATATTTCAGTCTGATTAATATTTTACTATACAGCATTATGGAGGCGTGTGGCGTAATGCTTAGAGCCATAGGAAATGGACTTGGTGACCCAAGTTCCAATCCTGGACGAGGCTGTTTACACTTCACATAGTTCACCTTGGGAAAGGTATGCAACCAACTACTCTCCCTCCAGCTATGGATAATAATAGGGCAGACTAGAATCTTTAACCTTGACTAGGGGATCAGTCTAGGAGAAGGAAAACTCTGAATTCAAACCTATTAAACTCTGCTTAATAAATTGACCTTGTGTCACATCCTGCTCATGTGGAGGGTTTATATATATATATACTCTACTGTATGGTGCTGAAACTTGGACATTTTACCGCAAGCACATAAACCAACTTGACACATTTTACATGCGTTGTCTTTGTGTCATTTGCGGTATAAAATGGGATGATAAAGTAAGAAATAGCACAATTTTAAAAAGATGCGATATTGCTGGCATCGAAACCCTACTAGCCAAGATTCAACTTATGTGGGCTGGTCACGTTGCCCGAATGAATGAGAACAGGCTTCCAAAGAAGATCTTATACGGGCAACTACCAAATGCTAAGCGTTCTATTGGACGTCCTCTCTTACGCTACAAGGACAAATTGAAGGACAATTTGAAACGCCTCGATATTGACCTGAGTGCTTGGGAAGATCTAGCATCGGATCGGAAGGAATGGCATAAGACCTGTTTCGCTAAACTAAAGAGCTTTGAACAAAATAAACTGAAGCATAGAGATCGGCTCCGCCTAACTTTAAAAGAAAAACATTTAACTCCTGCCTTGGATCATTTCGTTTGTCAGTGTGGCTTCATGGCTCGCAGCAGGGCTGGGCTGCTGTCACACTCGAGGAAACATAAAATGTCTTCTTGACAGCATGCACAACATGGGAGGAATCAAATCACTCACTGCTGACCCTCATCTATCGTTCTTGATAGGAGAGTCCACCATATATATATATATATATATATATATATATATATATATATATATATATATATATACACACACAGAGCATAAGCCAATATTTCAAACTGAACAATATTTCACTATGCGATGTAAGCTTATATTTCTATTAATAATAATCACAGTTAAATAGTACCACTACTGTTCTGCAAGGATGGCTTTCACATTAAATAACCCACGCAGGTTGATATGTTATTAAGCCAAACCAAACAAAAAATAAGTTCACAGCATTATTCAGTTTTACTTTTCGTTACATAAATGTTGGAATTTTTAGAAACAGAGTAATTATCTACATATCCTCATGCAAAATAGCATAGAAAACTATGTGACCAACAAAACTTCAACTTTTGGGTTGGGCATGATTATAGATTGAATAGTTCCACTACTGTTCATCTACAAAGTTGTTTTTGATATTAGATAATCCATATATATATATATATATATATATATATATATATATATACCAAACTTATTGGTAAATCCTCGCGGTGAGAAAATACCCAGCAAATAGTTTGATTGTAAAAATATACTACCAAACATCAACCGAGAAGAAAAAATTTTGGGGAAAAAAGAAAAGACCAAGATAATCGTACCAACAAAAAATAATCTATTGGTACAATATTTTGGCCAAAAGAAAAAACAATTTATATGCATATATATATATATATATATAAGATATATATATTCATATAAAACTGCCAGGAGACTAAAGCTAATAAGTAAAAAGTGCTCAATACCTAAGTAGAGCAAATAATAAAGATAATTATCTTTATTATATATATATATATATATATATAATAAAGATAATTATCTTTATCATATATATATATATATATATATATATATATATGTTGAAAAGAGAAAGAAAGTATAGAATGGATAAAATAGAATATTTTAATCAATTTTACTTACACATGTTTTGGTCAGGAGTTTATCCATGTGTACATTATTCAAACTATTATTATTTTTGAATAACCAAATGAAATCAAATAATAATAATGGAAAAAATGTAGAAATGTTCCGCACACAAATAAAATTTTGACCTTCATCAGAGTAAATCCTTATTTTCATTTCAAATAAGGATTTACTCTGATGAAGGTCGAAATTTTCTTTGTGTTGCGGAACATTTCTACATTTTTTCTATTATTATTATTTCATTTTTTCTATTATTATTATTATTTGCTGGTATCGAACCCAGAACCTTATGGTTCCTAATCTGACTCTCTACCGACTGAGCAGTCCCTCTGCTCAATTATAATGAACTAACCATCAGTTTTTGTACTTTTCTATGGCACCAAGTCATCTTGCACTAGACGTGCCTTTATCACCAACAATGTTGACTATTAATCAAGTTGAAGTTTAGCAAATGAACTACTCAGAGAATTTGGAACCGTGTGGTGTAATGGCTAGTCATAAGAAATGGACTCGTAGACGAGGCTCTCTACATTTCACATGGCGCTAATACCCTTGGGAAAAGTATGAATCCACCTGCTCTCCTTCCAGCTATGGATAAATAGCAGGGCAGACTGGGCTCTTTAACCTTGGTTAGGCGACCATTCTAAGAGAAGGAAAACTCTGAATTCAAACCTGTTAAACTCCACCTAAAAAATTGACCTTGTGGCACATCCTGCTCATATGAATCCACCTGCTCTCCTTCCAGCTATGGATAAATAGCAGGGCAGACTGGGCTCTTCAACCTTGGTTAGGCGACCATTCTAAGAGAAGGAAAACTCTGAATTCAAACCTGTTAAACTCCACCTAAAAAATTGACCTTGTGGCACATCCTGCTCATATGAATCCACCTGCTCTCCTTCCAGCTATGGATAAATAGCAGGGCAGACTGGGCTCTTTAACCTTGGTTAGGCGACCATTCTAAGAGAAGGAAAACTCTGAATTCAAACCTGTTAAACTCCACCTAAAAAATTGACCTTGTGGCACATCCTGCTCATGCGTAAGGGTTGGTAAATAGTACTCAGAGAATCTGTTTATAATGGTAAAAGGTTTGAGTAGAACCAGATACACTTTTTGGATGACCTGCTAAGAGAAAAAGGTGTACCAGTGAGTAGGCCTGTGGAGTTAGAAGCAATTAAGGGGTCACTGGAGTCTGAGTCTGAAAAAAATATACCGACTGACTCCAGTTGAATGTGCACTTTATATGGCCCTAGTTTAGTTTGTAAAGTTATACAGTGCACACTCCTTATAAATAGATTATGAAAAATCTTGGTTTTATATTTATTATTGTCATGTACAATACTTTTGACATACCAATACCACAAGCGGCCCCGGAACAACACCGTGATAAGAGGAAAAGGAAACTGATGGACTTTAACCCAAAGACAAAAAGGTATTAAGACTCCTGCAGAGTTAATACTTAGGAGGGGGGTGTTATGGTAATTTAACACGCACGCATGAACTCTTCCAACTATAAATAGCAGCAGGTTCTGCACTTAAGTGAGAGTCAATATTTAAGCAGACAGTTGATAAGACAGCCTCGCGAGTAACCTTCACATTTGTACAACTGTTCTTTGTTAATATATATGTTTAACTCATTTCCTTGTGTCTTTATTCTGGCCCCTAACCAGGCCACAACAATTATCAATTGTAATAAATCTTATCCTCTTATCTTAATGTAAGTAGAGACTCTGAATTTATACTTTATATGGTCCTAGTTTCGTCTTTTAAGTTATACAGTGCACACTCCTTTTAAATTGATTATGAAAAATGATGGTTTTATATTCATTATTAATTATAATGGACAAAGGTTGCATCCATTAGGATAGACAAAGGCCGCATCCCCAAAGACTTGCTGTACGGTGAACTAGTGGAGGGCACCCGACCGACAGGGAGACCACGCCTACACTTCAAAGATGTCTACAAGAGAAACATGAAGGCATGCCACATCGACATAAGCACATGGGAGGCTTGTGCCAAAGACCGTGTGACCTGGCACCTCCTTGTCAAAAAAGGAACGAAGGGGAGTGAGAGAGAGAGCAAAGAAGCTGCCACGGAAAAGAGAGCTAAAGGGAAGGAGAAACAGCAGCACCCCCAACACCTACAGAAAGCATCACCTTTTGTTTGCAGCCACTGCACCAGAGACTGCCATTCAAGGATCGGTCTGTTCAGCCACTCATGTAGCTGTAGGTAAAAAAAAAAATTAAAAAAACGGACACTACGCCATCGTCTTAAATAGACGGAAGGTTGCCAACCATATATATTAATTATAATAAATTGTATCCTCTTTGGGTAAATAGTACTTATTTTCAAAGATATTTATATGTAAAAAGTCTTACATTATAGCATTTTTCATTTTTTCTATATCATTTGAAAGATTTTGTATGTAATTCTGTTAGAAAACATTAAAGAATAAATAGGTTCATACCAAAAGCCACAATATCTTAATATTAATGAACTAGTGGGACCTGTGGATATACTACAGTATGATAATCTAATTATTACGTTTGATATGTTTACTTAAGAGCTATTGTGAAATAGCTCAATATGTAAAAAAGTATAATAATCTTTCTTTTAACTCTCTCACTCATTTTTTTCTTTCTTTCATCTTTTTATAATATTTGATTGAAACAGATTAATGTTATCATTTCCGCGCACTCAACCCCCAATCTTTATCTTTACTCTCTTTTTTTTCTTTCTCTCTTGTTATATTTTTTACTGTGTAGTATGTCCTTTTTCTTCCCTTTCTTTCTTTATAATAAAAACAGAATGGTCCATTATTTAGCTGAGGTGACGGCACTAATAAGAAATAAGGGTTTGGTGGATGAGCAACACCAGATAATCAGGATTTACATTTTTGCATTTAATCTTGGAAAGTCTCATTTCTAACCAGAGGGTATTGCAAGATGATAACAGTCATATTTTTTAGGAACATCAGTATTAATATATAAGTCAGTCAGCCATCAGGGTGGCCTAATGTTGGTATGAGCGAGGGAGTCTATCCCCTTTTCACTAGTGCTAGACCAAGTAGATTATTTTAGCATCTGAGCTAGAGTTGGCAAGGGCTGGATTTGAGGTTCCTGGTTCCTTATCTAATGGAACCAGTGGTTTTAGCATTAAAAGTAAAGTTGTCGGGGCGGCCTAATGTTGGTATGAGCCATACAGCGAGGGAATCTATCCCCTTTTCACTAGCACTAGACCAAGGAGATTATTTTAGCATCTGAGGTAGAGCACCACACATACCATCAGCTTCTCACTTTACTGCACAGATCCCTGTGCTACTCATATGCTGAGTTGGCGAGGGCCGGTATCGAACCAGGGACCTTATCACCAAAAAATGAATATTTTTCAAAAACTGACAAATTGCCTGATTTTCTTTTCTTGTTTAGTAAACAAAAAACATTAGCTGCAAAAAATAAGAATAAAAACGTTTTTTCCTATCTGGATCAGATGTGCCTAAATTTCAATTTTTATTAAAATTCTGATAATTTTTCATTAATTCAATTGGAAAATAATTATTTTCTATTGTATTTCGGTGTGTTATTCAAGCTGTATCTGTATCAGTGCTACTGTATGGCAGTACAACATGGACCCTAACGAAGCGCTTGGAAAATAAACTAGATGTGACTTGCACAAGAATATTGCGTGCTGCCTTAAACAAATCCTGGAAACAGTATTCCTCAAGAAAACAGCTGTACGGTCACCTGCCTTCTATTACACAAATAATCAGGGTGAGGTAAACAAGACATGCCAGACACTGCTGAAGAAGCAAGGATAAACTCATAAATGATGTTCTCCTCTGGACACCTACACATGGACACACCAGTGTAGGTCAATCAACAAAAACCTACATTAAACAGCTCTGTGCAGATTCTGGATACCATGTGGAGGACTTACCAGGAGCAATGATCGACGGGGACGTCTGGCGTGGGAAAGTGATGGGAATCCATGCTAACAGCACAACCTACTGGTGATGATGATGATGATTTGAAGAATAATTTCTTTTGAGATTTTATTTTATTTATTTTTTCATTATGGGACGGGTTAGCTCAGTTGGTAGAGCATTCGGCTAGAAACCACAAGGTTCCTAGTTCGATACCAGTTCTCGCCAACTCAGCGTATGAGACTAGCACAGGGATCTGTGCAGTAAAGTAAGGAGCTGATGGTAGGTGTGGCGCTCCACCTCAGATGCTAAAACATTCTCCTTGGTCTAGCGCTATTGAAAAGGGGATAGACTCCCTCGTTGACTGGCTGATACCGACTTTAGGCCGCCCTGTCGACTTTAAAAAATGATATTGAGTGTGGTGGCTATAAAATGGGGGCTTAGTTTACAACAGATCTATAATGCACAATTAAACACTGAGTTTGTATCGAAACTAAAATTTACAATGCAAAGGAGTCTATATTGCAGGGTTTAATGCGCATTGTAGTGTTACGTTGTAATATTCAGCACTAAAACGATACATGTACTGTAGTCCTTTTTTCTTTCTTGGTACTAAAACTCCAAAAGTCACCGTGCTGAAATGGTGCCGATAAAAATCATAACACGAGAAACATCGTCACAACTGCCAGCCTTTATTATCGTGCTCATATAGTGGGCTCCTGAACACTACTAGATTACTGCTCTCATGAGGTCCGTACCTACGAACCCTTTCTTTTTTCCCCCACGTCACCACATGACTTCCGGTCAACACCCGACTTCCGCTTGCGGTCAATTCTCCGTTCGGGTTACGCTACGGTCAAACCATCGCTCTCCTCTTTTGGGTCATCACTATTTTTTAAGCCTTTGTTATTTATTCCTCCTCCTTCCATTAGTAGTCCTAGCTCACAAAAGTCAGGAATATACCCATCTTGCAACAGTAGTAAGCGAGTTCAAATTCCAATCTTACTATTGCATTCATTTTCAGACTAATACCCTTGGGCAAGGTATGAACCCCCTTACTGTCCCCAGCTATGGGTTAAATAGTACTACTACCAGAGATATTGATAGGTACGCGTCCTGTGTCCCTGACACACAAAAATTTAAAAAGACGCAGTAAAATCATATCCATGCATCCCAGTGTTTTTCTTTTTAATTCCCCCCACCATTTCAACCTAACTGTAAATACATTTCAATAGTTTCTTAGAAATGAATTACACAGGATAGATTACAAGGTAGGAGTTAGACGGCTTTAGTAGGGGTATTTGCCTGCTCATCCCACTTATGAGGGCTGGACACAAGGTCTCATTTTTACGTGGGCACATAAAAATTGCAACGATCTGGGGGGCATGGCCCCCTTGGATCGATGCTATTAATTGTACTTTACCGGTCCAGAGGCCGAAGCACACTGGACCCCCAGCCAAGGCCGGGTTTAGAAGGTAAGGGTAAAAGCATAGAATCTGGAACAGATACTACACTTTAATCCTCCCCTAACCAAGGTAAGTATTTACGTAATGACGGCTTTAGTAGGGACCCATAAATTTTCATGGGGACTCATTTATAGCAAATATGTGCGTCCCAGGATGCACTAAATCAAAAAGCTATCAGCATCATCACTGCACTACTGTTCTTCTGCAAGGATGGCTTTGGCATTAAATAACCCACAAAGACTGATATACCATAAAACAAAGAAATCAAACCCAAACATGTACATTGCAAATGAATATAAGTAAATATTATAGAGATATGTAGACAGTTAGAAATAACTGCAAATAACAAGGTTTGTCATATACCGAGGAATGTAAATGTGTGTTGTATATATGTGCATGTGCAGATAGATGCATTAATATGGAAAGAGCTTATGTTAAATATAAATATATGCTGTGTAAGATATTGCTTTTTTATCATTAGTCTGGTGTTGTTGACATACCTATGTATATATAGGGCCTATATAATTAATATAATACAATAATTTATTATAGATATTATGTCAATTTATCTATCTTAGCCCATTTCTGTCTATGAGTTTGATAATAAACATTAATATAAATATATAGTTAAATAATAATATCTTCAGCTAGCACATAGACATTATATATATATATATATATATATATATATATATATAATATACCAAGCGTATTGGTAAATCCTTGCGGTGAGAAAAAACCCAGCAAATAGTTTGATTGTAAAAATATACTACCAAACATCAACCGGGGAGAAAAAAATTTTTGAAAAAAAGAAAAGACCAAGATAGTCGTACCAACGTAAAATAATCTATTGGTACAGTATTTGGCCAAAAGAAAAAACAATTTATATGTATATATATGTATATAAGATATATATACATATTCATATAACCGCTAGGAGAATAGCTAATAATTAAAGGTGCTCAATACCTAAGTAGAGCAAAAGAGTCAGATCTTAGCCCTGAAGAGCTTAAGCGAAACTAATAGTAGGTTCGTCTGACTCATTAGATTTATCTTTTATATATATATATATATATGTATATATATATATTTATATGGTAATTAAAAAGAGTACTTATCTAATTATATATGCTAGTTGAAAAACACACACACACACACATAGTAGTTGATATATATATATATATATATATATATATATATATATATAGTATCCGATTTCCACTTTAACTTTTCCGTCTCAGTGGTGTCAGTAAATAATCCAAAAGTGT
>CM042140.1:63722453-63739953 GCA_023376005.1 Doryteuthis pealeii | reverse complement strand
GTTTTTTTTCTTTGTTTTTCTTTTGTTTCTATGTTTTGACCAGGGTAGCGGACGGGAGTAACAAAAACGTTCCGGTAGTCCCACTCTTGGTAACTTGCAGGGTAACAGGGTCGAAAGTAAACAGCTTGAGTCGTCCCCTAAGTGACACCTAGAGATGTAGTGGACAGTGGCTGGCCGTGAGCTAGCTTTTCATCGGTCGGTGGTCGTTGCTCGCCAGGTGGCAGGGCAGTCAAGGCTTGGTTGGAGAAATTGACCAATAACAAATACAACAACATGAACAATGGCTAGACGGCAAGCCACAAAGACATTTCTCATTGGCTAAGTACAGAGCAGGTGCGTCCATGGGACTGGAGCTCTGAGCTTGACGTGACAGACAACAATCGACTAAGAATTGGGTGAGGTTGGTTTACTGGGAAAGGTGGTTAAGTAATTTGGCTGATGGTAGGTCAAAGGTAACAGTCCAGAAGGCAGGTGGGTGGTGGGAAGGTGGATATAGGTGCAGGTAGTAATGCAAGGTGTGAGAATTGTGGCAAAAAAAGAGGCTATGTAACCAGTTCCGGTCAAATAGACAAGCCTGCTTTTAGGCTTATTTAGCCGGTCCTCATAAAATAGACAAACCTACTTTTATGCTTATTTTACCGGCCCTGTAAATATTTTTATTATGAATGCAAGTAATGTTAAAAATAACAACACATATTTAACACAAAAGTTTATTTATATTCTTTTATATTTATATTTTGTGAAGGATAAAGATACAAAAAGTTCTTCTAAATATAGATACTGTTAATGAATTTGTGATCAAACGTGAATTTTTTACAAAAGTTTTTCAAAAATTAAAGGTAATGATATAGGTAAATTTGAATATCATTAATTTTTTTCCAAAGTGGAAAAATGGCATTTTCCACTATCAATTGTTAAAACATAAAATTGTAACTCTAACACTAACCCTAACAATGAATTCTTGTTGATATTTATGAAAACGTAATATAATTTTTCTCATTCCAAACACAAAGCGAAGCATGTAAAAAGTTTTTTTTATTACCTTTCATAAGGAAAGGCGTTAAACAGGAAATGCCCAAAATTTTTTAATCACAAATGACAAAAATTTATGACATGAGACGCCACAATACAGTAAACAGTGTAATTTCATCAAAACAATAACAATATACTTATTATAAAATATGTTGTTTTTTAAAAACAAAATTTGCATGAAGTGAAGCAATTATAATTTATCTCATCATGCATCAAAACATTAATATTTTTAAAAAAGAAAGAGAAAACTACAAATTCATTTTGTAAAAAATTTAAATATTTTGTGAAAAATTTAGATTATTAAATCACTGTGATGTAACGCATGACATCAGATGGTGTTTTTGTAAAAAGATGTCCTTTTTTAGATAAATCAATTTTGGGTCAAATGAATTGGAGTTGACCCAAAAAGTTCTTGGTAGACTACCACTGGAACTACCACCCAAAGAATTGGCGGAGATATGAGGATTTAAAACAACCCTTAGTGCTTTTCATAGTACATATTTGACAAAAATTGAGATCTGGATTTTATTGTTGTTTCTGGTAGTGTTTGTTGCCTTGATTACAATGCTATCAAAGAAAGTAGACAATTCAGAGAATTGGCAGAGGTATGAGGCTTGTAAACACCCCTGACTTATTACTTTACATAGTCTATATTTTTGACAAAAATTTAGATTTGATCTTATTGTTGTTTCTGGTAGAGTTTGATGCCTGGATCAAAATGCTATTGAAAAAAAGTGTTCAATTCAAAGAATTGACTAAGATGTGAGGCTTTAAAACACCTGACAGTGATTTTGGAACTACCACTCGATCATACAGCACAAGAAAACAAACGACTGTGCCCTCTGATTTATTAGATTAAAACAATCCTAGAAAATGCTGTGGTTTGTGCTCACCTAGAAGCACCAAGCTTTTATCTATTTAATAATGGAAATGTGTTGCCTCTCTGTCATTAACCAAAACTATGTCTCATTGTTTTTTAAAACAAGTTTTAATAAATACATGTCTAATTTAATCACTCCTTCCTAAATAGAAGCATTGATATCATCATGGACTGCTGCTTCAATGAGAATATGTTGGGTTACCTGGCCATTTAATTATCGAGATATAGACATGAGACTTTGATGAGTTGTGGTGCACTGTACACAATAAATTTAATTATTTGTATTTTGGAGATGAATTTATTCTTTTTATTTGTTTTTATTTTGGTCTTTATCACATCATGAAATACATATAAAATTACAAAAATGGTTAAAATCATTAGATTAATATGCAATGGTGAAAGTACTTAGTGCATTGGAAGGTTCTATCATCTAGACTGACCTAGTTATTGTCCATTTAATGGCAGCCATTCCTTTTTATAGGATAAATGTTATTTATACTAGAGTAGATGTAAGCTGATTTGTTATTAGAATGACTGTTCTATAAGTTGTTAAAAAAAAAATCATTTTTTATTCTCACCCCTTTTTTCCTTAACAAGAAGTTAACTAAAAAGTTTACAAATAACAAAATACCTACAATTTTGAGGTAAAATGTATGTGCAAAATATTTAAGATAATTATTTAATTAATGATTAATAGAAGCACGCAACATTTCATTTGAGTGGGACTGAAAAAAGTTTCCATTTAAAATTATTTTATTTTTTTTACTCCTTTAATAAATTTGATGATTTTACTTAATTATTATACAAACCCTCTGACACTGAATTTTTAACTCCCATGTCTCAGGCAAAAAATTTTTTAATTAATTTTTACACTGCCCGGAGTGCGTTTTTTTCTTTTTTTTTTCTTTCTTTTTTTTGCTAGTTAGCATAATAGATGAGAGAAGAAACATGTTTATAGAAATTTGTGATCTAACATGAGGAGAGAACAAAACACAAGAACAAGATGGCTGACAAAATTAGGTTGATCACTTTTAAAACATGTCAACCCTTGTATTATTTTTGATTTTTGGTACTGTTGTCCTCATCTTTATTGTGAAATATACATACAAAATGTTTCGGCTGTAATACCTTCCTGCCTTCCTTCAGGTGTTCCTTGTAATCCAGTTAAGACTTCACTTATAGCCCAACATATACACTGCGCCTTTGAAGCATCTTCTCCAAAGTTTGTCCTTATCTATTATCTTAACTTTATCCATCAAGGGCAGGTGGTTTCCTTTTAACTTCCATATATGGTCAGCCATACCTGACTTTTCTACCTTTTTATCATATGGGTGCTAGAACGCGGTGGCTGAGGGTCTACATGTCCTGGCAATGACGTTAAACTCTATCTGATGGTGAGGTTCCAGTTTTGGAGGTTTGGGGAATGTGGAGCACCCCTTCATCACCATTGCTCCCTGGTCCACTCTGACCCGGAGTGGTAGTACCTGTTAGGGTCCCATCTATGGGTTAAATAGAAAAACATGAGTTGATAAACAAAATTGTATTATCCATTAAGAATTGATTTATTTCCAAACTTTATTGGCATTAAATGACCCACTAAGGTTGATATGTCGTAAAATAAAACCAAACCAAACCAAACCAAACTGACTTTTCTATTTCCCCTCATACTACTGCTTTTTAATGTTCCTCTAGTCATACTTTCAGTGGACAGTATGTCTCGTCTTTGTATACTTCACCACAATTGTGGTGAAACTTGTAACGAAGTGAGAACAGTCTGCCCCAATGGCTTACAACGAACACCTGAAAGCCAGAGGATACAACAGCTGACAATCATTTTATAGGGGATTATTTAAAATTATCCACGGTAATCACTTTCCCAACTGCAAAGTCCACTGATAAAGTATTTCCACCTGCAACAATATTACACCAGTCTTTGATCAATCCGCCAAAGTTTACTCGTTTCTTGTCCAACGCACATCTGTGTTTTCATTATCAAGATCAAACACAACTCCCTTCAGTGTGGAACGGCAGGCCTTAAATAATAATTAACTGTCCTGACAATGCCCATATCCGGACCAATCACGCCCAGCGCTGCCGATTGCAATGTAGAAATTAGCATACATGCCAATAAGAGTGAGTAGTCTGACTTCGAGTCACAACTCACAATCAGGAGGTTGCGAGTTCTGTCTCTGTAGTCAACTGCTACACTCCCCCCTGATCTCCTCATTTTGCACGCCAGACATGTTTGTGCTTGCTTTTAGCTCCCACATAAGTAATTTCTCTCACTATAGTTAAGGATAAGAACAGCAGTCAGAAAAATCAAAATAATATGTATCAGGCCTCATCTAAAAAATTCTGTTAAATAATGTCAACCCTTGTTGGATTATTTTCATCAATTATTTAGTTTTGAGTATCCGCACTGAAGACAGTAAACATTTGTCTTCAACCAAGACTGCATAAGAAATAATAAGTATTTGCTTGCACACAGTTACAAGTATTCCTATTTAATACTAATCTTATTTTAATGGAGATTGTGGGTTTGTCTGTCTGTAACCAAAACTAAATCACTATTCAAATCACAATTCCTTTTGTTATTTACATCACATTCTCCATGATTTTATTTTTAATTCAAACTTCAATTATTAATAAAATTCTTTTACATCATTAAGACTGTTGACCATATCTACAACCTATTAACATGCAATTGTATTTATATATACAACAAAATAGTGGTTTACAGTGTGAATGGGAAGGCTAATTTGCATATTGATCTTAAAAATTTGATTTTAATAAATATATGCTTAGTATTATTGATTTCTAATTGTTTGGTTTTATCTTATTGAATATGAGCAAAAAAGAAGAAATAACTGTAAATTTATTCCTTACTTCCTATTTTAACTAAAGAGTTAAATTAGGAAAATTTACCAATGAAAGACGGGAGTAATGGTAAATGATGGAAGAGTTAGTTTCGAAGGTGTTCTATTTTTCAATCATACCCCCTCTGTTCCAAATCTTTTTATCTGCATACTTATTCAGTTTCATTAGCCTTTCTAATTTAATATGATATTTTACTATATTAAAACTTAAATACTTGCACCCGGAGGGTGCATATATTTGCTAGTAATACTAATGCTAATAATTTGCAAGCAATTATATGGTTTTGATGGATGTTGTTGGTTGGATTTTATGGCATGTCAACTCTTGTTGGGTTATCTTATGCCAAAGACATTTTTGTTTTATTCATTTTTATTTGGTATTTAATTTTTTAAAAATACATACATTTTTTAACTCATATTTTGATCTATGTATCCCATAGATGGGACACTAGCATGTACTTCAACTCCGGGTCAGATTTAGCCTGGGAGTAATGACGATGAAGGGGTACTTCACATTCCCCAAAGCCCTAGAATTGGAACTTCAATACTAGATGCAGTTTAACGACACATCCAGGACACATATGGTTTTGAGTATTCCTATCTAACACTAATTATGCCAACCCTTTGTGGGTTATTTTATACCAAAGACGTTTTGTTTTATTCATTCTTGTTGGGTATTCAACATATTTTTTTTCAAACTCAGTTTTTTAAAAACAAATTTTAAAAACTTTTCTTATCTATTTAACCTATAGAAGGTACTATCACTCCAGGTGAGAGTGAACCCAGGAGTAATAGCAATGAAGGGGTACTCCACACTCCCCAAAGCTCCAAACTGGAACTGGATGCAGGTCAACGTCATACCTAGGACACTGAGACCCTTAAGCACTGCCTTCTAGCACATATATGATAAAAAGGAAAGCGCTTGGTGTAATGGTTAAAGTCATGGGAAATGGATTCGTCGCTCCGAGTTCAAATCCTGGACGTGGTAATTGCATTTCACTTAGCCCTAATACTCTTGGGAAAGGTATGAATCCTACTCTCCCTCCTGCTGTGGGTAAATAGTAGGGCAGACTGGGTTAGGTAACTGGTCTAGGAGAAGGAAAAACTGAATTCAAATCTGTTAAACTTTGCTTAATAAATTGACTTTGTGTCACCTCCTGCTCATGCGGAGGGTTGGTAATATATATATATATATATATTTTTGGGAAAATATGTGCTTAATTGAAGTCGTACCTAATTTTGAAAATTAATTAATCCCTATTCAAAATGTAAGGCTAAACAAATCGAGAAAAATCAATCTCTGTATGTATATTTCAGCCTATTAGGCCTCATCAGCAGAGCTATAGACAAAATTGTCGGCTAAAAAAGCCATATCAAACACATTGTTTGTTGGTTTACTTCTCATATATATATATAATATATATATATATATATATATATATATATATGATAAAAAGGGTTGGGGAGGTGCCATAAGAGCAAGCATGAATGTGTATGTGTCTGAGTGCACATAAGTGTACACGTGATTGTCAGTAAAGAATGTTTTAGCTTATTGGAAAACAACTGACCACATCAGCATATAATTAACAAGTTCCAGTAATTTTTTTTTCCAACCCTGCAAGATTTATTTTGGAAGTCCTGAAACACAACATTGCCATTTGCCCTTGACTGGACCAACAATCCCACCCCCCACCCTGCCATGCGCAGATATGTCACACTGACTTACATAACCAACTACAACATCAATTACACAACCACAATCACACCTACCACTCATTCCTTTACAAAAAGAAAAAAAAAAGAAAAAAAAAAAGAAAAAGAAAACAGCAGTCGTAATAATAACAATAACAGCAGTAGTACTAATGGGGGTTCTCTCATGGCTTAGTAGGTAATTTGTTTGTTTGTGTCTGTTTGTTTTGTTTTATGGCATATCAACCTCGGTGAGTCATTTAATGCCGACAAAGTTTTGAAATAAATTCTTAATGGATACTCAATATTTTTTTATAAACATTTTTCTATTTAATCCAGTGATGCTGATAGGTTTTTGGCTTCCCGTGATGCACATATTTGCTTTGAAGGAGTCCCCAGGAAAATTTATGGGTCCTAACTAAAGCCGTCTAACTCCTACCTTGTAACCTATCCTGTGTAATTCATTTCTAAGAAACTATTGAAATATATTTACAGTTAGCTTGAAATGGTAGGGGAAGAAAAAAGAAAAACATTGGGATATGATTTTACTGCATCCTTTTAGATTTTTGTGTGTCACGGATGCAGGATGTGTACCTATCAGCATCTCTGTTTAACCCATAGATGGGACCCTAACAGGTACTACAACTCCGAGTAAGAGTGGACCTGGGAGCAATAGTGATGAAGGGGTGCTCCACATTCCCTAGAGCAGTCGGTGTATTCTAAAGCCAACAGGGCTAGTAGGTAGTATACCTGCTAAGTCAAAACATGTTTTGAATTATACTAGATCTCGGATTTGCCTAGGGTAGACTAAGCTCTTTAGCACTACCAGCAAATCCTCCACAAAAAGACTTTATGTCTGTAACTGAAACTATATCTGTAGTGAGATAGCCAATGGCGTGTTATCTCATTTACATATGTGTATTACAGCAGGAGATATATAGAGACTGTTTAGAGGACTGGTATGAAATTAGCTACTTGATGCTAAGACCTGAGCTACGATTACGCTCGAAGGATTATTGATACTACTACAACAGAGAATACGAAACCACACCTCACAACAATATCACTACTCAAGTCACAATTCCCTTTGTTATTTATGTCACATTTTCCATGATTTCATTCTTATTTAAAGCTCAATTGTTAATAAAATTGTTTTACATCATTAATACTGTTGGCCGTATCTACACAGTAATAGCATGCAATTGTAGTTATACATACAAAAAAAAGCGGTTTACAGTGTGAATGGGAAGGCTAATTTGCATATTAATATTAAAAATTTGATTTTAATAAATATGTGCTTAGTATTATTGATTTCTAATTGTTTGGTTTTATCTTAATGAATATGAGCTCAAATCTTGGGTAAAGATCTTAAAAGAAATCCATTAAAAAGAAGAAATAACTGTAATTTTATTATTTACTTCCTAAATTAACTAAATAGTTAAATCAGGAAAATTTAGCAATGAAAGACAGGATTGATGGAAGAGTAAGTTTCAGTTGTTCTATTTTTTGATTATACCCTCTTCTTCATTTCAAATCATTTTATCTGTATTCTTATTTAGTTTCATTAGCCTTTATAATTTAATATAATATCTTATTACATTAAAACTTAAATACTTGCACCCAGAGGGTGCATATATTGGCTAGTTGTACTAAATCTTGGATTTAACTAGTAAACAATTTCTGAGTTTTGCTGACGACTCCATGTCTTTCAATTCCTTTATAAGTCAGTCCCTAATAGATTATTCCTTCATGGGAAAGGCCATATGTTCGGACAATTATACAGTACACAAATCTATAAGGGTGAGTCAAACAGTAATACCATTTTGTTTAGGACAGGTATAATTACCAACACAGGAACATGTATCATACATCAAAATGAAGCTGATCCTCTGTAGATCACATCCCTACTCCTCCACATAGTCACCATTTCTCTCAATAGCAATGTTCCACCTTTGAATGAGAGCATGTATCCCTGCTCCGTTGACTTCTTTGAGCCACTTTTCACTACAGCTTTCACTTTCTTGTCACTGGAATAATGTTTGCCTCTCAAACCTTCTTTCATGGGGCTGAAGAGAGCTAAACATTATTCATATATATTTTCTTTTTTTCAGATCCCATATCCCATATCTAGCCCAAGAAAGGGCCAAAGTGGAGTATTGCAAGTCATGGACTGCTCAACCACCTGGGTTCTATCTTTAAGCATCACAGGTCGTCAACCATGACCAACAGGTTTTATTTGAGTGAAAAGAGAGAAAGCAAAGAGAAAATGAGAAAATGAACTCATTTTATCATCACAAAAACCTTTCTTGGAATTCAAAACCGCAAGCCGTCATCGTGGAAACCTTAAAATATATTCATTCCTTGCATGCTAGTTTCATTTCAATCAAAACAAGACTACTATTTTTTTTTTTTTGGTTTCAACAGTTATTTTGATTCCATGTTGAAAAAATTCTTATTTTTATACACTAATACAACAATCTTATTATTTCCACAACATATGCTAAGTTAACAATGTTGTAAATAAATAATAATGAAATTTATTGTGTACAGTGCTCAGGCGCACCACAACTCATCAAAGTCTGATGCCTAGTACATAGAATAATGTATTAATCTCAGGAACATGAATAGCGTACATTAATAATATACATGTATGTGTGCGCGTGCATGCATGTGTTTTTTCAAGGTATCAGGTATAGTGTTGGCGGATTACAGGAACCATGGAGGCTTTGAAAGATACAGTGTTTTGGCAGCCTACAATGGATGTTGGCAGTTTATTCCATGCTTTGGCAACTCTGAGAGTGAAAAATGTTTCTGAAAGTCATGTGAGCTATGCTGTTTTCTGACTTTGTAGGTTATTCGAAGTTATGAATAAAAAAAATAAAAAATTTACAGTGGCTTTTCTATGAGAAAATAAATAACGGAAATCGGAAAATAAGATGTAAAAAAATAATAAATAATTTATTTTGGAGATTTCTTTTTTACTCATTTCGATAATTATTTAATTGGCTATTATCTTATAAAAGAAAAAATTATACATCGATATTTTTTCTGTTTAAAAAGGAGGTGGGGGTACATTTTCAATCAAATTTTTTTCTCAAAAAGTATACTTTGATATAATAAAATAAGGTTTGCATTAAATAGATACTTATTTCTAGAATCTAAAAATATAACATTTTAAACTTAACATCAGGCTTTTCATATTCTAAATGAATTTTATATATTAATTTTTCATAGCAAAAATACTAAATTAAAGTTTTGAAATAAAATAACTGATGCATTATAAAATTCATTAATTGATAAATCAATACTGAAAATTTCATTAAAATCGGATAATTATCTGATTTTTGGTAATTTTTTTTGCAATCGCGAATGTTACATTAAAATTGTAAACAAGTACTTAAAACCATTGAAAAAGAGACAGAATGGCGGATCGCATCAAAATTGACCAAAACAAATCGTTTTAAAAGTATCAAAAATAAACTGCATATGTAATGATATTTTTCTTTTTTTAATGATGGTCATTATGTTACTACTTATCGATTTAGACAAAAGTTTGACCTTAAATAATAGATTTAATTAATTTTAATTCGTTTTTAGAATTTGTAGCCGACGACAAAAAGGGTATACCTAATATCTTATTATAATGGAGATTGTGTGTTTTTCTGGCTGTAACCGAAACTATATTACTACTCAAGTCACAATTCCCTTAATTATTTACGTCAAATTCTCCATGATTTCATTCTTTTAAACCTTCAGTTATTAATAAAAATTGTTTTACATTATTAATACTGTTGACCATATCTACGTACTAATAACATGCAATTGTATTTATATATACAACAAAATAGCGGTTTACAGTTTGAACGAGAAGGCTAATTTGCATATTGATATTTAAAATTTTATTTTAATAAATATGTGCTTGGTATTATTGATTTCTAATTGTTTGGTTTTATCTTAAGAAATATAAACAAAAATCTCGTGGATAAATCTTAAAAGAAATTTATTTACAAGAAGAAATAACTGTAATATTATCCTTTACTTCCTATTTTAACTAAATAGTTAAATTAGGAAAATTTACCAATGAAAGACTGGAGTGATGGAAGAGTAAGTTTCATATTGTTCTATTTTTTGATTATACCCCCTCTGTTTCAAATCTTTTTATCTGCATTTTTATTTACTTTCATTAGCCTATCTAATTTAATACGATATTTTATTACATTAAAACTTAAATACTTGCACCCGGAGGGTGCATATATTTGCTAGTATAGATAATTTTCATATATTATTATTATAATTACAACCGGGCACTGCACTTTTGCACTGATGCAATGTTTACTTATAAGGCAAAGAGAGAGAGAGAGAGAGAGAGAGAAGAGAGAGAGAGAAAGAGAGAGAGAGAGAGGGGTACTTGGAGAGAAAAAATTAAAGTAGAACGTTAAAAAAAAAAAAAGAAGAAAAAAACCTTGATTAAGGTGTGATGTTGCAAGTTCATTGTTACTCACTCCGGAAGTTAACCTACTATATGACCCCCTTCCCCCCGACACCTCGTCCGGCTCGAACGTCATCCAGTGGACAAGGCGCTTGGGTGCAATTTCTTTTTGTTTCTCCGCCACCGTTTCTTTTGTTGTTACTGATCATTAGACACCTTGATGAGTGACCCCGCTGACCTACATACATAGAAACATACACATACACAGTGTACGTGTGTCTACATATGTTTCCCTCACCTGGGCAGCTAAGTGCACACATGATTCTGTGGCTCGCAGTTCAAAGGGTTTCCACCCCCAACTTTAACTTTCCAATTTCAGGTGACCTTGACATCACTGCTCGATTTTTTTTTCTTTAAATTGTCTCATTCATATATATATTATATATATATATATATATATATATATATATATATACATATATATGCATATTCTTATATATTTGTATATATATATATATAAATATATATATGCATATTCTTATATATTTGTATATATATATATATATAAACATATATATACATATATATATTTGTATATATATATATATAACATATATATACATATTCTTATATATTTGTATATATATATATATATATATATATACATATTCTTATATATTTATATATAATATATATATTATGCATATTCTTATATATATATATATATACATATATATATGCATATTCTTATATATTTGTATATATATATATATATATATGCATATTCTTATATATTTGTATATATATATATATATATATGCATATTCTTATATATTTGTATATATATATATATATATATGCATATTCTTATATATTGTATATTATATATATATATATATATATATATATATATATATATATATATATATATATATATATATGCATATTCTTATATATTTGTATATATATATATATATATATATATATATATATATTATATTTATATATATAATATATATATATATATATATATATATGCATATTCTTATATATTGTATATATATATATATATATATATATATATATATGCATATTCTTATATATTTGTATATATATATATATATATATATATATATATATATATATATATGCATATTCTTATATATTTGTATATATATATATATATATATATGCATATTCTTATATATTTGTATATATATATATATATATATATATATATATATATATGCATATTCTTATATATTTGTATATATATATATATATATATATATATATATGCATATTCTTATATATTTTATATATATATATATATATATATATATATATGCATATATATATATATATATATATATATATATATATATATATATATATATGCATATTCTTATATATTTGTATATATATATATATATATATATATATATATATGTATATATATATATATATATATATATATATATATATGCATATCTTATATATTTGTATATATATATATATATATATATATATATATATATGCATATTCTTATATATTTGTATATATATATATATATATATATATATATATATATATATATATATATATATATATATACAAAAGGAACTTTGGTAGGTACATGTCAACACATATAATGCCAAAACGGGAGGTCACTCAGAATCAAAATCTTGCATACACCTTGATATCTTTCTAACTAAGAAACATGCCAAATTTGGTCATTGATATTTACTAATTAAGGGATATAATTAATTAATTAAATCAAAATCACTCAATTTCCAGAACTGTCTGTATACCAGCTCCAGCTGATAATAAAATATTGTTCACTGTCTGCTTTTGGTTACAGCAAAACCAGCAGTGAAGTTTAATTTTAGTGAATAAATTTTGCAGTCTAATTTATGGTCCAATCTTAGAAATATTTATATGGTTGGAAATGAAATAAAACAATCTTTCTAAATATATAATTTGTATGTGTTTTTTCTCCATTTAATTATTTTTTACAGCAAGTTAAAAAAAAATTTTTTTGCTTTGGACAGCTGATAAGTATGATTTTTTTTTTTCAGACTAAATTTTAATGAAAAGTCAAATTCGTTTTTCTTGCCTATTTACGTTTCAATCTTTATATGGTTAGAAAAAAAATAAAATAATCTTTCTAAATTTGTATGAGTTTTTATTCATTGAATTATTTTTTACAATGAGTTAAAAAATAATATTTTGCTTCGGACAGCTTAGAATTCGAAGTAGGATTTTTTTTCATACTAAATTTTAACGAAAAATCAAATTTTATTTATTGCATATTTTTGTTCCTATCTTAAAAATATTCATTTGGTTAGAAAGAAAATAAAATAATCTTTCTAAATATGTAATTTGTATGTGTTTTCATACATTGAATTATTTTTTTCAGCGAATTAAGTAACAAAAACATTTAATGATAACTCAAATTTTTTAATTAATTCTTCATTTTAGAATAATCAGAATAACTAAAATCTTTTTTGTAAGAAACTATTCATGAAATAAATATTATTAAATAAATACACAAAATATTCGAACTACAAATAAGGTAATGTTTAGTTATTAGCTTTGTTACATTTGGGGGTTAAAGAAGAACTGAATTTGTTGTATGTACAAAAGAGTTTTAGAATAAATAAATAAATAAAACATTATTATAAACCAAAAAAAAAAAAATTATAATACAGACAATTGTAAATATTTAATTCTTAGCATTTATTGTTACATTAAACGAATACCTTTTGTATCATGATTGTTTCAAACATGTAAACAACAAAAAGAGACTACACTCATTCTTAGCTTTGTTTATCGTCAAATCTATCTATTTATACATATATAAAGGGCAGTTGTGTATATGTGTATGTCCAGAGGAAACTTCGAAAATAAAACAATTAACGACAAAGTAAATATACATATATATACATTCACTATCACCAGGGCTTGGTTTTTGAGCAATAATAATGAAGATCTTATTTATATTTGGGAAGATATTTAAAAATTAAAATTTGTATAGTAACAGAAGGTAATTGAAATATTATGATGATTGATTGAATTAATCACCTCATTTATATTGTATTTCTTTTTTAATTGTAAATTATTGAATTAAAATTTCTTACTATATTGTTATATATTTACGTGGGGATTTTATGGGGCATCCAGTGAGGATCTAACTTGTGATAAGTAATAATGGATCTGCGAGACTAACTTTAAAAAATCCCACCTCTACCTAGGCAACGCCGGGTAGCCACTTCTAGTACATATATAAAGTGCAGTTGTGTGTATGTGTATGTCCAGATAGAACCACAAAAATAAAACAATTAATGATAAAGTAAATATATATATACACATTAAATATCACCAGGGCTTGTTTTTTGAGTAAAAATAATGAAGATTTGATTTATATATGTGAAGATAATTAAAAAATAAAATCTAAATGATAACAGCATAGAATTTCTTTTGCATTTAAGATTTTAAATAGAAGACAATAATTTTTATTTTCAGAGTGGCTGAATCAACGCAAGGTCTTTTTTTTTCTTTTACATTGGGATTTTAATGGGGCATCCTGTGAGGATCCAACTCGTGATTCAGTAATAATGGATCTACGAGACTAACTTTATTTGATACCCCCCTCTACCCAGGCGACGTTGGGTAGCCACTTCTAGTCTTTAATAAACGAACACCTTTGAATGAATCAATATGTTACAAACACAATTTTTTAAAAATACATTTCTTTAAACTCATATTTTTAATCTATTTAACCCATAGATGGAACCCTTACTACAACTCTGGGTCAGGGTGGATTGGAGAGTAATATCAATAAAGGGGTACTATACGCTCCGCAGAGCTCCAGAATTGGAATTTCTCCACCAGATGCAGTTTAACATCATACCCAGGACACTAGGACCCTCAGTCACTGCCTTCTATCACGTATATGATAAAAACTTTGCGCTAATACCCTTGAGAAAGGTATGAATCCTACTCTCCCTCCAGGTATGGATAAATAGTAGGGCAGACTGGGCTCTATAACCTTGGTTAGGCAACCAGTCTAGAAGGAAAACTCTGAATTCAAACCTGTTTTTTAATTTGCCAAATTTATGTTTATTATTTGTAAAAAGTAATAATAATGAATAATAATAAAGTAATAATAATGAATAATATTAACATTAAATCTTTCATAAATTGATAAAATAAACAAAAAGCTTTAAAATCAAATATTTTATTGATGAATAACAAAAATTATGATGACTAGAATTATAAGTGGAACATTTTACAGTAGACCATTTTCAAAAAAGAAATCAAATATTACATTATTATATGTATAGTATATGTTGTGAAAAGAACAAAATGGTTGTATTATGGTAGATGTCTTGGAACGAATTTATTTTCAGGTTTTGAAGAGTTAAAAATAGTTACTTGAAGCTATAAAGTAAAATAGACAGAGTGGCCTATTGTCAGTATCAGCCAGCCAGTGAGGGAGTCTATCCCCTTTTCATGAGTGCTAGATTAGGGAGATTGTTTTTGCAACTGAGGTAGAATGCCACACCTACCATCAGCTCCCAACTGGGCTACTTATGTTCTGAGTTGACGAGAGCCAGTATTGAACTCAGAGCCTTGTGGTTCCAAGCCGGATGTTCTACTGACTGAGCTAAACCAGTAATTATCATTACTTACTTGAAACCATATAATTACTTTAATCAAACAATTAAAAAAAAACTGACTTCAGTATAAATAAAACAAAATATGGCATCCTGTAAACAAATCAAACTTGCTAAGAAAACCAGATTTAAAGGAATTACCTCCCTTTCTCCATATTGTAAACCTAGAAGAAACTGAACAGAGACGTGCAACTAAACGAATACCCTCTATCAAGCCTCTGCCATACTCTGAACGTCTCGCTGCTCTGGGAATGGATTCATTTAAACTCCAGCATCTGGCAACTGACCTGGTAAACGCTCATAAGGTTATTAATCATCTTAACAACAGCAACCTTGAGCACCTTTTTGATCTCCAAGTTTCTAACACACGTGGTCATGCCTACAAAGTCAGAAAACAGCATAGCTCACATGACTTTCGGAAACATTTTTTCACACTCAGAGTCGCCAAGGCATGGAATAAACTGCCCACGTCTGTTGTAGGCTGCCGAAGCACTGAATCTTTTAAAGCCTCCATGCTTCCTGTAGTCTGCCGACACTATATCTGATGTCACTCTCCACATACATACGCACACATACATGCATATTACTACTGTAAACTGTTCATTTTCCTGACACTAATTTTGGCCTGGTTGTGCATCAGAAAAATGTCCACAGACACTATGAAAAGAAAAATCGGTGTCTCATATTTAAAATATTAAATGCAAAAAAAAAAAAAAAAATTCATGCTGTTACTATTTAAATTTCATTTTTTGATTATCTAAATCAAATCTTCATTATTTTTGCTCAAAAAGCAAGATCTAGTGATAGCAAATGTGTATATACATATACTTTGTTGTTAATTGTTTTATTTTTGTAGTTTCCTCCAGACATACATACATACATACACACAAACTGCCCTTTATATATGTATAGATGGGTTGTATGGTTTGGTTCCTTTGTATAATAACATATTAACCTTGATGGTACAGTGGGCTGTAATTTGGAAATGCAGGCATAATTTCTTATCTACTCGAGATGAGACTCTCAAAGAGGGTTAGAGTCAGGGTAAACTTACTACTCAATAGTAATGGACCTGTGAGACTAGCTTGCTAACCATTAAACCATGATGGACAGCCAAATTATTTTTCTTGACCTCCCACTAGGCTAGATTAATAAAAGGTCTTCCTTACGTGTTTTTTTTTCATGGGACATCCAGCAAAGATGAAACTAGCTTTTAGTAATAAGGGACCTGTGAGACTAGGTTGCTAACCATTATCCCACGACAGTATGCCTAAATTATTTTATTTTATTATTTCCAGATTTCCACTAATTCTTCAGCTAATTTTCTATCAGCTAAAATTTCTGTCAATCTCTCTCAGATTTTTTCTTTCTCTCTATGGCAATTTCTCTCAGACCCTCTCTCTGCTAATTCTTTCATTTTTTTCTCTCTGCTAATCTCTCTCTCTCTCTCTCTCTCTCTTTCTCTCTCTGATAATTCTTCTCTTTCTCTCTCTCTCCCTCTTTGATAATTCTTCTCTTTCTCTCTCTCTCTCTCTGATTTCTTCTCTTTCTCCTCTTTGCCAGTTTCTCTCTTTCTCTCTATCTGCTAATTTCTCTGTCAATTTTTTCTTCTCTATGCCTATCTCTCTCTCTCTCTCTGTTTCTCTCTCTTTCTGCCAATTTCTCACTCTTTCTTCCCCCTCCCTCACCCCCTCTCTCTCTGCCAATCTCTCTATCTCTCTCTGTCAATTTCTTGAAAATCCACCACTGCAATGCTTGACTGGGTTGTCCTATATAACACGTTCACCCGACATTGAATTAACTGTCCCAGATATTCCTGCTTTTGTCCATAAAAACTTTTCCTGAATAGATACGTTTTCTTTCACCTTGATAACTCGGTATTTCATGAAGTGTGTGTGTGTTATTCTATTTCTT
>CM042140.1:63634953-63717453 GCA_023376005.1 Doryteuthis pealeii | reverse complement strand
AATTGTATATACTTTTACATGTTTCCAAAGGAAAGGCATAGCTGCTTGTCTACAATAGGAAAGAGGCACCTAAAGTAATGATTATAAAAATGATAATAATGAAATTATTGTGTACAGTGTTCAGGTGCACTGCAACTCATCAAACAGTGCATGTATAGTACATAGAATAATATACAAATGCCAGGAAAATGAACAGTGTATTGTCATTATATATATATATATATATATATATATATATATATATATATATATACCAACCACAAGCAGGATGTGACACAAGGTCAATTTATTAAGTGAAGTTTAACAGGTTTGCATTTAGGGTTTACCTTTTCCTAGATCGGTTGCCTAACCAAGGTTAATAAGTCCAGTCTGCCCTACTACTTACCCATAGCAAGAGGGAGAGTAGGATTCATACCTTTCCCAAGGGTATTGGCACTAAGTGAAAATGCAATTTCCACATGCAGGATTTAAACTAGGGGCGACAAGACCATTTCCCATGACTTTAACCATTACACCCCATGCTTATCATCATATATATATGTGTGTATATGGAGGGAGGATATCAGATATAGTGTTGGTGTATTACAGGAAGCATGGAGGTTTTGAAAGATGCAGTGTCTTGGCAGAGTAATGGAATTTTTTTAATAATAATAATGAAATTTATTGTGTACAGGGCTCAGGTGCACCACAACTCATCAATGTCTCATGTCTAGTACATAGGATAATGTATTAGTGTCAGCAACACGAATAGCGTACAGTAATAATATACATGCATGTGTGCATATGTGTATGGAGGGGGTATCAGATATAGTGTTGGTAGATTACAGGAAGCATGGAGGCTTTGAAAGATGCAGTGTTTCGGCAGCCTACAACAGATGCGGGCAGTTTATTCCATGCCTCAGCAACGTTGAACGTGAAAAAATGTTTCCGAAAGTCATATGAGCTATGCTGTTTTCTGACTTTGTAGGCATGATAAACTGTGTTCAAATCCTTGATGAAGTTGAAGTTATAAAAAAAAAAAAAAAAAGTCTGAAACTATCATACATACTTGGACGTAAACCGAATTTCAAAGACTCGATTTTTAGGCAGAAGGTTGGCATCCAGCTATACATGAGCAAATAGTTGGAGGTGCAATGGTTACAGTCACAGGAAATGTACTTGTTGACCCGAGTTCAAATCCTGGATGAGTCTGTTTGCATTTCACATAGCACTAATACTCTTGGTGGACAGTATGAATCCAACTACTCTCCCTCCAGCTATGGGTAAATAGTAAGACAGACTGGGCTCTTCAACCTTGGTTAGGTAACCAGTCTAGGAGAAGGAAAACTCTGAATTCAAATCTATTAAACTTTGCTTAAGAAATTGACCTTGTGTCATATTGTACTCGTGTGGAGGGGTTGGTAAATATATATATATACATGAGCGAATATCTTTTCAATAAGGTTGAAATTCAATCACTACAGAAAGGATTGGTCTGGTTTCTTTGTTTAATTGCATACCCACCTTTATGAGTTCTTTAATGCTAAAACCATCCTTTTAGAAGAACAGTAGTGTTACTATTCAATCCACAGCTGGGGTGATGAGGGGGTTCATACCTTTCCTTTAAGGATAGATAGATAGATAGATTGGTTTAGCTTTGTTTCTTTGTTTAATGGCATATTAACCTTAGTGGGTTATTTAATGCCAAAGCCATCCTTGTAGAATAACAGTAGTGGTACTATATAACTCATAGGTTGGAGGATGGAGGAAATCATACCTTTCTCAGGACCATTAGTCCAAAAGTGAATGTGATAGCATGACTGGAGTTTGAACTTACTACTAAAATGTTGCAGTATAGCACATTAGCCACTACGCCATAGGACCCACCTCTGCCCCACAGGAAGGACTGCGAGCAAAACTTGAAATAAATCCATAAATTACTGATTTCTTAACAATAATAGGACCACCCATGAAAAGGCTACCTGTATACAATATTGCTTTATACAAGTTTCAGTCTCGATAGTTTTTTCTTACCACACCTTCTAAAGGGCCGGTTCAGCTCAGTTGATAGAGCATTCTCCTAGGAATTACAAGGTTCCAGGTTTTATATCAGACCTCAGCAACTCAGGGATAACTTTCAAGGTTTTATGTTTGATCTCTCTCTCTCTCTCTCTATATATATATATACATATATATATATATATATATGAGTAAGAAAAGGTGGAATGAAAACATCACACAATGCTGTTAAAGAAGAAAACAATTTATAATATAATCATAGCTGATATTGATCAATATTTCGATTTTACAAAAATCATCATCAGAGCTCATTCACTCCCGTAGTTGTTTGGGTCGGAGAGGAAAGTCAAATGAGTTTACAAACTCTATCAGATAGATAGATGCAAAATACATTGGATGGATAGATAGATAGGTAGGTAGATACACACAGACAGACAGACGGAGATAAGATCATTTTTTAAATTCATTTATTTGTCTATAATGATACAATTTATCTAAAAAATTAAGACAAATAAAAACCACTGAGTTTGTGATAGATATATGGATGGACAGATAGATAGATGCAAAATACATTGGATGGATAGATAGATAGGTAGGTAGATACACACAGACAGACAGACGGAGATAAG
The DNA here is from genome assembly GCA_023376005.1 of Doryteuthis pealeii. Classification (NCBI taxonomy): domain Eukaryota; kingdom Metazoa; phylum Mollusca; class Cephalopoda; order Myopsida; family Loliginidae; genus Doryteuthis; species Doryteuthis pealeii. The sequence continues at coordinate 63,714,826 of CM042140.1, read as the reverse complement.
ATCATTTTTTAAATTCATTTATTTGTCTATAATGATACAATTTATCTAAAAAATTAAGACAAATAAAAACCACTGAGTTTGTGATAGATATATTGATGGACAGATAGATAGATGCAAAATACATTGGATGGATAGATAGGTAGGTAGATAGATAGAGACAGACAGACAGACAGACGGAGGGAGATAAGATCATTTTTATTTTTTTATTTATTTGTCTATAATGATACAATTTATCTAAAAAATTCAGACAAATAAAAACCACTGAGTTTGTGATAGATATATGGATGGACCGATAGATAGATGCAAAATACATTGGATGGATAGATAGGTAGATAGATAGAGACAGACAGACGGAGGGAGATAAGATCATTTTTATTTTTTTATTTATTTGTCTATAATGATACAATTTATCTAAAAAATTCAGACAAATAAAAACCACTGAGTTTGTGAAAGTCTTGTAACAATTCAAAGGAATGTCGAGGTTTTCTTTAATTACTTTTCAGTCTAATGAATTGTTTAGTATAACCGCATTCTTTGCTCCTATTTAAGTTTCTTTATTTATCTTTAAAACTGTGTTCATTTGATCTGGGTTTCTTCACATCTTCTCCGTCCTAATTCACCAATCTCCCCCCCTCTCTCTCTCTCTCTTAGGTGTTTCAACTCTTTTGTAGTTTCTAGTTTATTGTTCATAGGAAATTGTTAATGAAATTCTCTTTTAAGTAAGCCTGTCTGCACTTATTTTAGTCTACTAGCACCTATTACTTAATTCATCCCTGTTTCTTTATTAACATATATATATATATATATATATATATATACAGTGATGCTGATAGCTTTTTGATTTAGTGCATCCTGGGACACACATATTTGCTTTAAATGAGTAACCAGGAAAATTTATGTGTCCCAACTAAAGTTTCTTAATAAATTGTAGAGTTTTTATTTATGATCTGGGGAAACAACTAAAGCCGTCTAACTCTTACCTTGTAACCTATCCTATGTAATTCATTTCTAAGAAACTATTGAAATGTATTTACAGTTAGCTTGAAGTTGTGGGGTAAGAAAAAAAGGAAAACACTGGGATGCATGGATACGATTTTACTGCATCCTTATAGATTTTTGTGCATCAAGGATGCAGGGCGATTACCTATCAGCATCTATATATATATATATATATATATATATATGAAATTTAACATTTTTGAAAAAACAAATGATGTTATATAATTGCTGACAGATATCTGTTTTGACCAGCTCAATAGATCGGTCATCATCAAGAGCAACATATGAGAGAAAGACGGGATGAAACAACCGTTAGAAGAAAGGGTACAAACAAACGCTATATTCAACGCTGGAATTTAAAAAAAAAAAATGCGTGTTCTGTGTTAAAAATAAAATAAATTTTATTTAAAAAAATCAGAAGCATTATAGTTCATAATAAAACTTAAAAGAGTTTGATGTAAAATTATATAAAAGTGTATAATGAGTATCAAAATTGTTCATGATATATTCCAGCTATTAAAAAAGTAATTTACAAGTCCACAGCGTAATTGAAGAAAGATGTAAAGTTTCAAATCATTTGTTTTTTCAAAAATGTTAAATTTCATACAGTCGGATTAATTTCCATCTATTTTTCATATACATATATATATATATATATGAGTTTGTTCATGTCCCAGGCTCACCTATATATCTGTTTATCACAGCCTGTTTATATGTGTCTTGCTTTGTTTATTCATATCTCACCAGCTACTTACTTATCAATGTACATTTGTTTCTAACAATGATTATATATATCAATGCATATATACATACATTTCAAATATATACATATATTATATATACTAGCAAAAAAAAAAAAAAACAGGCAAGGTAAAATTTAATTTTGGAAAGATATTTCCTGAGCAGGTGGGAGTTAAAAATTCAATGTCAGTGAGTTTGTACCATAAGTAAGCAAAATCATTCAATTTATTTAAGGAGTAAAAAATAAAACAATTTAAAATGTAAACTTAGTTCTGATAACTTTAAATATATATTAAAATAAAATAAACTATATATAGATATATAGCAGGAGGAGATAGTATAAATTTTGATTATTCTTCGTCTATCCCTGAGGTAAATGAAAGCAATCATTGATGGATGTTGGAAATCAAATTTATGGTTTGTTAACAAATAACAATAATAAATTTTGGAAATCAAATATAGCACACTATATTATCAATATTATCATACATATGTATATATATATATTTCCAAGAAGTGATGTATTTCCAAGAAGTGCCAGATCATCTGTGTAGTCTGTATCCGTAATAGTCTGTGGAATATCACCTGCTTCTTGCCTTTTTTAGTGTGAGGCCATTTTCTTTTGTGGGTTCTAATGATGTTCAAAGTACATAGTCTAGGCATATTTATTCATTATATATATATATATATATATATATATATACATATATATATATTATGAATAAATATGCCGAGACATAATTACAGCCGCGGCTGTAATTAATCAATATCTTGATTAATTCAGTGGATTTAATCCTGAAGATCATTAAGGTGAAACTCGATTAGGTTATTACTGTGTACCATTATAATAATATATATATATATATATATATATATATATATATATATATATGTGTGTGTGTTTATATCGAATAATCAACTCTGTGCAGATACTAGATGCTATACAGAGAACCTGCTGGGAGGAATGGCCAATAGAGACAGGTGTTGAGAAGATGTTATGATGATGATGATGATGATGAGTTCTAACATTATATCTATATTTGTTTATTATTGTTTATATCTATCTATATTTGTTTATACCTATATATCTTTATATCTATTATTTTTTGTCTATATCTTATCAATCTATCTATATATCATTGTGTTTATCTTCGTTTATGTCTATGTATATATCTGAGCTTTTTTTTATATCTATTATCAGTGATGCTGATAGCTTTTTGATTTAGTGCATCCAGGGATTCACATATTTGCTTTGAATGAGTCCCCGGAAAATTTTATGGGTCCCACCTAAAGTTTCTTATCAAATTGTAGGGTTTTTATTTATGAACTGTAGAAACAACTAAAGCTGTCTAACCCCTACCTTGTAACCTATCCAGTGTAATTTGTTTCTAAGAAACTATTGAAACTACTGAAATATACTTAGTTAGCTTGAAATGGTGAGGGAAGAAAAATCTATTATATATCCGAGTATATAGTTATCTTTGTTTATATCTATATATCGATCTTTGTTCCTATTTAAATATCTACATATTTATCTATCATAATGAACAAGCAAGCATGACTTCTGGTTCAAATCAATAAGAAAGAAAATCTTTCAGAAATAAATTAAATACAGAATTACATTGTATGGATCTAGACAAGACATGGGCAATCTTTTTTGAGAATTGGACCACAAGAGACATGGCTCATTATCAGGTGGGATGCACTACTAAAAAAATTCAATGTAATATTTCGTTGGATATACTCCGACCATTTTCCCTACAGAAGACCATAAGTGTAAGTATTTGCCTTAGAAATGGGAAAAGTTTATACTTTTTTTTATCTTTGGTAAAAAAAAGCTTTTCTATAAGAAATTGAAGTCTTGATATAATACCTGTGATGCTGATAGCTATTTAATTAAGTGCATCCTGGGACACACATATTTGCTTTGGATGAGTCCTGGGGAAAATTTATGGGTCCCAACTAAAGTTTCTTGTTAGATTGTAGGGTTTTTATTTATGATCTGAGGAAACAACTAAAGCCGGCTAACCCCTACTTTGTAACCTATCCTTTGTAATTCATTTCTAAGAAACTATTGAAATGTATTTACAGTTAGCTTGAAATGGTGAGTGAAGAAAAAAGAAAAACACTGGGACACATGGATATGATTTTATAGCGTCCTTTTAAATTTTTGTGCATCACAGACGCCAACTCAGCATATAAGTAAAATAGCTTGGATCTGTGCAGAGCTGATGGTAGGTGTGGCACACCATAGAAGATGCAAAAACAACCACCCTGGTCTGGTGCTAGTGAAAAGGGGATAGACTCTCTCGCTATCCGGCTGATATCAACAATGCGCCACTGTCAATTTTACTTACTTATTTTACCATCAAATAAAATTAAAAAAACAAAAGATAAAAAAAGATTTGGTATTAAATAACCCACAAGTGTTGATATACCATTAAACAGTAACCCAAATAACCAATCCTTTAAATATTATATATACTGATACATGTAAATGCATGATACCTACCATCAAAGTTGCTTTTTCTCTGTTGATTATCAGAAATGAAGTTGGCCATGTTGACACAGTGGCCTCTTTATGAAATGTCAAGTGACAAAGAAATTTTGTAATAAGGAAATACATGGATTATGGCTGACAAAATGGCCGCCAAAACAACTTAGTAGCCATGTTGTAAATCAATCATTTCCTTATCGATAAAGACTTTGATCAATATGTCCCAGGAAGGGAGGGATAATATCAAGTGGGTGTATTACTAAAACAAAATCAGTTGGGTGCAATCCAGTTGGACAGATATTGGAATTGACTGATTGTTTAAAAAAAGAAAAGAGAAAAAAATACTAAGACTTAATCCGTCTACTTTCTTTTTTTCAGATAGTAACAACTATTATAGTATAAACCGGGATTGATAGGATTTGAACTCAGTTCGCCATATCCATTTCCTATCTATCAATAAAGGCGATTCGCTTCTGGTTTTTGTCTGTAACAAAAATTACGTCACTGCTTACGTCACATTACCCAAAATCGTCATAACATAGAATGAATACACTCAAAATTTGAACATGCAACATTAGACAGTCCTCATTGTTTTTTAAAACAAGTTTTAATAAATACATGACTGGTATTATATATCTATATATAGTTTGTTTTATTTTGATACATATTTAAAGTTTACATTTCAAATTGTTTTATTTTTTAATCCTTTAATGAATTTGATGATTTTACTTATTTAGGGTACATACTCGCTGACACTGAATTTTTACTCCCACCCCTCAGGCAATACGTTTCAAAAATCTATTTTTACATCGCCCGGAGGGTGTTTTTTATTTTGTACTAGTAATAATAACCATTACATCATAAACACCATCAACAATTACACCATTAAATGCGCCCTTAAAATTAAAAAAAAAAAGTTACTTAGATTTAGCTGTCTAGCATATTACCCACTCCACTACGAGAGGAGAGAGACAATGGGATCACACAGACTTGTGAATGCAACCCAGCAATTGCTAATTACTCTGTTACCTGTATCTTGCCTAGTAAAACTTTTTTTTCCTTATCTTAAATACTCATTGTGTTTCTTCCTATTTTCTTTACTAACTCGGATACATGAGTTACAACACCATTATACCATATAAGGCATGACACTTTTGGATTGGGGTTTGTACCGAGTGGACACACATGCACAGCAACAGTTGAGCTCGTTAAGTCACTGTTAGGGTAGAAGCATTTTCTATCCTGTGTTAAATAAATCCTTGTTAATTTCCAACAACCTGGTCTTGCACATTCATTCAGTGTTCCGTATTTTATTTGTATGTAAAAACATAACATGTAGATTTAGCAGTCAAGCACATTACCCACTACACCACAGACTCCCCGCCCTGTTGGCTGGGGCAGAAGAATACACCGACTACACCTCTGCAGAGTGGGAAAATCCCCCTAATGGGGCTACCTGTTGGCTGTGAGTGATGACCTGTGATGCTTAAGGACAGAATCTTGGTGGCTGAGCAGTCCATGACATGCAACACTTCACTTTGACCCTAGATGGGCGGTCAGAGACCCTCTCCTCCGATCAATTGGCTGGTCATATCAAGCCCTAGCACCTATATGATTGTCCCAACCCTATTGCCCTTATGGCAAACACCCAACTATTTTTATCATATATGTGCTAGAAGGCAGTGGCTAAGGGTCTTAGTGTCCTGCATCTAATGGTGAAGCTCCAATTTTGGAACTCTAGGGAATGTGGAGTACTCCTTCATCACTATTACTCTCAGGTCCACCGTGACCTTCATCACTATTACTCTCAGGTCCACTCTAACCTGGAGTGGTAGTACTTGTTAGGGTCCTATCTATGGGTCAAATAAAATAAAATAAGTTAACAAAATTTTTTTTTTTTAAATTGAGATTTGAAAAAAAAAAGTTCAATGCCCATCAAGAATGAATAAACCAATGTCTTCGGCATAAAATAACCCAACAAGAGTTGACATGCCATAAAATCCAAGTGGTGCAGCTCTATAGCAGCACTGATATAGCTACAGCTTAGAAGTGGGACCAGATTTCCATATGATTGATAATCTGTCTATAGCAGATCATGTCTTCCCTATGCTTGCATTAACATCACTTTCGGTTGGGTAATAAAAGGATGTCCTATCATGGTGTAATGGTTAGCAAGCTAGTCTTGCAATTCCATTATCACTGAATAACAAGTTCGATCCTCACTGGATGTCCCATATTTGCAAACTTGTGTCACATTCTACTCGTGGCAAAATACCACCTAAATATATTTGGCTATCTAAAGAAAAACAGCCTAGTCCAGGATTTGAAATCAGGTTGCCATGTCCATTTCCTAAGATGATAACCACTACAGTACGAGTGTCTCCACTCTGGAACAGTTGTTGTAAATTTTTAAAATAAGTAAGAGAAGAAAAGACCAACAGCTGTTGCCAATAGGTTTTCTTCTTCTTTTTTTTAAACATTTCTTTTATTTGAATGTGTCAGCAATCATAATTCATCATCTGTTTATGTGTGAACCTGTGCCAAATCTTGATCTTTATTTTTATCAATGGAATACATATTCCTCATGCACTTAGCAGGTAAAGCTGTACTTTGACTTAAGTGTGTATATATATATATATATATATTTATATTTATAAAGGGAATGACTTACCGGTAAAAAACACGGGGCTAATCCCAATATTTGGTCGATAAAGTATCAATCAGATAAGTCAGTGTTATAACAAATACAAAGTGCTCAATATGTTAGTAGAGCGTATTTAGTATTACAGTGCGTTTGTATATATATATATATATATATATATATATATACTGATCTACAGTAAGTGTCTTGATGTATTTCTTAAGCTCAGTTTTGTTGGGCACATGGTCTCAAATATGGAGCGCTCAGTGTGAATGGAACTAATTACAATAGTACCAGCAGAAAAGAAACAAGTATTTGAGAAATTCAGAAGAGATATTAAAGTTTAATTTTGTGTAATAATGTTACGATTGTGCACAAAACCTTTTCATAAAGAATCCTTCAGATGCTTCACATAGTGTAATGGTTAACAAGCTAGATTCACAGACCATTACTAGTGAGTTTGAGTCTCACTGGGCGCCCCATATATCCAACCTTGCACTACAACTAAGCAAGGCTGGATAAACATAACAAATTTCACATTCATATAAATTTGAGATTATTGAATGATCCTGATATGTGATATTTGGTTACTTTTCTAAGAAAAAAACCTCAAATTCTCAAATATATACATGATTATTTTTTACAGGTAATAACTAAGTGGACTACACCAGGGCTCGACATTAACGCCGTCCCGTCATCCCGGAGACGATAAAAATTACATCCGGGACGATCAATATGTCATCCGGGACGATCAATACATCATCCGGGACAGTTTGCCAGGGACGGTAAAAATTTCAAAAGGTTCAGCATGTCCTTCCCAAAAAAGGAAACCAATGATTACATGAAAATTGGGTAACTTAAAGTAAAAAAGTATTTTTTTAGCTCAAAACACACTAGGAAATGGATTTTTTGTCCAAATATCGAGAATTATCACTGCTTCAGCTTTTCTTAATGTTTTATTACATGTTATTATGCTACTGATGACTGACAAGTATAGATGATGCTAATGAATTAAACAAAAATATTTTGATTTTGGGACGGTCCAAACCCCATTCGGGATGGTTGATAATTTTTGTTTGGGACGGTCATGAAAAATGTTAGAGTTGGGGCCTGGACTACACTATTTAAACTTCATCTCTTTCACTTTCTTTTTTCTTCCTTCAGGATTGCTTAAATGGGAAGGATGTGAAGGGTGGGACACTATCACTGGTGAGTTCTTACATGGTGCCATAATTCTGGAATATATTTTGACAAATTGAGATGATCTTGGAGGCATTCATTTGTCCGTGGCTCAAGTGATATAGAATAAGCCAGCCAGTTAGTCTATCAGCACATGCAAGGTATCATGATCCCAATATCAAAACAAATCCATAACACTCGTTACAGCCTTCCTGTGAACATGAGTACCATATGTTGCTGGTACACTTGCTTTCTGTTTAATCAAGTGATTTGAAAGGAGTTTAGTAGACAGATGCTCCTGCAAGCATTTATCTCCCGACAAGTTATATGCTAGCCACATTTGAACCATAGTCTATAATATATAGGCAGCGATCCATCAATATAATTTACTTACTTGATTCTGTTACGGACGATGCCTGTGGATTTGTGGATGGAAGCATCCTGGTCGCCTAATCCAATCTAAGTCACTAAATCCAAGTGGACGACTGTACTGTCTAACTGGGCAAACTCGTATAAAGATTCCCAATCCCAAAGATGCCTCAACTCGTCCCTTCGTCCCCCACCCCTAAACTGATTTCTTGCTTGTCATGTAAAACAAGACACGTGATGATTGGGTAGTGTGTGAAAGCAGAAAATTGGTGGGAAAATAGATTCAAACAAAGAGATAAAGCTGACAGAAGAATGTATGTAAAGAATAGATATATATAAGAAAAAAATAAGAAAATAGATGCACATGAAACAAAGGTTTTTTTCTTTTTGTACATACATACATACATACATACACACACACACACACACATATATATATATATATATATACATACAAAGTTTTTTCTTTTCTTTTGTGTGTGTGTATATACATATATATATATATATATATATTTTTGTACATACATACATACATATACACACATATATATATATATACATACATATACACACACACACATACATATACATATATATATATATATATACATATATATATATATATATATACATATATACACATACTTTTTTTCTTTTTTTTTGTGTGTATATATATATGTATATATATGAAAAGAAAAAGAAAACACCTTTGTTTCATGTGCATCCATTTTCTTTTCTTTTTTCTACCCTAAACTGGTCTCGTGACAAAAAATATTTGCTTTCCTACTGGAATATTTTACAAGAGTAATCCCAAAAGTAAGGTTGCACAAATATTTACATTATATGTACTAGAAGGCGGTGGCTGCACGGTCTTCATGTCCCGGATATCACATTAAAATCTACCTGATACAATTCTGGAGCCCTGGGGAATGTGGAGTACCCCTTCATAACCATTGCTCCCAGGTCCACTCTAACCTGGAGTGGTAGTACATGTTAGGGTCCCATCTATGGGTTGAATAGAAAAAAATGAGTTTGAACAAAAAAATGTGTTTCAAAAGAAAAATAAATTTAAAAAATTTAGTGCCCATCAAGATGAATAAAAAACATTGTCAGCATAAAATAACCCAACAGGAGTTGATATGCCGTAAAAACCAACCAACCATCCAACCAACCAACCAACCTGTGTTCTGTCTGTGATCTATAGGTAAATAGTAGGGCAGACTCAGCTTTTTAGCCTTAGTATTTCAACTGTTCTAGGACAAGGAAAACTCTGAATTCATATTAGCTGTACTCTGCTTAACTCTTTGCCTACCAAATTTTCCCCCAAATTTTCTTGGTATTTTTTACCTGTATGATGGGATATTTAAAGGTCAACTATCTATTCAACTAAGAACTCATTCTATTCAAATAGTCCTATTATTATTATTTGAGTCCTTCTGCTCAGTTATAATGAGAGCTGCTGCCAGTGGTTTACAGTAGGATCACAGTGATGGGAGAACTGCTGTCAGTGGCTTAAGGTAGGCAAAGAGTTAAAAATTGACTGTGGGGGAGGGGGTGGGCAAATACATACTATGCCAATAGGTTCTGTTTGGTAGCACGCCTGTGATACTAATCACCATATGACTTGAAAGCCGCTAGTTGATGGTGTTTTTTAATAGACCTGAGGTAAAAGCAATAACTATTTTGATTTTGCTTCTATGTATTTAAATTTGATCTAATAAACAATAAAAATGAACCCAAGTGAAACATTTTAGATAAGAACTTTTTACTGGGTTGAATACAGGACTTTGAATGATATCAATTTGACCAGAATTCCGGCTTTTTCAAAATCTTATCTCCAGCCATCAGTTAATTGAAATGGGTTTTTACTTGAATGGAAAATATAATACATAAGATTATTATGTACAATATGATCTTGTTAATATGAATCACAAAGACGTGGAAGTAACACCCCACAAGAAAACAGCTGTACAGCCACCTGCCCCATATCACACAAACCATCCGTGTGAGACAAACAAGATATGCTGGGCATTGCTGGAGAAGTAAGGATGAACTCATTAGTGACGTTCTTCTGTGGAAACCATTACATGAGCAGATCAGAGTAGGCCGTCCAGCAAAGACGTACATAGACCAGCTCTGCGCGGATACTGGATGCTGTACAGAGCACCTCCAGGAGGAATGAATGATAGGGACGGGTGGCGGGAGATTGTCATGGATATCCGTGCTGCTAGCGCGACATGATGATAATGATGTTATATGATATTATTATGTATAGTAAAGTAAGTTAAGTCTGAGGAGTGGCCTATTGTCAGTCCACCTAGTTGGCTGAGGTGTGGAATACACCAACTGCACCTCTGCAGAGAGGTAAAATCCCTCCAATGGGGCCATCTGTTTTCCATTGGTGATGACCCATGATGCTTAAGGATGGAGTCCTGGTGGCTGAGCAGTCCATGACATGCAACACTCCACTTAGGCCTTTACTTAGGCTAGATTAATGGGCGGTTGGAGAAGCCCCCTATGATCAATCCACTGATCACGTCAAGCCCTAGCACCTATATGATTGTCCCAAGCCTATTATCCTCATGGCAACCCCCCAACTATTTTTATCATACATATATATTTACCAATCCCTCCGCACGAGCAGGATGTGACACATGGTCAATTTCTTAAGCAGAGTTTAACAGGTTTGAATTCAGAGTTTTCCTTCTTCTAGACTGGTTACCTAGCCATGGTTAAAGATCCCAGTCTGCCCTGCTATTTGCGCATACCTGGAGGGATAATTGGATTCATACCATTCCCAAGGGTATTAGCGCCATGTGAAATGCAAACAGCTTTGTCCAGGAATTGAACTCGGGTCGACGAGTCCATTTCCTAAGACTCTAACCATTAAACCACGCGCCTCTATTTTTATCATATATGTGCTAGAAAGCGGTGGCTGAGAGCCTTAGTGTTCTGGCTATGATGTTAAACTGAATCTAGTGGTGAAGTTCCATCTCTGGAACTCTGGGGTGGTTGGTTGGTTGGGTTTTTGCATGTCAATCCATTGGGTCATTTATCTGGAGGCATACCTTTCACTAGAATATTAGCACTATGTGAAATGCAAACAGCCTTGCCAGGATAATTATAATAAACATTACACCACTTTTGGACTAATAACTTTGGAAAAGCTATGAACCTCTCATCCCCCCTCCCCAGATATGAGTTAAATAGTACCACTACTTCTACAAGGAGAGCTTTGATATTAAATAACCCATGAAAGTTGATGTGCTAATAAACAAAGAGGGGGAAAACTATTCATTTCCCCCAATAAATATGTCTGAAGCAACATTTCTTTCATTGGTTTCTAAAATGCTATCGTGAATGTCCTATAGTGGTGTAAGGATTAACAAGCTTGAGTAACTAAGCAGATGTTTTTAACAAATAAGTCGTCAAAATTACCCCGAAGGAAATCACTAAGGAATCATCATCTCACTGATGAAAACCAATTTTTACTCCTCTGGCATTGCAGGGTCTCATTGGTGGGGACAAAGATGAGATGCAGAGTTGATGAGAGTTCCAGAAAAGAAAAAAATCAGACACATGGTCACAGAAAAATACCACTCACTTTATTATAGATATTGTAACTTCCCTCTGAACAGGTCGGTCTCAAAAGCAGGAAGATGTCAAGTAGTATTCTCGAGTCAATGAAGGAAATATCTATTGTTTGACAAATTGTAGCTCACCCCTAATTGGGGATGGATGGGGGAACGTTTTCATTAGCTCCCAAAATTTAGGTCGTTATCATAATTATATTTCTAGATTTATGCTTCACTGCATTTTTCTGTTCAGATCCAATCTACTGCGTAGATTAAAACACTTTGAGAACTAATGAACTTTCTGTTGTCATCTTCTTTCAAGTAGTTGGTAGAAATATATTAACAACTCTCAAAAACAAAGATTTAGATGTTTGTTATAAGAACATGTTTTTAAGAGTAGGTCATCCGGATGATTTATTAACTATTATGTGTCTTGACATAATTAACATAATGTATGCACTCTCTCATTTGATTGGCTAAATATTTATCAAACTAATTATCTACCCATTTATTCATGACAAAGAAGGAATTGGTTGGATGGATTTTCGACATGTTAACCCTTGGGTTATTTATGTTGGAAGACATTTTTGTTTTATTCATTCTTGTTGAGTATTCAAATTGGATACTAACAAATTTGAGAAAGATTCAAAAGACTTATACTAATTTATCCAGGAAGCGCGGTAGTGTAATGGTTAAAGTCATGGGAAATGGACTCGTCGCCCCAGTTCAAATCCTGGACGTGGTAATTGCATTTCACTTAGAGCTAATACCCTTGGGAAAGGTATGAATCTTCTCTCCCTCCAGCTATGGGTAAATAGTAGGCAGTCTGGGCTCTTTAACCTTGGTTAGGCAACCGGTCTAGGAGAAGGAAAACTCTGAATTCAAACCTGTTAAACTCTGCTTAAGAAATTGACCTTGTGTCACATCCTGCTCATGCAGAGAGGTTGGTAAATATATATACTAATTTATCCATGGAAGATGAAAAAGTTTTTGAACTTGAGTCTGTTCAATTAACAGTAATCCCTTTCCTGCAACAATCTGTCTGCTACCACAGTAATCTCTTTCCTCTGACCTTCCTTCTCTCGCAACAATCCCAGTATTCATCTGAATTTCACCACTCTCGCCATCACTTGCTTCATTCCTTCTGCCAGTGTCAGCGTTTGTCTGTTTTTATTACGGCTCACCCATCTTTCGTGCAAATTATATCTCGTCCCATCCAGGTCCCTCGTGCATGGCACAAGCGATTCTTTGCCACTTAGGGGGATTGGCTATGCCCATTACAGAAGATAATCATATAATTAAGACTTGGTTTGAGAATTGCATAGGCGAGAAAATATCAGTAGTAATAATGGATCTGTGAGACTAGCTTGTTAACCATTACATCACAATGGGATGCTCCATTTCAGACATCTGAGTATCATGTGTGTGTGTGTGTGTATACGTGCAGAGAGAGAGAGAGAGAGAGAGAGAGAAAATGTGTGTGTGTCTGCCACAGGTAGGATGTGACAAGGTATGAGGCATCCAGTGGGAATCAAACGCTATTCAGTAGTAGAAATGGATCTGTGAGACTAACTTGCTAACCATTACACCACAATGGAATGCCCATTTTCAGATATCTGAGAATGTTCATGTGTGTGTGTGTGTGTGTATGTGTGTGTGTGTGTGTGTGTGTGTATGTCAGGATGTTTGTGTCTGTATGTGCAGAAAGAGAGAAAGAAAAAAACTGTGTATGGGGGGGGGGTTTGTATGCATACATTTACCCAACACCTTTACCAGGAGCAGGATACAACACAAGGGCAGTTTTTAATTTGCCTTGGAAATACCTGGTGGGAAAATAACCGTGATGTCGGTTGGTTGGTTGTTTTGTTTTACGGCATATCAACCATTTTCTGGTCATTTAATGCCAAATCAAGTTATTTTTCATAAACAAAGGACCCAGGTTTACTTACAGTACCTATCGTTGCTTAAGTGGTCACACGTAATCAAGAGAACTGATATTGTGCGCCATAAAATAACAGTCAATTCTAATTCTTTTTTCAGTCAGAACCGTCAGTAAATTACCCAACCCCAATGCACTCACTGTTGGCTGGGGCTGTAGAAATGCCAACTGCACCTCTACAGAGGGGTAAGACCCTCTCCCTATGGGACCACCTGTTGGCCATGGGTGGTGACCCATGATGATCAAGGATGGAATCCTGGTGGCTGAGAAGTCCATTACATGCAAGATTGCACTTGAGCCTTTACTAGGCTAGATGGATGGTCAGAGAAGCCCTCTCTTTGAATGATATGGACCCCCTATCTCTCCAGCAAAGGGGTTAAATAGTACCACTACTGTTCTTCTACAAGGATGGCTTTGGCATTAAATAACCCACAAAGGTTGATGTGCCATTAAACAAATAAACCAAAACCAAATGATCAAATATATAAGTCTTAATTAATAGTTATATTTACATAGCACATTTAGGGCCGGTTTAGCTCAGTCGGTAGAGTGTCTGGCCGGGAACCTCAAGGTTCCTGGTTCAATACCAGCCCTCGCCAACTCAGTGCATGAGTAGCACAGGGATCTGTGCGGTTAAGTGAGGAGCTGATGGTAGGTATGGTGCTCCACCTTAGATGCCAAAACAATCTCCTTGGTCTAGTGCTAGTGAAAAGGGGATAGACTCCCCCGCTGTCTGGCTGATACCGACTTTAGGCCACCCCGATGACGACTTTACATAGCAAATGCAGAAGCTGACAAGAAAAAAAAGAAAAGCAATTTATATGATACTAATTTTGATTTTTTTAAATAGTTTTATGAATTGGAATTCCTTCCGTAGATGTATTCCCAAAGTGTTTATTTATAGAAGAGAAATTGAAAAGTTCTGTTTTACTAATTAGTTTCTGCTGTTACACATTCAGATTCTTGCGACACACATGAAAATTCTTTAATACTCACAAGTAGTAATGACTACTTAGTGACTATTAAAGAATTTTCATGTGTTGTAAACAAAAGTCAGTTTTATGTTAGAATTTCTTAGATGAGGAAAACTTATTACTATTCATTAAACAGCGGTCCCCAACCACCGGGCCGGGACCCAGTACCAGGCCGCAACCCGATACAGGGTCGTGGGCCATTAGGTACTGGGCCGCACAGATCGTTTGAATTTTTCTTTTTTTATTGATTATCAGTCTAAATGTTGATGTTTTATTTTGAAAAGTGACTTCTGTGCTTTTATATAGAAATGATCAGTATTGTCACTTGAATCGAGTTTTTTATTATAATTATTTCTTATTAGAAATGATTTTCGTTCTAAAATAAATATTTTCATTTACAGAGATGTTGATTATTTATTTATGAACAAAAGGTTGTTTATTGTCTGTTGATGTTTGCATTTGACATAAGCCACTTATTATTAGATTACGTCATTAACGATTATCGAGCAAATGTAGACCGGAGCATATGAAGGCCGGTCCGTGAAAATATTGTCTTAGATGAAATCAGTCCGTGGCGCAAAAAAGGTTGGGGACCACTGCATTAAACTATTTAGATTAGCGAAGTCATCTTGTTTTTTTATGGCCACTTATGATAAAGTTTAGTTTTTTTTTTTTTTTTTTTTTTTTTGTTTTGTTTTACGGCATATCAACCTCAGTGGGTCATTTAATGCCGATAAAGTTTTGAAATAAATAAATTCTTAATGGATAATACAATTTTTTTATAAATACATTTTTCTATTTAACCCATAGATGGGACCCTAACAGGTACTACCACTCCGGGTCAGAGTGGACCAGGGAGCAATGGTGATGAAGGGGTGCTCCACATTCCCCAAACCTCCAAAACTGGAACCTCACCATCAGATAGAGTTTAACGTCATTCCCAGGACATGTAGACCCGCAGCCACAGCCTTCTAGCACCCATATGATAAAAAGGGGTTGGTGCTTGCCATAAGGGCAATAAAGTTTAGTTTAGATTTATAAAATGTCATATATTATAAAAAGCTTCGTGGTTATTTAAATAAACGGCTGATGAAGCCGAGCTCAATGCACAGTGAAATATATCTCCTATATATACTTGTCTGTGTTTTGTTCCTTTGTCCATATTTTCCCCTCTATTCTTTACTACATTCTGTCAGTTTTTACTCCAATCCTCTATATATATATATATTATATATATATATATATATATATATATATTATATGTAGGTGTTTACTAAGCTTAGGTTAGTTTAGTAAAAAAGAGCGCCTGCTAAAGATTAAACTCACTTTTGTAGTAATGGCTTGTTAGGCTAGCTTGTTAACCATTACATCATATCCGTTGGGCATTCAGACTTCAGTTTTGTTCCTATTGTTATAATGTACAATTAAAAGGATATTTTTAATCTCATTATATGATAAACAGTGTTGATGTGACAATGGAAAGTTCTTCAAGCTTTATTGGATTTTTTAAAACTTTATTTAGGTTGTTAGATAATACAGTTGACTAACTCTTGTCTCTTTATGTTCATATCTATGTCAACAAACAAATAAACTCTAACAATGAAAAAAAAACTTTTCAGTTTTTTTATCGTTTTATTATTCAATATATTTAGTCTGTTTCATACTGGCCAAGTTTCAAATTACCATTGTCATATCAAATATAATAATTATTATAATAGTAGTATTAGTAGCATCACTATCTTATGTAATGAATGTTCATATACATGTCACCTTAATTAAAAGGTTTTTGGGTTGGTAGGTTTTTACTGCATGTTAACCCTTGTTGGGTTATTTTATGCCGAAGATATTTTGTTTTTTTCTCAGAATGTTTAGTATTATGTTCTGCATTATTCAGACTATTGTCCTCATCTTCATTGTTATCTGTACAACGTTTCGGCCGATATTCCCCCCCGGCCTTCTTCAGGTATTTCTTGTTGGACTTGGGAACCTTCTTTTTGAACTCAGGAACTTTCTTGTCGTAATTGGGAGCCATCACGGAACTTTGAACCTAACCCATTATTCAGTCCACAGGGGTATCCTGTTCTGATTCCGCTAACCATAGCTGGGGTAGGAGCTGTGTTAATTATTTTTCGATGTAACTGATGCCGGTCAGGATTGAACCTGGGATCCAGAGATAAATGTCACTTAGAACTGTCTTAACCTAACTACCTTATCCATTAGGCCATGTGTCCAATTGGACAATTCAGTGTGAATTTTGGGAACTTATAAACCTAATGTCTAATGTATTTTGTTTTATTCATTCTTGTTGGGTATTCAATTTTTTTTTCCAAACTCAATTTTTTTAACACATTTTTTAATCTATTTAACCAGTAGATAGGACCCTAACAGATACTACCACTCCTTTAATAAGAGGTAGGATACAGTAAACCTTTTATTACCATGTGCAAATATAGCAAAATTTCTTTTATGATCTATTAGATGAAGTTTTGGTTTCGTTTCTTTATTTAATGGCATTAAATAACCAATGAAGGTTGATATTCCATTAAACAAAGAAACCAAACCAATACTTCATCCAAAAGATAAAAGAAATTTGTTTAATGGCATATTAACCTTAGTGGGTTATTTAATGCCAAAACCATCCTCGTAGAAGAACAGTAGTATTACTATTTAACCCATAGTTGGAGGATGAGGGGTTTCATACCTTTCCCAAGGGTATAGTCTGAAAAAGAACGTAATAGTGTGACTGGAGTTTGAACTCGCTTACAACGTAGATGAGGTATTGGTTTGGTTTCTTGGTTGAATGGCATATCAACCTTGTAGAAGAATAGTAGTTGTACAATTGAACCCATAGATAAGGCGTGTGGGGGTTCATACCATTCTTAAGGGAAAAGTCCCAAATGGAATGCAATAGCACAAATGGAGTTCTAACTCACTTACTACTTAGATTCATTTGGTTTGGCTTCTACGTTTAATGGAATATCAACTTTAGTGGGTTATTTAATGCCAAAGCTATCCTTGTAGAAGAACAGTAATGGTACTATTTAATCCTAACCTAGGGGATGAGGAGATTCATACCTTTCCCAAAGGTATCGCCTGAAAAGGAATGTAATAATGTGAATAGAATTTGAACACGTTTATTACATAGATGAAGTATTCATTTGGTTTCTTTGTTTAATGGCATCTCTACCTTCATGAGTTATTCATTGCCAAAGCTATCATTGTAGAAGAACAGTAATGGTACTATTTAACCCATAGTTGGGGGATGTGAGGGTTCATACCTTTCCCAAGGGTACAGTCTGAAATGAAATGTAAGAGAGCGACTGGAGTTCGACCTCACTTACAACTTAGATGAAGGTTTGGTTTGTTTAATGGCATATCAACTTTAGTGGGTTATTTAATGCCAAAGCCATCATCTTAGAAGAACAGTAATGGTACTATTTAACCCATAGCTGGGGGATGTAGGGGTTCATACCTTTCCCAAGGGTATAGTCTGAAATGAAGTGTAAAAGAGCGACTGGAGTTCGAACTTGCGTACTACTTAGATAAAGTATTGATTTGGTCGGTTTCTTTCCTTAATGGCATATCAACTTTCATGGGTTATTTAATGCCAAAGCCATCATTGTAGAAGAACAGTAGTAGTACTATTTAACTCATATCTGGGGGATGAGGTTGGCTAGAATTTTCCTTCTCCTAGACTAGTTGCCTAATCAAATTCAAAGAGCCCAGTCTGCCCTGCTGTTTATCCATAGCTGGAGGGAGAATACCTGGATGTATACCTTTCCCAAGGGTATTAGCGCTATGTGAAATGCAAACAGCCTTGTTCTGGATTTGAATTTGGGTCACCAAGCACATTTTCTACGATGATAACCATTACGCCACACATGTGTGGATATACAATATTATCTACTATAAAGAATGAAGATAAATGGGAACAGATGAAGTTAATGAAAAAAATATCTAACATAAGAATTATTTCTACCAAATTAGTGTCCAGGCTATGACACTAAACTGCATCTTGTGGTGAGGTTCCAGTTCTGGAACTTTAAGGATTGTAGAGTATCCCTTCATTGCTATTACTCCCAGGTTCACTCTGACCCGGAGAGGTAGCACCTGTTAAGGTCCCATCAATGAGGTCAAATAGATCCGTTAATTAAAATTTTTTTTTAGATCAGTCAGTAGAGTGTTGTTCTGGGTCCTCACCAACTCAGCGTATGAGTAGCACAGGGATCTGTGCGGTAAAGTGAGGAGCTGACAGTAGGTGTGGCGCTTTATCTCAGACACTAAAAAAACAATCTCCTTGGTCTATCGCTAGTGAAAAGGGGATAGACTCCTTTGCTGTATGGCTGATAACGACTCTAGGCCTCCCAGACGATGACTTTTTAGCAATTCATTAATACGCACAAAGTTAATAAAAATTATTTATTTGAATTTTTGCGATGAGGCTTGATAATTTGGATTATTATTTGGATTATTCAGACTATTGTCCTCATCTATATTGTTATCTGTACAATCTTTTCGGCCAATATGCCCTCTGCTTCCTGAGTTCAAGAAGGCTCTCGAGTCCGACAAGAAATACCTGAAGAAGGCCAGAAACGTTGTACAGAAAACTATATAGATGAGGACAATAGTCTAAATAATCCAAATAACGATACCAATAAAACTTATTTCTACCAGTTTATAAAAGCAAACCAAACAAAAATATTTACTATTCGCTTACAAATTATACAGCAAAAAAAAAAAACTGAAAGAAATATGAAAAACTGAATCTAAAGATCTGCCAGATCTGGCTCATTTCAGACAACTGTTCAAGATCTTGAGTAAGAATTTTTACTGAACCTAAATTTTCAATTTATATCCAACATTTTCGATGATGTTACTGACAAAGACTAAAATAATTTTTTTTAAAAGTGATAGAACTATGAAAGTGCAGCATATGGCACATTCAAATGATCCCAATAATACTTAAATAAATAAATTTGAATTGAGACTATTAAAAGCAGATATAATACAGATAATTGTTTTTATCTTTCTGGATAATTGAAATAAGTAAATAAAAGAAAAAAAAGCATTTTCTGATATATATATATATATATATAATATATATTATTGAAAATTGTGGAAAAATGGATAAAACACAAAACAACTTCATTCAATTGATAATTCTCCTCTGTATTAAATGATGCTTGTTTTTGTTTTTTTTTTTAGTTTTAATACACATTGTTCTTTAAAAATAGATAAATTCAACTACAACTTAATCTAGACTTTTTTTCAATAATTTGGTTGGACCATATGACCTTTATGCACCCCTTTTTGATATCGATTAAGAAAGGAATATTTTTCATTTACACGGTCAATATCCGGTTGTTTTAACAGACAATTTTTAGATATTTTTAAAAAATTATTAACCATTGAAATAAATTATTGAATCTATTATTGAGACAGTTGTTTGTGTTAGTATTGCAATGTATAATTTCAATTAAACTTAGTTTTAAAAAAATATTTTTCAACATTAAATGTATAGTAATTTGGGTTTTTTGTTGTTTTTTTTTTTTTAAGCCATACGTAATTAAAAACAACCTTAATCCCCTGAAACCGTAACCCAATTCGCAAAAAGTTAATTTATAGACTGTAGTTAAACTGTCATGGGGGATCACCAAAAAACTTTCCGTTTTAATTTTCTGACCTAAATCGGAAGTCAGCCCTAAGAATGTGATCGGTATAAGTGAAAACTCCCCCACCCCCACCCTCCAAAAAAAACCCCACTGGTCAGACAATAACCTTTCCATCTTAATGTCCTGATAAAGGTTTATTTGGAATACTTTTCTACATATTGTCGGATTTATTTCCATATTTTACTCCCATATATATCTATATCTCTATCTCTCTATATATATTTATGTAAGGTAATCAAAATGACTGGTAAGTAAAGGATAATTCTATTTGGGATCATCAGATCTCACTGTACAACCATACTGTATGCTCTTGTAGGTGAAAACATATATACTCATACAAAGATTTTTATAAATCCCTAAAAAGAGCTCAATGTATAATAATCAATAAATTAAATTATATACAGAGCAATATGTAACTTTGAAAGAAAGAAAAACTTAACAAACCGTCATATTTTTATTTTGACCAGAAAGATGAGTCTCAGCCTCATCAGACGGGTTTATATATATATATACTTCTTACAGATACATTTCAGATATTAAATCTAACAATGTTTTTCAATGAATCATTATCAGTATTATCATTATTAATTTTGATTTGTATTGCCAACAGGATATAAAAACAATGTTACTATATACAATGTCAAGTGAGATGTGTGACATTAGCCACTCCAATTCCTGAAGCACATTTTTCAGCGTTAATAAATATTGGTTAAAAAAAACAAAAAAAAAAAAAACTGCCGACCAACTTTCTTTTTTCAAATTCTTATAACTCATTTATTCGCACCCCCGTATAATTTGCTTAAAATGTTATAGTAAGTTAAGTAATTATGGTATTAAATATATATACATTTCACAAACAATAATAGCATATTCTTATATTTTAAATCAATCATTATTATTATTATTATTTCACTGCATTAGAGTTTTTCACACCAGCCTTATTCTAGCTGATCTTAACAATGCTTTTGTTTGGATGGCATAGATTCTTATTATTTCATTCCTTGTGAGTTTTTCACACCAGCGTAAGCTGTCTCCTCATGTCTCCAGGACTCTTCTAAGTATTCTAGTCGATCTTAACAATGCTGTTGTCTGGATGTTCTCAATTCTTTTCCTGATTTTCAATTCCTCTAGTCTGTTTTCTAAACTTTTGGGGACCGTTCCAAGTGAACCAATTACAATTGGTATCATATTCATATTTCACAGTTTTTTTGTTTTTTCCCCCCAATTATACTATTATTATTACTATTATTTCACTCCTTGTGAGTTTTTCACACTAGCGTTAGCTGATGGTCTTTCACTGGGGTCTGAGTGATAACATGTCTCCTTATTAATTTTGATTTGTCCTGTCGATAGGATAAACAAAGAGAGTTACCAGGTACAATAACCACTCTATTTCCTGGGTTTACAGTTTAATAAACAAAACACAAAATAGTTCAATCAAACTATGACTTTATACTAACTTTTGTTCCATTTTTTTTTTAACAAAATCCTTTCAAAAGTCAATTATTTGGGTAGGGAATTTAACGTGCGTGCATGTCCAGTGTAGAATGAATCGTATATGACTGTTTAGTAGGTTTTTTGTTTTTTTGTTTTTTGTTTTTGTTTCAAAATGTTGGAGCAGGAGCAAATAAAAATTCAGAAGCTCATAGAATAAAATCAAGTTCGATCATGCAAAGCAAAAATAAAATAGCATTCTTATATAATATTAACATTTTCATTTTTTTTTTTTTTTCAATTTGGCCGTTATTTCGCGCCCTGTAATATGACATCATCAGCATCATCAATATAAACAAGTTAAACAAGAAACATGTTTCAATGTTGCTGTAATATATAAAGTAAATAAATAAAAAGATAGAAATGTATTGATTTTTTTTTTTTTTACTTACTGTTTTCATCAGAGCCTGAGTTCTGAAACTGCTTCAGTTTCTCTTCGAGGTGTTCATGGGTACATTCGTTCATATTGGCAGGTGAGGACGTGCCTCGGGGCACCACTACTGGTGAGGAAGATCGATAAAGTTGTTCGGTCAATTGGTTGGAGGAGGAGGATGGATCACACTGCGGAATAACCACACGGCTACCTGCACGGGCAGCGCTCAGATGTCTGCGAGAAGAAAGAGAGAGAAGAAGAAAAAAAAAAAGAAGAAAGAAATGACTTGATTGGATTGGTAGTGGATGGAGTTAAAAATATAGTAACGGTTTTTCTTTTTTTTTTTTCTTTTTTAAGTTTCACCCGATTTTTTTTTCTCTTCTTCCAGAAACGGCTAGATCTTCTTCGTTTTCATCCACGACAAAGCCTTTTTTTTTTTAAATAGTTGATAAAGAAAAGATATATAGACAGAAAAGATGACGGAAGAAGAGAAGACGGGATATTGTTAATGGAGATCAATTTGGTCGGAATTTACAAAAAAAACAACCAACGAAAATTAGTCCTTTTTCTTTGTTGATTTTTTTTACCCTTCTTTGTAGTCAAGTGTTCGTTAGTTAGTGATGCCTACCTAACCTCGAACTGGAGTTAAACTGCATCATAGTAGTAATAATAATAACATCAGGGAAGGAAAAGAAGAAAAGAAAACATCACCAGCCGACCGTTAGCTCATTTGTTTTGTATTTTTGTATTTTTGTATTTTTTAAATCTACAGTCCGTACTTATGTAAAGAAAAATCTTCTCAATTATGCCTTTCTCCCATGTCAACAAAACTGGAAACTCTGGTTCGTGGGGAGAGGTAAGATAGAGAGGTGTGGAGCAGAACCCAACTTCCCTTGTTGCGTTACCTGACGGCGGTAAGGGCCCACGTGACACGCACGTCATGTGCCCGTCCCATTGAGACAGGTAACCCAGGACAACAGCAGTAACAGCCAACACTATTTCTATATTACGGGTCGCCGGTCGAACAACTTCATGTGGAAGTTTTCTTTTCTTTTTTCCAGGTCGCATTTAGAAGTATCGTGGTTCATCTGAACATTTTCTCGCTCCTCATTGTTTTAGTAAAACAACGTTGGTTCAAATTCAGTTTTTTTTTATCACTAGCAAGTCTTGAATAAATTATTCACGTCCTTCAGAGTTCGTATATTTGTTACATAAAAGGCCAAATACTTTCATAATCTGTTATAATTTGTATTGTCATAAGTTCGATGGCAAGAAAACGACTTTTTTTTATTTTTCTTATATATAGCAAAATTTTATCTTTTAAAACACGAAGGCTTAAACTGGGACTAATGCGACTTAAAAGAAATTAATTTTCAGGAAAAATAAATTACTTCCCATAGTCTGGATTTCTTTCTTTTTTTAATTATTATTTTATTTATTTATTTTGTTTTGGTTAATAACGTATTCAGAAGTTATCAAAACAGAGTAATTTTTATTAAAATATTAAAAGTACTTCAGCTAAAAGTTTCAATTGGCTAACAACAGAGTTCAGCCCACGTGTACTCTATAAATGGTAAAATATACCCAAAACTTTAATTTTAAAACTTGATAACGTTAGTAAGTGACCATTGACTTTAGATATGCGCACACACCAACTTTAAATATAGTCGTCTACAAAACTTAGACATATGCAAGAGCAAACGATTTTCGAAGCCTGCGAAGTCAGATATACTATTCCACTAATCAGGGATGTAATTTTACTTAAAGAAAATTATTACAAGTTAGAATGAACGGTCATGTTTTGTAGGTAGTAAATTTTGTGTTTGTAAAATATTCAGTATAATATACACACACAGTGGTAGAGTACGGAACTATCGGAGAACCCGTAGGTTATCAAGTGAGAAGAGACGTTGCGACCCGTTTATCAAGACCCCATCATTTTGAACCAGATGGTCATATATAAAGTGTTTAACTAACACAACCTAAAAAAAGAAATTCAGTTTAATTGAACAGCTGGCAATTTCAAAGTTGACATGTTGAAGGTTCTTGACAAAACAAAAAACACAACAAAACGTGCAGTCAAACTGAGTGGCTGGCTATAATAAACACATCCAGGAAAAAGAAAGAAAGAAAATAACAATAGATTTTTTTTCTTAATCGAGAACAAACTCCTTAATACTCGTCGCCAGTCTTAGTCATGTAATCCCCGATGTCGACCCAATATTCAATATCATACATCTTTCTTTTTATCCTTTTTTTCTTTCTTTTTCTTTTTTTTTTTTTTTTTTTCTCTCTGTCACGAATCGATATTGTTAGCGTTGCTGCACGTGTTTTAAAATTTAACAACTACAAACATTAGTTGAGTGGGTTTGGGGTTAGTATCGATATCAGGCCGAAGGGAGGTGGAAGTAAAAAAACGCTGTCTGTTTTTTTTTTTTTGTTGTTGTTTTTTTCTTTCTTGGCTTGGTATATTGTTCCTCTGTTGGCGCCTTGGACGTGTAGACAGACCCGGTATGACGACAGGCCGGCGGCAAGTAGTAAGTAGACGTTCTGAAGATGTGTTGAGCATTGCCATGCGGTTTTTGGCACCAGGTGTATGTGTGGGGGAGGGTCACCACCACTACTGAAAGACTGTTTAGAAGTGAAGCCAGTTTCAAAATAGTGTTACGTTTGCAATGCAGTCAGCTAATTAATTGAGAGAGAGAGAGAGAGAGAGAGAGAGAGAGAGAGAGAGAGAGAGAGAGAGAGAGAGGGGGGAGTAGAGGGGGTAGGTCTTTAATTTTGAGGATCTCTCTCGACACTAATAACAACCGTGACTGCTATGGTCCTGGTCTGCGTTTATTTTAACAACAAACGCTAGTATACTGCACTTTAAACTGGCTTCGAGAGCAAATTAAAGTGATAATATTTTTGTTTAACGTTATAACACCAAATTAATTGTTATTGATTTATTGATTGATTGATTGACTTTAACGGCATGTCAACCCGTCGAGGGTTATTTTATGTCAGGATGTTAGGGAATTCATTGTACATTTACTGCTATATGGTTTAAAGTAACTATTCGTATTTGATAATAATCACTTCTTTGGAAATTATATATATATATACATATATATATATATATATCATAGATCACTAATTAGGACAGGCTATTCTGTAGTGAATACCCCAAGCGGATTTAACAGGTTTTACTGATTGCCTAATCAATAAAGAGCCAGTCTGCCCTACTATTTACCTATAGATAGAGGGAGAGTAGTTGGATTCATACCTTCCTCAATGGTATTAGCGCTATGTGAACTCTCGCTTCGTCCAGGATTTGAACGGGGATATATATATATATATATATATATATATATATATATATATATATATATTGGTAGACTTGGTGGTAGAGAATATATTTCGT
Source organism: Doryteuthis pealeii (assembly GCA_023376005.1). Lineage (NCBI taxonomy): Eukaryota > Metazoa > Mollusca > Cephalopoda > Myopsida > Loliginidae > Doryteuthis > Doryteuthis pealeii. Next base: position 63,688,967 of record CM042140.1, on the reverse strand, counting down.
CGAGGTCCCACTCACCAAGGACCAAAATATTAGTATATCCATGATATAGTAACACGGAACACAACGGAAGCAAAGACACTCTAAATTAATTTATTCATACAAGAATATTTAAACTTTTATAAACATAATATGCATACACGTAGTATTAAAAGAAAGAACAAACAAACGTGTCACGTGGTAATTATACACATATTGTTCCATGAACAGTATGTGGAAGGGGTCCAAAATATAAAAAGGCTTATAAGATTTAAGTGTGTGATTTTGGTTTTAGTGGCCAAAACTGGTTCTTATAATACATTAGAGGCTTTGGAGAAACTTTCCAACGTAGGTGAATACACACATAAGGAAATCCAAACAAAGAGGTACAATATAACAACAATACAGACTTTATTGTCTGAGCACATAGAACATGATATATATGACAAGATACAAACAGGGAGGACGAAAGGGCTTGGAAGTAAGAAAGAGTTCATAATGAACATAAATTACTCGTCTAGTCCATCTTAGTGGATGAAAAAAAAAGAGAGAGAGAGACAGACAGAGAGCTTCCCGGGCTGAGTATAAGTACTCATCTAGTAGTGCCACCTAGTCGCGAAACTCTGGCGGTAAGGGAAGATAACACTTTTAGACACAAGTCCACCCCACCAGGGGCAGACAATCGCTACAGGCTTACTGAAAGGATAAAAGGATAAGCGTGGGCAATATAGCCATGTGGCTTTGCTATATCCTGTCAGGGACCTACTATTCAGAAAAAGAAAAGATGCAAGAAGTCGAGAATGGGTTCTGAAACTGTCATGAGACACCCTACAAGGTCCTAATGGACATCCCCACTGTCGGTTGGGGCTGCGCTTCACCACCCGGAAGTCCAGTGTGCCTCGGCCATTGGAGCAGTTTAGGTTAAAATTAATAGCGTCGATCCCAAGGGGCTATCCCCCCAGGCAATACCTGCCCCCTTTGGTGGCAGGGCTGGGTTTATTTCCCAGTGCCCCCCTTGTGGGGGAATTCCGAAGGGATCGACGCAATTTTTGTTCTTGGGCCCACGTTAAAACGAGGCCTTGTGCCCAGCCCATACAAGTGGGGTATGAGGCAAATACTCTGTCGGTTGGGGCTGTAGAATACACCTCCTGCACCTCTGCAGCGGAGTAAAATCGCCCAATTGGGCCACTTGTGGTGACCTGGTGGCTAAGCAGCCCATGACATGCTATCCCTTTTTTTTTTTTTTTTTTTTGTTTTTTTTTTTTTTTTCTTGGCTTGGTATATTGTTCCTCTGTTGGCGCCTTGGACGTGTAGACAGACCCGGTATGACGACAGGCCGGCGGCAAGTAGTAAGTAGACGTTCTGAAGATGTGTTGAGCATTGCCATGCGATTTTTTGACACCAGGCGGTTACCGCCACTACTGAAAGACTATTTAGAAGTGACGCCAGTTTTCAAAATAGTGCTACGTTTGCAATGCAGTCAGCTTTGGCCCTTACTTAGGCTAGACGGACAGTCAGAGAAGCACCCTCCAATCAATCGGATGGTCACGTCAAGCCCTAGAACCTACATAATTATCCCAACTCTATTGCACTAATGCAAGCCCAACCCTTTTTATCATATATGTGCTAGAAGGCGGTGGCTGAAAGTCTTAGTGTCCTAGGTATGACGTTAAACTTCATCTAGTGGTGAAGTTCCAATTATGGAGATCTGGGGAATGTGGAGTATCCTTTTATCGCCATTACTCCCAAGTCAACCCTCACCCTGAGTGGTAGTACCTGTTAGGGTAACATATATGGGTTAAATAGATTTAAAAAATAAGTATTAAAAATGTGTTGAAAAATAATGAGTTTGAAAAAAATTGGAAACCCAACAAGAATGAATAAAACAAAATACCTTCGGCATAAAATAACCCAAGGGTTGAGATACAGTAAAAACCCAACCAACCAACCAACCAACCTAACGGACATGCCAATTCTCTAAGGGAGATAATTATTTATTGTATCTCTACACATATTATATAAGAATACTTAATACCATATAACTGTGTGCAAACAGATTTATTTGACACGAAGGGGGGGGCAAATAGGGACTGGGGGTCCCGTGGCGTAATGGTTAACGTGCTGGATTGCAACATTGTAGTAAGTGAGGTCGAAGTCCATTCTCGCAATTTAGTTCACATGCGGACTAATACTGTTGGGAAAGGTATGAATCCTCTCATACATCCGCTATGGGTTAAATAGTGCCACTACTGTTCTACAATGATGGTTTTGGCATTAAATAACCCATGAAGGTTGAAATAGCACTAAACAAAGAAACCAAATCAAAATCAAACAGGTACTACCATTTTCGGGTCAGAATGGACCTGGAAGTAATGACTATGAAGGATTACTCCACATTCTCAGAGCTCCAGAACTGGAACCTCACCATTGGATGCAGTTTCATGTAATACCCAGGACCCTGTAAAGTAGGTGGAATGGCCTATTGATGGTATCAGCTGGACAGCGAGGAAGTCTATGCTCTTTTCACTAGCGCTAGACCAAAGAGATTGTTTTGGCGTCTGAGGTAGAGCGCCACACCTACAATCAGCCCCCCACTTTACTGGACAGATCCAAGCTTCATGATCCAGATTCACGCGTATCACAATCCGGAACCTTGTAGTTCCGAGGCGGATGCTCCACTGATTGAGCTAAACTAGCCCCTAGTTTTAATGTTAAAATAAGGGATTTTGATTTATTCTTTTAAATTAATTAAAACTTATCCATAATAAATTTATGACAAATATCATCATCATCATCATCATCATCATCATCATCACCACCCCCACCACCATCATGTCGCGCTAGTAGCACGGATATGCATGACAATCTCTCGCCAACCTTCCCTATTATTCATTGTTCTCGGGAGGTCAGCATCCGGTATCCGCACAGAGCTGGTCAATGTAGGTCTTTGCTGGACGGTCCGCACTGGCATGTCCATGTGCTGGTTTCTACAGTAGAATGTCATTTATGCGTTCGTCCTTGCTCCTCCAGCATGTCTTGTTCGTCTCACTCGGGTGGCTTGTGTAATAGGGGGCAAGTGGCCGTACAGCTGCTTCCTTGTGGGGTGTTGTTTTCCACGATTTGTTTAAGATCGCGCGCAATGTTCTCGTGCAGATGGGAATCTAGCTTATTCTCTTGGTGCTTCGATGCGCCAAGAGAGAAAATCTTACAAAAAAATCTGAAGTTGAGATTGAAAATGCGTCGATTAAACATGTGTTGTTAAGCGACTGTAGTGACATGAGAATACGTTCTATGATTAGATTAAAAATGTGGGAATACGCCCGCCCTTGGATCCCTGGTAGCTGAGCAGTCCATGACATGCAACATTTCACTTTCGCCCTTACTTAGGCAAGACGGGTAGTCGGAGAGACCCCCTTTGATCAATCGGCTGGTCACGTCAAACCCGAGGACCTAAATGATTGTCCCAAGCTTATTGCCCTTATGGCAAGCCCCCACTCTTTTATCATATATGAGCTAGATTGTGGTGACTGAAAGTCGTAATGTCCTAGGTATGACGTTAAACTCTATCTGATGGAGAAGTTCCAATTTTGTAGCTCTGGGGAGAGTGGAGTACGTCTTCATCACCATTACTCCGAGGTCCACTCTGACCCGAAGTGGTAGTACATGTTAAGGTCCCATCTATGGGTTAGATAGAAAAAATAAGTTTAAAAAAATGTGTTTAAAAATTGAGTTTGAAAACAAAAATGAATACCCAACAAGATTGAATTAAACAAAATGTTTTCGGCAAGAAATAACCCAAAATGGGTTGACATTCCGTAAAATCCAACCAACGAACTACCAAACTATCCCTACGAATCTATTTCGAAACTTTGTCGGCATTAACTGACCCACCGAGGTTGATATGCCGTAAAAAACAAAAAAACAAACAAACAATAAAAAACAAACCAAACAAAATAATACACCCGCACGGCCGGTGCTTCTGCACGCTCATTGCACTGTATCGTCCGTCTGCCGTGTCATCGTCAACATCAGACCCCATCGATGTGTATGGACGAGGCTGCACCCGACTGGTTGGTTGGTTGATTGGTTGGATTTTACGTCAGGTCAAAAAGTTTTTTTCAAATTTTCAAACTTTCAGAGTATTGCTATATAATATGATAAAAGGTAGTGATTTCTTTCGTAATGGGTTAAGCTAATTTGCATATTTGAAGAAGAAGAAGAAGAAGAAGAAGAAGAGAAGAAGAAGAAGAAGAAGAAGAATGTTGTTACCGTTTCGCTCTAATTCCCCCAGTGACACTCGTCTTTACACTATTCATATTTGTTTTTGTCACGATTCAAAACGCTTGAATGATTCTATTACTGAAACGTGAAATTTAAATACATCCACGAATGTTTGTCAACAAAACGACATGTGCCGATGAAAACGACCGAAACTTGTAATGTTCATGTTTTTTTGAAATTATAACAACCATGTCCTCCATTTAAAACTGTGTCTTCCTTGGATTTTGTGTTTTGTGCTTTGTATTTTGTGTTTTGTATTTTGTATTTTAAGTACAAAATAACAAATATGCGCTTCATTTAAAATTGTATCTTCCTTGTTTTTTGTTTTTTTTTTTGTTTTTGAATACAAAATAACAAACATGTGCTTCCTTTAAAACTGTATCTTCATTTTTTTTTTTTTTTTTTTTTGAATACAAAATAACAAACATGTGCTTCCTTTAAAACTGTATCTTCCTTGTTTTTTGGTTTTTTGTTTTGTTTTTTTCTTATTTTGAATAGAAAATAACAAACACGTGCTTCCTTTAAAACTGTATCTTCCTTGTTTTGTATTTCAAGTACAAAATTACAAACATGGAAATTCTCCGTCTCGTGAAAATTACGCAGTTCGACTCACAACATAGACGATCTTATGTCGTTTAGGTCGGAGGATGGGCTGTGTCCACTACACGTGGTGTAATTATTAGCAAGCTAATTTCGCAAATCATTACTACAATAAGAATTAGCGGGGTATTGGTTTGAAGCTAACGCCCGCATTCCTACAATGCATTAGGTTATATAAAAAGGAGTAACCCAACACAGAATATTCGGTAGGAAAGAGACAAAGTCAATTTATACAGGTTAATGATATTTCACAAGAACAACATACAAGGATAATAATGGTTCAGTCCCAAACCACAAAAAGGACATAAAGGTAATATTTCTCTTTCAATTGGACACATAGCTTAGTGGATAAAGGCGTTAGGTTAAGACAGTTCTAAGTGACAATTATCTCTAGACTGCAGGTTCAATCCTGGTCAGAGGCAGCAGTAACATAGAATAATTAACACAGCTTAACACCTGTACCCCATCCATGGTTAGCGGAATGAGAACAGGATTCCCCCGTGGACTGAATAAAGGATTAGGTTCAAAGTTCCGTGATGACTCCCGATTATGACAAGAAGGTTCCCGACAAGAAGGTTCCCGAGTCCGACAAGAAATACCTGAAGAAGGTCGGAGGGCACATCGGCCGAAACGTTGTACAGATAACAATGAAGATGAGACAATATTCCGAATAATACAAATAATACTAATAATAATTCCACAGAACGCAAGAAGTGTAACAAGATAAAGGTGGAGACGCATTTACTAATATTCAGTTGTTATAGGAGGTCTGGGAACCAAGCGAGCAGACATGTGCTTAGTCGCTATGGAGTAAGGAACTCACGTCCATTATGTTCTAGGTCATGTCGGTAAGAGAGAGAGAGAGAGAGAGAGAGGCTAAGGACTTGCATTGTCACGTGACCAACGGACACGTGACGCGCGAAGCCCTGCTTCCAATATAAAAAAGGGGACAATTCTATTTTGTATCCCTACACTACTATCAACATTATCTCTTTGTTAAAAGTTCGCAGAGGTGCCAAAATTTAATGTTCCAATATTTGGTTCATAAAATGGCGATAAATATGAGGCATCTGATGAGGATCGAACTCACTACTGTAATTTTTTTTAAAAACCGCCTAAAAACCGGTAAATGTATTTACCCAACACGGGCAGGATGCAACACAATGTCAATCTTTAAGCGATGTACAGCTGAATTGAATTTATGCTTTTCCTTCTAGGTCAGTTGCCCTATTATTTATTCATAGCAACGATGTGAAGGGAAGAAATAGATTCATGCCTTTCCTAAGTTCATTAACATGAAGTGAAACGCAATCAGCTTCGTCCAGGATTTGAACACAGGTTGCCGAGTTGATTTAATACAAGCGCCTCCATCATAGTGTAATGGTTACTCAGACAGACGAGCAGATCGTCCCTAATGAGCTCGACTATAGTAGCTGGATAGAAAATAGTTGGATTCATACCTTTCCCAAGGGTATTAGCTCTACGTGAAATGCAAACAGCCTCATATAGATATGGTCACACACACACGTGCATATACATCATTGCACCTAAATATGTGCACCAAGGGACCAGAGAGCTTTTAGTGTCAAACAGGGACCATCTAATTATATATATTCACCTTCTCCGCACGAGTAGGATGTGACATAAGGTTATTTACATAAGCGCAGTTTAACAGGTTTGAATTCAGAGTTTTCCTTCTCCTAGACTGGTTAACTAGCCAAGGTTACAGAGCCCAGTCTACTACTATTTGCATATAGCTGAAAGGAGAGTAGTTGGATGCATACCTTTCCTAAGGGTATTAGCGCTATATGAAATGCAAACAGCCTCGTCCAGGATTTGAACTCGGGTTGACGAGTCCATTTACTACAACTCTAACCATTACACCACGCGCCTCTATCTAGTCATATGTACGTTTGAAGACCCATTGGTAACTGTTGCTAAACAACTCAGGTACCTCCCCGAAAACGGTGCTGTGACCAAGAAAGAATTGCACTTATAGACCAGCTCTTCTGACACGGCCGCAGTCTTCCCACAACGAAAGAGATTAGCGATGTTTATTTGCATTACGTAACAAACAGTTTCTGGGTCATTGGTTTCAACTGATTGGGCTTAAAGTCGTTCAGTTTCCTTGGATCTCAGCATTTGTTGCCTAAGTTTTGCCGGAGATCAATGTCCACAGTGGGAGGGGGGGATTTGGCGAATCACCCAATGAACTGGATAACCATTTAAACCCCGATTATCACGTACTCAAGATAATACAAGACTACATATCGTGGCCTGGTTTCTGTTGAACCCAGGGACGCCGTCATTCACTGAGTTTTGCTTAATTTGGTAGGTCAGAAGCACGGGGCACCCAGTGAGAATCATGAGCAGGGCAGACTATTTCTTAAGCGGAGTTTGATAGGTTTGAATTCCCTACTTTTCTACTTTCCCTCCTCCTAGACTGGTTGCCTAACCAAGGTTAAATAGCCCACTCTGCCCTATTATTTACCCATAGCTAGAGGGAGAATAGTTGGATTCCCACCTTTTCCAAGGGTACAAGCACTATGGGAAATGGAAACAGCAGCATCCAGGATTTGAACACGTCTCGCCGTATCCAATTCTCACGACAGTAACTATTACTCAGCGCGCCTCCATTAAACTCTCGTTATAATGTGCTATTTTTTTGCAAAGTTACGGTTACATACAAAAACAATAAGAATTCTAATCAGACAATGATACTTTGACATTCGTCACTCGTCAAGAAATTTATAATTATTTATGAAAAATAAGTGTTTTAAAACAACGACATAAGTCGAAAACGACGATAGTCAGTATCTTTGGTTTCGAGTTACGTACGCCGCCGGTTTAAAGCAATTATCTACTACATCAATGGCAATTTCTGTCTGTCTGTGTATAACTAGTTTGCGCCTACACCAGTTATCCGATCATAATGAAACTTTACCACATCTTATGCTAATATTCAGAAACAGGACTGACTCATTTGATTCCAATAAAACTCAATAATGGAACCCGAGTATTATCTTATTATAATGGAGATTGTGTGTTTTTCTGTCTGTAACCGAAACTATATTCCTACTCAAGTCACAATTCCCATAGTTATTGATATCACATTCTCCATGATTTTATTTTAATTTTAACCTCAATTATTAATAAAATTGCCTTACATTATTCATACTGTTAACCATATCTACATACTAACAACGTGCAATTGTATTTATATATACATCAAAATAGCGGTTTACAGTGTGAACGAGAAGGCTAATTTGCATATTAATATTAAAAAATCGAATTTAATAAATATGTGCTTAGTATTATTGATTTCTAACTGTTTGGTTTTTATTTTAATGGATATAAGCAAAAATCTCTTCAACGAATCTTAAATGAAATTCATTAACAAGAAAAGATAAGTGCCATTTTATTCTTTACTTCCTATTTTAACTAAATACTTAAATTAGAAAAAATAACAATGAAAGACGAGAGTGATGGAAGAGTAAGTTTCAGTTGTTCTATTTTTCGATTATACTCCCTCTGTTTCAAATCTTTTTATCTGCATTCTTATTTAGTTTAATTAGCCTTTATAATTTGATAAAATATATTATTACATTAAAACTTAAATACTTGCACCCGGAGGGTGCATATATTTGCTAGTCTTTACAATGGAGATGGAAAGTGAACGAGGGGGGGAGAGGAGTAATAGTAACTCTTCTTCCCCCTCCCTCGCTGTTTACCGTTATTCTTGAATGTCTCAGGTTTTATTAAATTTCCCAAGATGCAACCGAGTTTCAAAGTTTATTGAGGGAAAAATCGTCAGAGAAGAATTTTGCCTTAGTAGACCCTTGAACTGGTACAGTGCACAGTTTTTAACGTTGCAAAGGAATTGTAGAAGTGTTGTAAAAAGATTCTTAAATGTATTGTAAAGAATTTGCAATAAAATATATGGTTCTTTTGTATCAATCGAGTTCTGTCGAATTACTAGCAGAAGATACTTCGAGCTACTGCTATAATAATTTTGTAGAGAAATAACATTTACGAGCAATATTTATAGCAATCTTATCAAGATTACAACCGCCCTGTCGCTGGGGCGTTAGAATGCACCGACTGCACCTCTGCAGAGGGGTAAGACTCCCCTAATGGGGCCACCTGTTGCCCGTGGGTGGCGACCCGTAATGCTTAAGGATAGAGCCCAGGTGGATGAGCAGTTCATGACTTGCAATACTCCACTTTGGCCCTATCTTGGGCTAGACGGGCGGTCGGAGAGGCCCCCTCCGATCAATCGGCTGGTCACGTCAAGCCCTAGAACCTATATGATTGCCCCAACCCTATTGCCCTTATGGCAAGCCCCAACCCCTTTTTATCATATGGGAGCTAGAAGGCGGTGACTTATGGTCTACATGTCTTGGGAATGACGCTAAACTCTCTGATGGTGAGGTTCCAGTATTGGAGGTTTGGGGAATGTGGAGCACCCCTTCATCATCATTGTCCCCTGGTCCACTGTGACCCGGAGTGGTAGTACCTGTTAGGGTCCCATCTATGGGTTGAATAGAAAAACAGGAGTTGATAAACAAAATTGTATTAGGCATTAAGAATGAATTTATTTCACAAATTTGTTGGCATTAAATGACCCACCGAGGTTGATATGCCGTAAAACAAAACAAACCAAACCAAACCAAGATTACAAACATTTTTTTCAAATGACAGCACTTTATTTTCTTCCTTGATTTAATTAAAACGTAAAATTCGAGTTTTTATCAATTTGAACAATTTAAACGTAAAATACTTTAAGCATAAATACAAAGCTGGATTGAAGAAGGACTTTATGATTTAAAAAGTTATTGATACAGTTACTCCAAAATTGATCTGCCCCAAATACAACTAGCAAAGGTTGCTATTATCGAGGACATATATGATTAATTATGGAAGCGTGTGGTATAATGGTTAAAGTCATGGGAAATGGACTCGTCGCCCCGAGTTCAAATCCTGGATGTGGTAATTGCATTTCACTTAGCACTAATACCCTTTGGAAAGGTATGGATCCTACTCTCCCTCCAGTTATGGATAAATAGTAGGGCAGACTGGGCTCTTTAACCTTGGTTAGACAACCGGTCTAGGAGAAGGAAAACTCTGAATTCAAACCCGTTGGACTCCGCTTAAGAAATTGACCTTTTGTCACATCCTGCTCGTGCGCATGGGTTGGTATATATATATATATATATATATATATATATATATATATATATATATATATATATATATATGATTAATTATCTGCACTTGGCAGTCAAGGAGGCCAATCAACGTACTACCGTAGATTGGTGCCAATTTTAACTCTTTTCGATTTTACTTCACTTGTAGTGCTGACCGTACATCCATCAAAGCGTTTCTCAAGTCACTCCACTACCAAGATGGACCTCATTAGATAAGTCTGGACGCAATTGCCATTAAGTTTGCAACCTTTTGAATTTGTTAAATATATGTTTGTACATTTATATTGCTTTTTGAATCTTCTTCGTCTGAATTGAAAGCCTTAATGTGGGATATATGGGGCCCAGCAAAAAAGACCATACTATTGAAAATCCCGTATGGGCACCCACGTTTGCTAGCATTTTCAGGTGCGCTCTGGGAATTGCAAATTTCCCGGGTATTACCAGGTACTGCAGTTAATAATAAAATAATTGATTTAAACCGGCGACGTAAGTCGAAAACGATAATAGTCAGTATCCTCGTTTTCGAGTTACGTCACCGGTTTAATTCAATTATTTTATTATGAATAATTTTAAATTTGTCTTTTCGTACAGTCCGGGAATTAATTAATTGAAATTAGATTGTTTTAAATGCGTTGGTTGGTTGGTTGGTTGGTTGGTTGGTTAGATTTTACGGCAAGTCAACCCTTGTTGGGTTATTTTATGCCAAAACGATATGTTTTATTCATTCTTGGTGCGTATTCAATTTTTCTAAATTTAAACTGAAATTTTTTAAACATAATTTTTCAAAACTCATTTTTTCTCTTTAACCCATAGATGGGACCCTAACAGATACTATCACCTCGGGTCAGAGTGGATCTGGGAGTAATAGCGATGAAGGAGTACTTCACACTCCCCAAAGCTCCAGAATTGGAAGCTCACCATTAGATGCAGTTTAGGAAATTAGTCTTAACTTGCGTCAGTTTTGACTCACAGCGCCTCCCACCGGAAAGAATTAATGACGTTATTCAAGGTACCACTGTCTAGAGATAATTTCAGATCGGAGTAGCAGTTACTACTCCTTAATACTCGTTGTGCTTCTTATTATTTCTCTGATAACTTTTTTCACGTCCATCAATCCGAGAAGTTTCACGTTCGGATGGACAAGGTACACCTGAAGAAGGTCGGAGTGCACAACGACCGAAACGTTGTGTTTCTCTATATCCCGATAAAGGTGAGGACAATAGTCCGAAAATCAAAATAATACATATGAAGCTTCATCTAAAAAAAATTTAGACAAATAAAAGTAAATAATTTTCATGTTTCGGGCTGTTGTCCTCATCTTTATTGTGGTATGTATAAACACAATGTTGTATCCTCCTATCTTCCTCAGATATTCCCTGTGTATTCGAGCATAGTAATGATCTAACCTAGGAAACCATTTTTAATAGTTTGACAGTTGATCAAACAGGCGTCAAATAACTTTTGGACCATATGACCTTAAGGCACCCCTTTTTGATCTCGATTAAGAAAGGACATGTTTTTCATTTACACCGTTAATATCCGGTTGTTTGTTAAGGGTTAGGGTTAGGGGTTAGGGTTAAGGGTTAGGATTAGGGGTTGGTTTTATAATTTTTTTAAATCTAAAAATCGTCTGTTAAAACAACCGGATATTGACGGTGTAAATGAAAAACATGTCCTTTCTTAATCGAGATCAAAAAGGGGTGCCTTAAGGTCATATAGTCCGAACTTTTAATAAAAGTGAAATTGAAAAGGAAAAAAAGGGACTCAGTAAAATCGTATCCATGCGTCCCATTGTTTTTCTTTTTTCTTCGCTCACCATTTCAAGCTAACTGTAAATACATTTCAATAGTTTCTTAGAAATGATTTACACAGGATAGATTACAAGGTAGGAATTATCCGGTTTTAGTTGGGTCCCATAAGTTTTTCCGGGAACTGATTCAAAGCAAGTATGTGCGTCCCAGGACGCACTAAATCAAAAAGCTATCAGTATCACTGTGCAAGTAAGAAATTTCATGGCAATGCAGCAGTTACTTTCTGAGATATTTAATCAGAGAACAATGGATATACTGACGTAAAAGTTATGTCGGTTAATAACGAATCATTTGACTAAAAGAAACTGTAACAATGAAAATAGAAAGAATAGTAAGTCTATTGTCTGTTGACGATAGTCTATTCTAAAACACTAGTGTTACAAAAAGACTAAAACTAAGATTCAAAATGAGGCAATCTGAAACAATGTCATTACATTCGTCTGCGGAGAAAATGATTTTAAGAAACACAAATAAAAGTCTTACATGATCTGGGAACACTGACAAGATAACGTCTCCATTTTTTGGTTGGTTGGTTGGTTGGATTTTACGGCATGTTAACCCGTCTAGGGTTATTTTATGCCGAAGACGTTTTTGTTTTATTCATTCTTGTTGGGTATTCAGTTTTTTTTTCAAACTCAATATTTTTCAACATATTTTTAATACTTATTTTTTTATTTATTTAACCCATAAATGTGACCCTAACAGGTACTACCACTCAGAGTGAGGGTTGACCTAGGAGTAATGGAGATAAAAGGGTACTCCACATTCCCCAGATCTCCAGAATTGAAACTTCACCACTAGATGCCGTTTAACGTCATACCCAGGACACTAAGACTCTCAGCTACCGCCTTCTATCACATATAGGATAAAAAGGGTTGGGGCTTGCCTTAGTGCAATAGAGTTGCAATTAACGTTATGCCCAGTTCACTTTCTAAACCTCATTTTATAAATTTTAAACACATTTTTTAAACTCATTTTTTGATCTGTCTAACCCATAGATGGAACCTTAACAAGTACTTCCACTCCGGGTCAGAGTGGACCTCAGAATAACGGCAATGAAGGGGAACTCCACACCCCTACAGTGCTCTAAAATTGAAGCTTCACCAGATAGTTTAGCGCCATACCCAGGACACTAAGACCCTTAGCTGCCTTCTAGCACATATATGACAAAATAAGGGCAATAGGGTTGAGAAAATCATATAGGTGCTAGGACGTACCCAGGCGACTGATTGGAAGAAGCCTCATCGACCGCCTAAGAACCAAAGTGGAGTGTTGCATGTCATTGATTGCTCAGCCACCAGGATTCTGTCAGGATAGTATCACGGGTCGCAACCCACGACCAACAGATGGTCCTATTTGGGGGATTTTACCCCGTTGCAGATGTGCAGCCGGTATTATTATACCCCCCCCCCAGCCGACAAGGCGGATCTCCATTTGTAATGTGAAAATATCACTTCTGAAAGGAAAATTGACGATAGAAAATAATGGCTTTCAAAAGGCTTGAATAATAATAATAATAATAATAATAATAATAATAATAATAATACCAAGAAGAAGAAGAAGAAGAGGATAAATACGGGAACGTTTTCTAGGTACTTTACCCGACCCGTTCGTCACAGGTAGGATGTGACACAAAGTCGCAAGTATGAAGCATCCAGTGAGGATCGAACTCGCTATTATAGTAGTAATGGATCTGCGAGACTAGCCTGTTGACCATTACACCACGATGTGACACCAAAGATTGGTATTTACCCGATTCGTTTTCCACGAGTAGGATGTAAACGCTTTTACTTTGGAAGGAGAGAAGGATTCTAATTAGCATTTAATAGTGATCTGTTGTAAAGTTATTTGCTAAGCTTCTGTTAGTTGTGGCACACAGTGAGACTCTAACCCACTAGTAAGTGTTTGCTAATCTAGCTTGCAAACCCTAGTTATCTGCATTAGGTAATTACAAAACGTATTCGCTACGGATAGGCTGTGACCCCAGGTCGCAAAATGAAGCATCCAGCGAGAATCGATCTCGCTCTTCAGTAGTAATGGATCTGTGAGACTAGCTTGCTAACTATTACAATACGATGAGATGTCTTCATTTTGCATGAAGACAACACTTTCATAAAGAAAATTGTGGGGACAAATAGTAATACATTATATCACACTGAATGAATAAACACTTTCTTTTACACTTTAGGACGGGGTTTACGCTTGCTGTATTCCCTGCAGAGGAGTAAGACCCCCACCCAAAAAAGGGTGTTTTGTATATGTTAGTAAACTGCATCTGATGGCGAGGCTCCGGTTCTGGACATCTGGGAAGTGTGAAGTACCTCTTCATTGCCATTACTCCCACGTCTAATCTGATACAGAATGGTGGTACATTTTAGGGTCCCATCTATGGGTCGAATGGATCGGTTTGCAAAACATCTGTATTAATATTTGATGACTTTATGCAAATTATTTATACTAATAATAATTACTTATAATTGTTTACTTAGGATTATTATCAGTTGCTTGAAACCAGATAACTGTATGCAAATTATTTTACGGAAGCGCGTGGTGTAATGGTTAAAGTCATCGCCCCGAGTTCAAATCCTGGATGTGGTAACTGCATTTCACTTAGCGCTAATACCCTTGGGAATAGTAGGGCAGACTGAGCTCTTTAACCTTGGTTAGGCAACTGGTCTAGGAGAAGGAAAACTCTGAATTCAAACCTGTTGAACTTTGCTTAAGAAATTGACCTTGTGTCACACCCTGCTCGCGCGGAGGGGTTGGTAAATATATATGTATGCAAATTATTTGCTTTAAAAATAGTTACTTGAAATTATAATTGTTTACTAAGGATTATTATTATAAGTAGTAACTTGAAACATACGACTAATGCCAATTATTTGTATCAGATAGGAATACTCTATATGATATATCTGTAAATAATCTATATTAAGAATAGTTACTTAAAGCTATAATTGTTTTCTTAGGATTATTATTAGTTACTTGAAACCCTATAACTATATGAAAACAAATGATTTCAACAAACAAAAATATGCTTTCGTTAATACTTCAACAACAGTATAAAACAGAATTGTTCTTTCTTTACCTTTGATAAACAACGTGAGGCATTTGCTCAAGGTTAATATAATATCATTAACTCTTTACCTACTTTAAACCGCTCACAACAGCTCTCCCATCACTGCGATCCTACCGTATGCCGCTGGTTGCGGTACTCTAACGTGTCATTTGTTTACACCTAAAAATCACTAAGGGAACACCCCTGCAATCTTTTGTTTTGTCTGTGAACCAGCCCTGAGAAAAGAACCAGTTGAATGAAATAATAACAAGAAAACTTGGTACAGCCGTGGAGCAAATTTGGTAGGCAAAGAGTTAATATTTGCAGACAATAACGAAATTGAATACGAGAAAGAAACAGAGGTATAAGTTATATACCTAACTCGTTCGCCACAAGTAGGATGTGACGCAAGTATAGGGCATCCAGCGAACTCGCTATTGAATCTGCGAGACTAGCTTGCTAACCATTACACCACGATGGGACGCCTTCGTTATTTACCCAACCTGTTTGCTACGAGTAGGATATTACACAAGTATAGGTAATCCAGCGAGGATCGAACTCGCTATTCAGTAGCAATGGATTTGCAAAAATAGCTTGCTAAGCATCACATTAGATTACGATGGGACACCCACAAGGGAAGCATTTACCCAACCCGTGTGGGTGTGTATGAGAGTGTGTATGCGTATGAGTGTGTGTGTGTGTGAGAGAGAGAGAGAGAGAGAGAGAGAGAGAGAGAGAGAGTGGGTGTGAGGGAGAGAGAGAGTGTGTGTGTGTGTGTGTGAGTGGGTGAGAGAGAGTGCATGTGTGTGTATGAGTGTGGGTGTGTATATGAGAAAAAGAGAGAGGATATGTGTGAGTGTGTATATGAGAGAGAGAGGAGGAGAGAGAGTGTGGGGGAGAATGTGGGTGTGAGTCTGAGTATGAGAGAGGGAGCGAGAAAAAAAGAGAAAGAAAGAGTATGTGTGCGCGCACGCGCGCGCGCGTGTGTGTTTGCCGAAATTTATAACCCAGTACTTTTCAACAAATCTCAACCATTTTCTTCACTGCAAACTTTTTAGCATTTATGGTAGGATCAAAGTCTAGTATCTGTTCGGGTCTGTTTAAACATTGTAAAGTTGAAATATTCTTCTGTTTTTTTTATTTTTTGTTTTTTTGGTTTTTTTTGTAGAGAATTTAAAAAATCTAATCTATCCAGATTAGCGTTTAAATAGTAAAGAGTCTGTGAATCTTATTACTTACCTAGTTTTAATGTGGGCACCGAAAGACGAACCAGTTAAAAATCAAAGTTTTGCTAATTATTCTTGAATATCGACCATTACTAGTAAATGTATATGTAAATATGAAAATAAACTCGACAAAAAAAAAAGACAACAACAAACAAAAAGATAAAAACAAAAATCCAACAACAACAAAAAATACAACACAAGCAGAAAACAAACAAAAACAACCAAAAACACTAAAACAACAAAAAAGACAACTAACGATGGACCTCAAACATATATCTCGTATAATGACTTTGTCCATGTCTAGACTAAATAATTATATAACCAGACAACATAGTTACCAAAAAACAAACAAAAGAAAATCTCAATAAACCAAATACTGATATTCCAATTAGAAAAAAAAACCCCGCTGTTTCCTATATATCTGTTTTTCTCTAATAAATAACACAGCTTAGAGTAATAGTGCAAAACCATACCACACCTGGTTTAGGGTTCCATCCTTGGTAACTGCCTGGTGAGATGTTACATACATGCATCTTGAAAAAAGAAATTAATTCAATCTTCTCGACGGCGATTAGATTCTGTCATTACCAACAAAGGGAGCTAATCACTGTTGTATTTAGAGTATTATCCGGCAATTATGTTATTACGCTTAAATCACTCGTTTTTTTGTTGTTTTTTTTTGGGGGGGGGGGTTGTTTTGTTTTTTTTTTTTTTTTTTTGCGCAGAGGTTAGTGGAGTGTTATCCTAAACCATTGACAATGAGTTCGACCCTTGCTAGAAGCTTTGCAAATATGGTTTTGTGTTTCAATATAGCCAGATAACCTCCCTTTGCTGCTGGCATGCTGTTGCATGTTTGCAATGCCAAGTAACCCTTTTTGCCTTACGCTATGAGAAACATCTACGTCCACGTCAATTTTAGAAGAAAAAAAAACTAGACGGTCCTTGAGCCCGTTGGGTCCCTGTTTTAACAGCGGCCCGTGATTATATTGACTAGAGGGATCAGTGGATATACTACATTATGATAATTTAATCAATATTACAACGTGTTATATGTTTACTTAAGAGATATTGCTAAATAGTTCAATATGTAAAAGTATAATAATCTTGACTTAACTCTCTCTCACTTTTTTCTTTTTTTCTTTTTTTTCTTTCTTTTCATCTTTTCATTATGTTCGATTGAAACAGATTAGAGCACTCAATCTCTCTCACTATCTTTCTCTTTTTTTCTTTATTTCTTATTATATCTTTTCTGTGTAGCGTGTCCTTTTCTTCCCCTTCTTTCCTTATGATAAAAACGGAATGGTTCGTTATTTAACTGAGGTGACAACACTAATAAGAAATAACAATTCGGTAGATAAGCAACACCAGATAATCAAGATTTATATTTTTGCATTTCGTTTTGGATGATTTGGACGGTCTCATTTTTAACCAGAGGATGTTGCAAGATGATAACTGTCGGAAGATTAAGGAACAAGAGTATTGATATATGTATGATGATATGTTATGATATGATGATATGAAATGATATGATATGATTCTACTTAGGAAAAAGATGGCTTTTCTTGATATCATTCGGGCAACACACCTATCATTGTCAAGACTCAGAAGGGTCCAAAGAAATCAAGAACTTATGAATATTTTTTTCAATACGGAGATAAACTAATCTAAAAAGATAAAATAAGGGTTCCAAATTAAAGGGAATATCAACAGTACTCAGATCCTAAATACATAGTCCTGGGTATGACGTTAAACTGCATCTAGTGGTCAAGTTTAGAGTTTTCAATTCTGGAGGTCTGAGGAGTGCGGTGTCCCCTTTCATCGCTATTACTTCCAGGTCCACTCTGACCCGAAGTGGAAGTACCTGTTAGTGTCCCATCTATGGGTTGAATAAATCAAAAATGAATTTTTAAAAGTGTTTTAAAAGAATATTGAGTTTGAAAAAAAATTTGTATAGCCAACAATAATGAATAGAACAATACGTCTTCGGCATAAAATAACCTCAGTGTTTGAGATGCCGTAAAATCCAACCAATCAACCACCCAACCTAAACACACACAATATTCTGTTCAAAATTGATCTTGTTCTTCAATATGTCGCAATTTTTTGGTCTCTATGTTTTATGGCATATCAAATTTCGTGGGTTAATTAATGCCAAAGCCATCCTTGTAGAAGAATAGTAGTAGCACTATTCAACATATAACTATGGATGACAAGGGTATTAGACCGAAAGTGAACGTAAAAGCGTGACTGGTGTTCAAACACGCTTATTACGATGTCGCAGTCCGGCACGTTAGCCACAACGCCACGGGAAGTTTCCCCTGGAAGCAATTTTATTTTCCAATGTTCTCTAACTTCAACTAAGGTTTAAACCTAGTCTCGCACATCCATTACTACTGAAAAGCAAATTCGAACCTCGCTGGATGCCCCATACTTGTGACCTTGTGTCACATTCTACCAGTGGCGAACGGGTTGGGTAAAAGGGGCATCTCATGTAATGGTTAGCAAGCTAGTCTCGCAGATCCATTACTGCTAAAAAGCGATTTCTATCCTCGCTAGATGCCCCATACTTACGATCTTGTATCAAATCCTACTCGTGGTGAATGGGTTGGGTAAATAATCTTTTTATAGGACATCTAAAATATGAATATAGGCATCAAATTCATTTACATGTTTTTACATGGAATAACTTACAAGTCCTAAATATTACGTACATCATGATAGCTTTTTGATTTAGTGCGTCCTGGGACGCACCTATTTGATTTGAATGAGTCCCCAGGAAAATTTATGGGTCCCAAGTAAAGTTTCTTAATAGATTGTAGGGTTTTTATTTATGAACTGGGGAAACAATTAAAGCTGTCTAACACCTACCTTGTAACCTATCCAGTGTAATTCGTTTCTAAAAAGCTATTGAAATGTATTTACAGTTTGCTTGAAATGGTGAGGGAAGAAAAAAGGAAAACACTGGGACGCATGGATAGGATTTTACTGCGTCCTTTTAGATTTTTGTGCGTCATGGATGCAGGGCGCGTACCTATCAGCATCTCTGACGTACATATTAATGCGATCCCAGTGGTTCTCAACCTTTTTTTTTTTTTTTTTACCGTGGA
Organism: Doryteuthis pealeii; assembly: GCA_023376005.1. Taxonomy (NCBI): domain Eukaryota; kingdom Metazoa; phylum Mollusca; class Cephalopoda; order Myopsida; family Loliginidae; genus Doryteuthis; species Doryteuthis pealeii. Next base: position 63,669,701 of record CM042140.1, on the reverse strand, counting down.
CCCCTTTGTTTCCTATTTTACTTTGATGGACACCCTAACCATTCGATGTGTAAAAATCCACTTTTATTTTTTTGATTTGATATTTTTTATTTGACTGAACCACCTAAAATGCTATATGATTACCGGGATCCATATGGCCCCCAGTTGTGAACCAACGCCTTAGAACACTTGATTTGAGACTAAAATAAAGTGCCCCTTTCTTAAGTGGTCAGTCTGTTATGGAATAAAGTGTCTAAGACAACTTGACATGTGCATTTATTTGCAGACTACAAAACTGCGTCGCAAATATCACAATTTGAAAAAAAAAAATTAAAAATAGAAAAAATAAGAAAATAAAAATACAACAAATAAGTAAGTGAGTGTAAGTAGGAAAAAGTTACCTCTCGGTGAACAAGAGTCTGAGTACGAGGATCTTCCTCCTGACCCCAAGGGTATCCATCTGTGGGGTGGGAAGACTACTTGAAGACCACTGACCTGGCACAAAGCTTCCCAATCCCCTAAATCGTAATCTTGGCTTGTGGGCTGAACCTGCGACGGCTGGTCAGTAGTTCTAGCTTCAGCCGATGCTTCGTGGGGAAAGTCAGCCGGAACACGCTGACCGCTCTTTGGCAAGTACATCAGAGTTTGGGAAAAAACCCTGGGATCGCGCAGGGGGCCGGTTTCAGATAAGTGTCAAGGGAGGTACTTGTGTGTGTGTGTGTACTTTTTTTTCTTATTGTTATTATTATTGTTGTGGTAGTTGTTGTGGTAGTTATTGTTGTTGTTGTTGTTGTTGTTGTTTCTTTCTCTTCTGTGTTAATGGCGAACGACTCGGTGACATGGAGCGGGAAACGCAGATCTGAAGTTACGTTGGCATTACATGAAAAAAACAATGGAATGGCAGCGGTGTGTGTCTCATTCGTGTGACCGACAGTTCTATGAATCACCTTTCAGAATATTTTCTTTCTTTCTTTCTTTCTTTCTTTCTTTTTTCCTTTCTTTCTTTCTTTTGCATGTCCCTACTTCACTTCGCACCAATCTTCTGTTTCTTTGAGAATTTTGTTGCTTTGTCTCCAGTTGATTGCTGTCTTAGTTGTTAGGATTTTGTTTATTATTCTCTCTTGCTTCAACTTCTCACTTTCCGTATTTCTTTCTTTCTTTCTTTCTTTCTTTCTTTCTTTGCGTTTTTCTTCTTTTCGTCTTTTTAAAAAAATTTTTACTCAGTTTCTTTCTTTCTTTCATCCTAACTCAAACTTTTCTTTGCTTCCTTCTTTCATCAACCCCTTTCTTTCATCCATCCATCTTAGCGCAAAATTTATTTCCTTTCTTCTTTCTTTCTTTCTTTTTTTCTTTGCGTTTTTCTTCTTTTTTAAAAAATTTTTACTCAGTAAACCTTTCTTTCTTTCTTTCTTTCTTTCATCCTAACTTAAACTTTTCTTTGCTTCCTTCTTTCATCAACCCCTTTCTTTCATCCATCCATCTTAGCGCAAAATTTATTTCCTTTCTTCTTTCTTTCTTTCTTTCTTTCTTTCTTTCTTTCTTTCTTCTTAACGCAAAATTTTCTTTCTTACCTTCTTTCATCCATCAGAATGTAAACTTTTCTTTCTTTCTTTCTTTCTCAACGCACTTTCTTTCTTTCTTTCTTTCTCAACGCACTTTCTTTCATAACGCAAACTTTCCTTTTTTCTTTATCTCTTTCGTTCTCTCATTTTTTTTCTTTCTTTCTTTCTTTCACCCAAACGCAAGCTTTTCTTTCTTTCTTTCTTTCTTTCTTTCTTTCTTTCTTTCTTTCTTTCTTCATAACGCAAATGTTCCTCTCTGTCTCTTTCTTTCTTTCTTTTCTTTCTTTCTTTCTTTCTTTCTTTCTTTCTTTCACTTTAAAGCAAACTTTCTTTCTTTCCCTCTTTCATCCACCCAACAGCAATTGTAATACCACAACATAAAAAGGTTTGATGAATTTTAAAGATTAATTATCAATCATTTTTGTGTAAAATCTTTTGAAAAATTGATTAGAAATTAACTTTATCTAATATTTAGGAAAGTATTGATATAATAAATAAATAGTTGATGAAATCGGATAATGTGGATATCACATATTTGGATTTTAGCAAAGTTTTTGGTACGGTATCTCATTATCGATTAATAATATATAAAAAAAATTTAAAAAAAGAAAACGTGTATTTCTAAATAAAAAAAAGAATAGTAAATATTGTAAGATATCTTTTGTCAGATGGAAGTATGAAAGTAAAAATTAGTAACACTTATTCTGAAACACAATATATACCATACGGTGTTCCCCAGGGATCAGTACTGGGACCTTTGTTGTTTTTAATATTCACGAATGATTTACCTAATGATATAAAATAATAAATAGATACTATTTGCTGATGATGTTAAACTACTTCTTAGATACATTATCAAAAAGAATAACACAAATGGATCTAAATAAATCGTCACATTAAGATATAAATGAAATTTGGAAATAAAAATTTAACATAGACAAAAATTAATTAAAAAAAGTTAGTGAATATAGATCACTAATTAGGACTGAGCCTATTCTAGTAGTGACCACCCCAAGCGGAGATTTTTAACAGATTTGGATTCAGAGTTTTCCTTCTACTAGACTGGTTGCCAAACCAAATTTAAAGAGTCCAGTCTACTCTACTATTTACCCAAAGCTGGTGTGAGAGTAGTTGGATTCATATCTTTCCCAAGGTTATTAGCGCTATATAAACTGTAGATTCGTCCAGGATTTGAACTCGGGTCGACGAGTCCCTTTCCTACGACTCTAACCATTACACCACGCACCTCCAACTAAAACATTAATGTTGAATATAATTGAGCAACAGAAAATCAAAGAAGTAAATGAGGAATGCAATCTAGGGACTGGATTTGATGTTACTTTTAAAGATGACAAACATATTTTGTGTATTATATTATGGCAAATAGAATCATTGACTGGATTGTTAGAAATCTTATCTCAAGGGGGGGGCAAATGTTGTTTTTAAAAAATTACAAAACCCTAATAAGAACTAATATAGAATATTATATTCAGACATGGGCTCCAGTGACTAGACATAGAAATTAGAGTGTAATATTGAGATCAAAGGACATGCAAAGAAGAGTGACAAAACTAATAAAAAGAGTAAAAGATTGCAGTTACAGGGAAAGATTAGAGAAATTAAGATTAACTACTTTACTCAAAGAAGAATGAGAGATGACCTAAACTGAAACTTTCAAAATATTAAATGGAATTACTAATCATAGTAGACATGTTTTTGATATTTCTCTTCGAACGGGAAATTTGCTGTCAAGATAGATTTAAAAAAAAACTAAGTCTATTGTTTATTAACCAATTGGATTTATTTGCTAATAGAGTAATATATTTTTGGAACAAATTCCCTAATCAGATCAAAAAAGCAATAGTGTAAAACTGTCTGATTAATTTGGAAGATTTCAGAAAAAAGGGTAAGAAGAAGAATATATGAGGGCATTTTGGGAAACTATCGCATGAATTACTTAACAAAATTTGCAGATAGATATTATATTAACAGCGTATATGTTCTGTAGAAAGATTCTTTTTTAAAGGTTCATGTGCAATGATAGAAAAAAAGGGAGATGCCCAAGGAGGCCTATTAAATAAATAAATTCTAACGCAACCTTTCTTTCTTTCTTTCTTCTTTCCTTCTATTATGACACAAGCTTTTCTTTCTTTCTTTCATCCATATCATAACATTCTATTTCTCTCTTTCATTCTTCCATCGTAACGCAAACTTTTCTTTCTTTCTTTATTTCTTCCTTTCTTCCTTCCTTCTTTCCTTTCTTTCTTTCTTTCTTTCTTTCTTCAATCTGAACGCAAACCTTTCTTTATTTATCACTTTCTTTCTTACATCCATCTTAATGCAAATTGTCTTTTCTTTCTTTCTTTTCTTACATCCATCCTAATGCAAACATCTTTCTTTCTTTCTTTTCTTTCTTTCTTTCTTTCTTTCTTCTTTCTTTCTTTCTTTCTTTCTTTCTTACATCCATCCTAATGCAAATCTTTCTTTCTTTCTTTCTCTCTTTCTTTCTTACATCCATCCTAATGCAAACTTTTCTTTCTTTCTTTCTTTCTTTCTTTCTTTCTTTCTTTCTTACATCCACCCTAATGCAAATCTTTCTTTCTTTCTTTCTCTCTTCTTTCTTACATCCATCTTAATGCAAACTTTTCTTTCTTTCTTTTCCTTGCTTTTTTCTTTTTTTCATTGTAACGCAAACCTTTTTTTTTTCTAATTTACTCTCTCCTTTTTTTCTTCTTTTTTTCTTCTTGTGTCGCTCACAATTGCTTTCTGCGTGTTTTGCATTAAATCGTCTTTTCTTTCTTTCTTTGTGTCTCCCATGTTCAGTTTCTTTGTTGCTCTCTCTGTCTTTCTGTCCCTCTGTCTCTCTCACACTTTACCTTGCTTCATCTCTCCTTTGTTTGCTTTCATTTTCTACGTTTCATTGTCGGTTAACCTTTCCATTCACTCAGAAACACACATTCTATGCTAATTAGCTAAATTAATTCATGCAGACGAGGTGTCTCTCCATGAAGCGACCAATGTAATTAGGACAATTGTCACAGGAAGAGAAACATCGGATTTGGCAACGAATAAAATGGAATCAACATTGATTCAAATTATGCACCATTATTGGCGGAGTGTCTAAGACATTATTATTATTTACTCCTTTTGAGTTTTCACATCAGCATTAGCTGATGGTCTTTAACTGTCAAAATTAATTTTTTTGCATAATTCCCAGTGGATCACCTTCCCAACCCAGTCGTGTCTAGTTTTGTATTCTCGTTGTGCTAGTTTGCTACATTCGCGGAGTATATGGTTTACAGTCTCATCTCTATTACCGCAAAGTCTACATTTACTATCTAGTTGGGTCTTATGAATTTTCGCTATTATTATTATTATTATTATTATTATTATTATTATTTACTCCTTTTGAGTTTTCACATCAGCATTAGCTGATGGTCTTTCACTAGAGTCTGAGTGACAGCAAGTCTCCTCAGGTCTGCAGGACTCTTCTGAGTATTCTGGCAGATTGCAGCAGTGCAGTGTTCTGAATGGTTTCAATCTTTCCTCTGATTTCCAGACTTTCCAAACCCTTTTCCAATCCTTTTGGGACCGTTCCAAGTGCACCGACTACAATTGGTATCACTTTGACTTTCATATTCCATAACTTTTTCAGTTCTCTGGCAAGGTCCAGATATTTGTCCATTTTTTCATTTTCCTTTAGCTTCACCCTGTGATCTGCTGAAACTGCAAAGTCCACCAGTTGTCAAGTTCTTTCTTTTTTGTTAATCAACACTAGGTCTGGTCTTCTTGCTGGGATAAGGTGATCCGTTTTTATTTCAAAGTCCCAGAGAATTTATGTGTTTCGTTCTCAAGAACAGATTCTGGTTTATGCATATACCATTTTGTTGTATGGTCAAAATTTAATTTTTTGCATAATTCCCAGTGGATCACCTTCCCAACCCAGTCGTGTCTAGTTTTGTATTCCCGTTGTGCTAGTTTGCTACATTCACAGAGTACATGGTTTACAGTCTCATCTCTATTACCGCAAAGTCTACATTTACTATTTAGTTGGGTCTTATCAATTTTCGCTATTATTATTATTATTATTATTATTATTATTATTATTATTATACTAAAGCTGAGTTAATCAACTTTTGCTCCCTAAAGGCATTTATACTGTTTAGTTTAATGACACGAAAATTATACTAAATTATTCCTTACTTATAGGATTGAATTATGTTTCAAATCTTTTTTGTTTTAATTGGTTCTAATTAGTCGTAATTTGCAATTAAGTCAAAAACCGACCAATCTCTTACTTTACTCTGGGACTATCTCTTTCTTCCCCTCTATGTATCTCTTGACTACCTCCTCGTTATATAATGTTAGTTTCTCTAGAGAGAGAGAGAGAGAGAGAGAGAGAGAGAGAGAGAGAGAGAGAGAGAGAGAGAGAGAGACGGGAGAATTTGAAATGTATTTCTATGTTAAATTTCACAACCAGCAACCCGTAGCTTAAATGAGGTCAAACATTTCCTTTCTTTGAAAGCTAACAAAATGATTTTAAGGTTTCGTCCGGCCGTATTTATTTATTTTAATCGCTTTGCTAACTCCCTTTTCTCTCATCTCAATTATCTACCCAGAGCTGAATGGGTGACCCAATGTGTCACGTTTTGTCTAATATATATATATATATATATATATATATATATATATATATATATATATATAACAAAAGTGATAAGGCAAACAGGAATCAAACAGGAATATTTCTTTTATGTTGTTTATTTTTCTCAACTTGTTACGACCTTAGGTCATCCTTCTTAAAGAAATTGTTTTTAAAAAGTTTTAAAAATTAAAAGAATTTTTAAGTGTTTGACAAGCCAATATAATCATGGCAGATAAGTGTATGAGAAGTGGTGAGTCCATCTGTTCAGTGAAAAAATTTTTTCTTAAAAAAAGTATATATATATATATATATATTAAATTTTTGAAAGATTCAATTATCAATTATATATATATATATATATATATATATATATATATATATGTGTGTGTGTGTGTGTGTGTGTGTGTGTAATTTCGTAGACAAAAGGTAACCCGTTGGGTCACCCATTGAGCTCTGAGTAGATACTAGGAATTAGGGAAAAATGAGTTTATAAAGCGAATTATTTAAAAGAAAAAGTAAATACGGCCGGAGAATTAAAAGATAACATTAAAATAATTTTGTAAGATTTTGAGAAAGGGAACGTTTGACCTAATTTAAATTTAAATGGACCTGGTTCGGGCTCGCTACTGTTGAAACTTAACATACAAATATGTTTCATACACTCTCCAATCTCTCTTTCTTTATGCTCACTGAGAAACTAACATATATAACGAGGAGGTAATCAAGAGAAAAATAGAGAGGGGAAAGTGGCAGGCATAATGTGAGTAAGAGACGGGTCAGTTTTTGACTTAGTCACAAATTACAACTAATTAGGACCAAATTCTTTCAAACATTACTTATTCCTAAAACTAAGGAATATTCTAATATGAATTGTGTGTCATTAAACTAAACAGGAAAAAAGCCTTTAGCAAACAATCATTGATTCTCTTGCAACACCCTTTATTTATCAAAAATAAGACCCTTCAAATCGTCCCAAGATGATACGCAAAAATGCAAATTCTGATTATCTGGTGTTGCTAATCTGCCGAATTTTTATTTTTATGAGTGTCGCAACTACAGCTAAATAATGGGCCATTCTGTTTTTATTATAAAGAAAAGGAAGGAAAAGAACATGCTACACAGAAGAAATATAATAAGAAAAAAAGAAAAAAGAAAGAAAGAGAGTAGAGAAAAAATATAGAGAGACGGGTGAGCGCGCGGTAGCGATAACGCTAATCTATTTCAATCGAACATAATGTAAAAATGAAAAGAAGGAAAGAAAGAAAAAAGAACGAGAGGGAGTTAAATCAAGATTATTATACTTTTACATATTGTAATATATCTCTTACGTAAAAATACCAAACGTTGTGATAATTAAATTATCATACTGTGGCATATCCACAGGTCCTGCTAGTATATATATATAATGAAGGAAGCGGGATAGATGATGAAGAGCTCGATATATATATATATATATATATATATATATATATATATATATAGAGAGAGAGAGAGAGAGAGAGAGAGAGAGTAAGAGCGAGAGAGATGGGCGAAGCGAGAGATAGACATATAGATTCATAGGATCAAAATGAGATAATGAAGAGACCGAGATATATAGATAATGAGCAAACTGATATATATATATATATATATATATATATAGATAGATAGATAGATAGATAGATAAGTAAGAGACCGAGACAGACAGACAGACATATATATAGATATCTAGATAGATAGATAGATACAGGGTTACCCCCCCCCAAAAAAAAAACAGAATTTGGGTTCTTTTTTTTTGGGGGGGTACCCTTATTTTTATATGGATAGATAGATAATGAGCAAACTGAGATAGATAGATAGATAGATAGATAGATAGATAGATAGATAGATAGATAATTAAGAGACCGAGACAGACAAATAGACAGACAGACAGACAGACAGATAGATAGATAGATAGATAGATAGATAGATAGATAGATAGATAGATAAATCCCGAGTTGACAATCCCAATATACAGAATAATTAATTAGCTGGTGCCACTGAAGAAGTCAAACAAGATTTCTTGGGTGGGTGAAGTGAGAAGTCGACTCAAGCATGAGCAATGATTGGATGATTTAAACTTTGCTTCAACATTTGAAAGTTGCTCATTTTTGCAATTTGTGAATAACAGTGTGACGTCATACGTGCGTTGCGTAAAGCGCGGTTAATTTGACAGTTTTGAATGAGTCAGTTTAGAAAATGGCTTTTATTTCAAATGTTTCAATTATCGAAGAGGCACTTGGAAAAGTGGAGAGTTAAAGTTTGTTGTGTTTAGAATTTGGATGATTGATGGGTTGTAATTTGATGTGTCTCTCTCTCTCTGTGTGTGTGTGTGTGTGTGTGTGTGTGTGTTTAGATCTGCAATGATATACATAAAAGGAAAGAGAACTTTTTTTTGATGTTCTAATATTGTTGTGTTATCTTGTGTTATCTATCAGAATATAGCCAAAAATCATCAAACAAAGCACACACAAACACGTATATACATATATATATATATATATATATATATATATATATATATATATATATATATATATGAGGGTAAGTAAACAAACACATGTGTTTATTTTTTATATGGCTTTAAGCCGACAATTTTTGGAGGATATGTGCTTAATTGAAGTCATACCTATTTTTTGAAAATTAATTAGTTAATAATTAATGAATTTAGGCGGGCATATATGTTCAAATCTAAGGCTAAACAAGTCGAGAAAATGTCAATACCTGAATAGGTCGAAATGTACATTCAGGGATTGACATTTTCTCGACTTGTTTAGCCTTACATTTGAACATATATGCCCGCCTAAATTCATTAATTATTAACTAATTAATTTTCAAAAATTAGGTATGACTTCAATTAAGCACATATCCTCCAATATATATATATATATATATATATATATATATATATATATAAAGATAAATCTAATGAGTCAGATAAACCTACTAAAAGTTTCGCTTAATGCTCTTCAGGGCTAAGATCCGACTTTTTTTTCTCCCCGGGTAATGTTTTGTAGTAGTATATTTTTACAATCAAACTATTTGCTGTTTTTTTTTCTCACCGCGAGGATTTACCAACAAGTTTGGTATATTATATATATATATGCGTGTGTGTACAGAGAGAGAGAGAAGAGAGAGAGAGAGAGAGAGAGAGAGAGAGAGAGAGAGAGAGAGAGAGAGAGAGTAGTAGTAGTAGTAGTAGTACAATTTATAGGGTTGCTCCTTTTCACACACCTGCTACTGTGGGGATCACAAGAAATTCTACTAAAAATCATCTAAAATAAACTAATTATCCGATTTTAATAAAACTTTCGGTATATGAAGTAATAAAAGACCAACTTTTATTGTAAGTAAATGTTTACTAAATTGAAAAGGCTAATAATTTTTTTTCGTTAGTTTTTGTTTCGCGCATTGATCCCCCGTACAAATTTCTTGGTAATTTTTTTTCTGTATGAAAATAAATTTTACATTTTTGGAAAGATAATTCAATGACTGAACATATGTAAGAAAAAAATACATCGATACTAGAACAGGTTTGGTAGTAGGGCGTCTTAAAACTTGAAACTTAAGTCTCGTAAATAAGAAAAAAATTTTATATTAAAAGTTCCTGTTGTCTACTTTTTTATTTTCATTTTTAGGGATTCTTTTAAATTTATGAAATGTAAAATAAATACTTTTGTTTAGTGCATAGTAAAATCGTATTTATTTAATTAAAGAAAATATTTTATAAAAAAAATATTTAGCTAAAAATAATGAAATAATATAGTACAATCTTTAAAAAACTGTATGAAATTAATGTTTGAATTGAAAATTGTCGCCATTTTTATTAATGGAAGTATGTAGGCAACATAATATTCTATTCTTTTTTTTATTTTTTTTTTACTGTTGTTGTTGCTGCAGCTGCTGCTGTGAATGATTTAAGATAAGTTCAAATCCGCTACATCTGTAGAGCTCAAACAGTGTTTGTTTGAAGAAATTAATTATTTTAAAAATCAACAATACAAAGAATTTTAAAAAAATTATTACATGTGGAATCCTCCATAGAAAATTACTTGGGTCTAATTGTTCGCGTCAAGATGCGATAACTATGTCAACAAAGATTAACAATTTACGGCGATTTAATTTAAAATGCAAACATTTAGCTTATATGTAACAGAAATTTGTTTTTCCTTTTTTTAAACACATAAACTTGGAATTGTTCTTTATATTAAGCGTAAAAGAAAACATTAAAAAGTCAATTTTGCATTTTTTTTATTGACGTTTTAAAATATTTTTTAACAATTTGCGCGCGTGTGAAAAGTGCGCTTTTTGAGCATCCCTAACAATTAATCTAATTCATCTATGACCTTATTCTCAGATTACCCATCGTGGAAAGGATTGTTTCGAGCAATGAACATTTAAAGAGTCACGTGACAGATGTTAGGCTTAAACTCGGTTTTTTTTAGTGAAAGAACCAAAAAACAACAACAAAACACAAAAAAGGAAAATAAGAACATGGAGTTTGTTTAAAAAAAAAAAAAAAGGATAAAAGAAAGAAAGAAAGACAGAAAGAAAATGGGCTCGTTAAGTTGAAATTGCGATTTAAATGAAAGGTTCGACCAGAGGACAACGTTTACACGTCTTCTACGACAAAAATAAACAAATAAATAAATGAAACGAAATAAATAAATAAATGAAATAAATACATAAATAAATAAGATAAAAATAATGAAGCTCTTCGTTGCTGTTTTTTACCCTCACCCACCCTTGCCGCCCGTAATGCAGTAGTTACGCTTCGCTGAGCCCCTCCAGGTTTTACCCTACTAAGATTCGGCAGTGTTTGTCTGTACTCACCCAGTCCATTCAGCTGGTTGAAATACACAGTGCACAAACTTTAATTCGATAACGTAATTTGAACGACCTTGAACTGAAACACCTGGGTGTTTTCTATGCTTTTTTCTTCTTACATTCTGCGTATAGAAACCCTATGACCAACCACGAGACTTATAAAGTACATAAACATTCCCCTCCCTAATACCATAGATTAGGCATACCCAATTTTTCGTCTGATAAAAATGTTATAAACGAATTAAAATTAATTAAATCTATTATTTAAGGTCAAACTTTTGTCTATAAACTATATCATAATGACCATCATTAAAAAAAAATCATTACATATGCAGTTTATTTTTAATACTTTTAAAACCATTTATTTTAGTCAATTTTGTTCGCGTTCGCAATTTTTGCTCTTTTTAAATGATATAAAGGGTGTGTTTACAAATTTAATGTAACATTCGCGATTGCAAAAAAATTTAGATAATTATCTTGGCTTTCGGACCCTGAGTCCAGCTGGACAGGTAAAAGTAAGTCGTCGGGTGGCCTAAAGTCGGTATCAGCCAGACAACGAGGGAGTCTATCCCTCTTTCACTAGGACTAGACCAAGGAGATTGTTTTTGCGTCTGAGGTGGAGCACCACACCTACCACCAGCTCCTTATTTTACCGCACAGATCCCTGTGCTACTCATACGCTGAGTTGGCGAAGTCGGACACTCTACCGTTTAGTAGGTATTCACCGCTTATCCTACGTATGCGGGTGTGACACAAGGTATTTTGATGTGGGTCCATCCCACGAGCCGAACCTCATTGGATGGTAGGTGCAAAAAATGCGTTGATCCCGTCGGCATTCACCCTCAAGGGAGCGCATCAGGCACTGGGCAATAAACCCAGCCTTGCCCCTTTAAATCAACTCACTATTTAGTTGCAATTTATTGGCGAGTCTAGTTTTCTCAATATTACCCCACGACAGAGAGCCCTGATGATCCTGTTCTAGTATTGTTCTAAGGAAAGAAATATAATATTTTTATCGTTAATTTTTAATTCCAATACATTTCAGAATTTATGCATGTGCTTAACTGGGCGTTTTTAGATAGCCAACTCAGACCACGCCTACGCTTCAAAGATGTCTGCAAGAGAGACATGAAGGCATGCCACATCGACATAAGCACATGGGAGGCTTGTGCCGAAGACCGTGTGACCTGGCGCCTCCTCGTCAAAAAAGGAACGAAGGGGAGTGAGAGAGAGAGAAAGAGAGAGAGAGAGAGAGAGGGGGGGGAAGAAGCCACCACGGAAAAGAGAGCTAAAAGGAAGGAGGAACAGCAGCATCCCCAACACCTACAGAGAGCATCACCTTTTGTTTGCAGCCACTGCACCAGAGACTGTCGTTCAAGGATCGGTCTGTTCAGCCACTGACGTAGCTGTTGGAAAAAAAAACGGACACTACGCCATCGTCTTAATTAGACGGAAGGTTGCCAACCACCAACTTAACGACTTGACAATCCCAATATACAGAATAATTAATTAGCTGGTGCCACTGAAGAAGAAGTCAAACGAGATTTGCCGGGTGGGTGCAGTGAGAAGTCGACTCAGGCATGATCAATGATTGGATGATTTAAACTTTGCTTCAACATTTGAAAGTTGCTCATTGTTGCATTTGTGAATAACAGTGTGACGTCATACGTGCGTTACGTAAAGCGCGGTTAATTTGACAGTTTTGAATGAGTCAGTTTAGAAAATGGCTTTTATTTCAAACTAGAAGTAACTACCCGGCGTCAGCTGGGTAGAGGGGGGATTTTTTTTAAAAGTTAGTCTCACAGGTCCATTATTACTGAATCGTTAGTTGGATCCCCACAGGATGCCCCATTAAAATATTCACGTAAAAAAGACCTTGCGTTGATCCAGCCACTCATTTAAAAAGAATTAATGTCTACTATTTACAATATTAAATGCAAAAAAAAAAAAAAACAACAGAATTCTATACTGGTATCATTTAAATTTTAATTTTTAATTATCTTCACGAATATAAATCAAATCTTCATTATTTTTTTACTTAAAAAATCAAGATCTGGTGATAGTGAATGTTTACCTATATTTACTTTGTCGTTAAATGTTTTATTTTCGTAGTTTCCCCATGACATACATATACACAACTCTCCTTTATATATGTATAGATGTTTCAATTATCGAAGAGGAAATTAGAAAAGTGGAGAATTAAAGTTTGTTGTGTTTAGAATTTGGATGATTGATACGTTGTAATTTGATGTGTGTGTGTGTGTTTTGTGTGTGTGTGTGTGTGTGTGTGTGTGTGTGTGTACATGTTTTACGTATTTTTAGATCTGCAGCAGTATGGTTTCAAGTATTCCAATATCATTTTTTGAGTTTGTGTGTGTTTGTGTGTGTGTATGTCTATGTCTGTGTGTGTGTGTGTGGTCGTGTGTGTGCGCGGGTATATTGTTTATTTTTAGATCTGCTATGATATACATTTATATTTACATTTTTCGTGCAATTATTTCTAAAGATATCTTTGCATATAATTATATGATATCAAGTATTCCTATTTAATACAATTCATTTGCAAACAGTTGTATGGCTTTAAGTATTTCAATCTCTTTGTGTGTGTGTGTGTGTGTGTGTGTGTGTGTGTGTGTTTAGATCTGCCACGAAATACATCTACAGTGATGCTGATAGCTTTTTGATTTAGTGCGTCCCGGGACGCACGTATTTGCTTTGAATGAGTCACCGGGAAAATTTATGGGTCCCTACTAAAATTTCTAAATAGATTTTAGGGTTTTTAATTATGATCTGGGGAAACAACTAAAGCCGTTTAATTCCTACCTTGTAACTTATCCTGTGTAATTCGTTTCTAAGAAACTATTGAAATGTATTTACAGTGAAGAAAGAAAAAAGAAAAACACCGGGAGGCATGGATATGATTTTACTGCGTCCTTTTAGATTTGTGTGTGTCAGGGACGCAGGACGTGTACCTATCAGCATCTCTGCATCAATATTCACAGTTTTTGTGCAATTATTTCTTAAGATTTTTTTTGCATACAGTTATCAAGTATTCTTATCTCATATAAATAATTTGCACATATTTGTAGGGTTTCAAGTAATCCTTTATATCCTTTTCTCTTCCTCTCCCACTTGTTGGGACAATCATATGGGTGCTAGGGCTTGACGTGACTAACCGATTTATCGGAGGGGGGCCTCTCCGACCGCCCGTCTAGCCTAAGTAAGAGCCAAAGTGGTGTGTTGTATGTCATGGACTGTTCAGCCACCAGGATTCCTTCCTTAAGTATCACGAGTCGTCACCCACGACCAATAGGGTATTTTACCCCTCTGCAGAAGTGTAGTCGGTGTATTTTTTGTCCCAGCCGACAGGGTGGTTCGCAACTAGGTGACGTTTGGTAAATATTAATTGACAAGGGATTCTCCTGGTACCATTAAAAATGACTTTTGGTTGATTGGATTTTTACGGCATATCAACCCTTGTTGGGTTATTTTATACTGAAGACATTTTGTTTTATTCATTCGTGATAGCCACTCAATCTTTTTAAACACATTTTTAAAACACACTTTCTTCTATTTAACCTATAGATAGGACCCTAACAAGTACCACCACTCCAGGTCAGAGTGGACTTGGAAGTAATGGTGATGAAGAGGTACTCCACATTCTCCTAGAAATTCACTATCAGATAGAGTTTAACGTTATACCCAAGACACTAATACCCCCAATCACGGCTTTCTAGCACATATATTATAAAAAGAAAAGAAGGCGCGTGGAAAGGTATGAATCCTACTCTCCCTCCAGCTATGGATAAAAAGTAGGGCAGACTGGGCACTTTAACCTTGGTTAGGCGACCGGTCTATGAGAAGGAAAACTCTGAATTCAAACCTGTTGAACTCCGCTTAAGAAATTGACCTTGTGTCACATCCAGCTCGTGCGGGGGGGGGTAAATATTTATATGATAAAAAGATTTGGGTTGTTGCCATAAGGGCAATAGGGTTTGGTCAATCATATAGGTGCTAGGGCTTAACCTGCAGAGATGCAGTCGGTGTATTCTAAAGCCCCAGATGACAGGGACTGAAGTAAATCAAAGATGCCAAGAAGAAAAATGATCGTCTTTGTTTGAAGAGAAAGACAGACAGACAGACAGACAGACAGAAAGAAAGAAAGAAAGAAAGAAAAGAAAAGAAAAGAAAAGAAAAGAAAAAAAACGGTCAGAAATAATACGAACTACATCCATGTGTTATTTTGGCGATATCTACCTAAATTATTACCGCTCTGTCAGCTGAGGTAGTAGAATACACAGATTGCATCTCTGCAGAGGGGTAAGACCTCCAATGGGTCCACCTGTTGGTCGTGGTGCGACTTGTGATGCTTAAGGACCGAATCCTCGGAGCTGATAGCGAGTTCGATCCTTGCTGGATGCCTTATAAAAAAAAATCTCCACATAAAAATACCTTGTGTTAATCCGGCCTAGTTGGGGCTTTTAAAAAAATAATATCCACTGTATAGCGTATGTAAGTGAGAAAGGTTAGACATAATTACAAGTGTGTTAGTGTGATAGATTAAGTGTGTGTATGTGTGTGTATGTGTATGTAGTAGTAACGGGACATGTTTATGTCTTACTGTGTCTACCTTGACACCTCCAATGTGTTGAGCGTAATAAAATAAGAAATTGTTTACTTTCCTACGATCCTTCTCGTCAGTCCATCCAGCTATTATATATTCCGAGATCAACTAATATATATATATATATATATATATATATATATATATATATATATATATAAGATTTTTGGATGTTTGTTTTATAGAAGCATTGTTGAATAAATTATTATTCATATTTTGCTTGAAGGCAATTATAAATGCATGTATCGCATAAAATTCGATAATTATAGAAAAATAATCTTGACAAGTGAATCCCGCAATAGCGAGCCATCCTTTGCGGGATTCACTTGTCAAGATTATTTTCTATAATTATCGAATTTTATGCGATACATGCATTTATAATTGCCTTCAAGCAAAATATATATATATATATATATATAATATATATATATATATATATATATATGAAATATAACATTTTGAAAAAACATATGATGTTTGTTATGTGATTGCTGACAAGCTTGTTTCGACCAAAACGATAAGTTGGTCTTCATCAAAGAGCGACATAGACGAGAAGAAAATATCCGTTAAAAAGACTGTTTACAAAACGAACGCTGATATCAACCGCTGAAAATTTTTTTGAAAATGCATGTTCTGTTTTAAAAATAAAAATAAAATAATTTTTAACGGATATTTTCTTCTCGTCTATGTCGCTCTTTGATGAAGACCAACTTATCGTTTTGGTCGAAACAAGCTGTCAGCAATCACATAACAAACATCATATGTTTTTTCAAAATGTTATATTTCATACTGTCGGATTAATTTCCATATATTTTTCATATATATATATATGCTGAACTTGCACAAAGGTGTCAAAATCAGGGTGACCCAGAAAAAACAGAAAACAAATTATTTATTTATTTTCCCATTAAACTAACCTTAAACCCCAACCTCAACCCTAAGCCTAACCCCTAAGTCTAACCCCTAACCCTAAGCCCCTTAGCTAAAATTTACAGTTTTATTACAAATTTTTTATTTATTCATTTTCGCATTAAACTAACCCTAAACCCAAAACCTGATTGAATATATATATATGTGTGTGTGGGGGGGGGGAGATTATGTGATTAATTAAAGTCATACCTAATTTTTGTTAATTAATTAATTATAACTAAATGAATTAGGCGTGCATGTCGGTTTAAATGTAAAGCGTAAACAAATCGAGAAAAAGACATCTCTGTATGTACATTTCAGCCCATTAGGCCTCATCAGCAGAGCTATAGACAGGGCAGTGCTATATATATATATATATATATATATATATATATATATATATATATAAAATCAATATTGATGATATAGTTTGCTGTATTGAGAGGTAAAGCATGCTCAATATCATTGTATATCTAAGAGTAGAGCGGACATGAAGTCAACGGCGCTTTAGTTTGAAAATCACATAGGCGAGAATCTGTCAGTCACCAAACGTGTCTATATATATATATATATATATATATATATATATATAGAGAGAGAGAGAGAGAGAGAGAGAGAGAGAGAGGGGGGCGAGTGAGAGAGAGTGAGAGAGGGAGAAAGAATTTGAAATATTTAGTATTTGTCAAGAGAAAGAATAAAACCTGTCTATTTATTTTTTAAATTACAAGGCATTTTTTTCGAGTTTTACACTAGAAAATAGAACTAGGTTAAACATCTCGTTTTACTTGCCAACAAATGAGTCGGCGTTTTGTTCCATACAAATATGCAAGCTAATATGTCTTATATATATTTACATCAAGAATAACACACACACACACACACACACACACACACACACACACCACACACATGTATATACGTATGTATGGGTCTATACAAGATTATGCTATTGGCATGTGTCTACACAGACCAAACGATACATACAAGTTCACTAGCAAGGTATTCATTGCAGGTATTTCAGGTTTTAAAAGAACACGAATTTAATGACCACTGTGTGTAGAAAGATCATGTTGCGCCAACTTTTAGAAGTATAGAGACCCTGTTTTGCACAAATGCAAGGAAGGTGCAAGGGAGAAAAGGGGAGTAATTACATTAATTTTTAGCAATGTAAACCCAAAGAAAAAAAATCTAAAGAAATGAAAACGAGAGAGACAGACAGACAGACAGACAGACAGAGACAGAGACAGAGTAAACACTATCAAATACGGAAACCTGCATGGCTGCTTCCTAAAATGTGTTGATGAGACTTGTTGTCACTTGATCTCCTGTCCATTATGTTGGCTGGGGTTGTAGAATACACCGACTGTACTTTTGCAATAGCCCCCCCCCCCTCATGGGGCCACCTGTTAGTGAGTAGTGACCTGTAAAGTCTGAGGACAGGATTATGGTATAAATTGTGAAGGAGACTGGGCTCTTTAACCTTGATATGGCAACCGGTCTAGGAGAAGGAAAACTCTGACTTAGAAATACGAGCAAGAATTAAGTGCATTCAGAAAACAACAACAACAGCAGCAGCAGCAGCAGCTAATAAATATCGAGAAAGATGTCACACCGATGAACAAATGAGGAAAATTTTAGTATACTACAGTTATTTCCCTTGTATTATTCGCAATCTCGATTTTATCGTATTTTTGGCAATATGTTAAGTTATATCTAATACTACGTTAAGACTTACTAGCAAATAGAAAAAAACAAACAAACAAACAAAAAAAACACCCTCCGTGCGGTATAAAGATTTATTTTTGAAAGATATTGCTTGTGTTGGGTGGAGTTAAAAATTCAATGTCAGAGGGTTTGTGTCATACATGCATATTACTATTGTAAACTGTTCATGTTCCTGACACTAGTACATTATTCTGTGTACTTGACATGAGACTTTGATGAGTTGTGGTGCACCTGAGCACTGTACACAATAAATTTCATTATTATTATAAGCAGAATCATCAAATTTATTAAAGGAGTATAAAAAATTTTTTAAAATAACGATTTGAAATGAAACTTAGTTCTGTCTCCGGTCAAATAAATGTTGTGCGCATCTGTTAATTATTAATTAGATAATTATTTTGAATATTTTGCGCATACATTTCATACAAAATCGTAAGTCTTTATTTTTTGTAAACTTTTATTTAACTTCTTGTTACTGAAAAAACGGTGTGGGTAAAAAAAAAGTAATTTAAAAAATTGATTACAATTTTCGCAAATAAGTTTTCCATTTTAACTAATGCAATGTTTTAATTAATTTCATAGTTTGTAGAGTTTATTTATTTAAATAATACATAGTTTATTCATTACAATGGAAAGGATTCAAACGTTGAATTATAAGGAACAGATTTTATTTTTTTATTAGTATTAATTGTTCTTTATTCTATGTATTGACGATTTTGATAATTTGTTGATGTAAGTAATGACGTAGTTTTGGTTACAGCCATATATATACCGAATCTCCATTATTAATAGATATTTAAAAAATATTGATAAAATGTATAGAACATTTGTTCTTTTTTGACAGTCTTTAATATTCAACGAATGTTGATATAAATACTGTGAACAATAATAAGCGTTTGAGGTTTTAAAAAGATCGAGGCAATATTCTGTTTTTAATAATAATAATAATAATAATAATAATAATAATAATAATAATAATAATAATAATAATATCTTTTTCAGCTTGTATATTAGGTCTGAAACCTATCAGTTGTTCCTTATAAACATTCATCTTAATTCTACAGAATATTTATATTCTTTCT
Organism: Doryteuthis pealeii; assembly: GCA_023376005.1. Lineage (NCBI taxonomy): Eukaryota > Metazoa > Mollusca > Cephalopoda > Myopsida > Loliginidae > Doryteuthis > Doryteuthis pealeii. The sequence goes on along the minus strand of CM042140.1, from coordinate 63,650,330 downwards.
ACAGATTATCTAACATTTTCTTAAAGGAGTTTAGAGATGGGGCATTCACTATTGATGATGGTAGTTTATTCCATGTATTCACCACTCTGTTACTAAAATAATTTTGTCTTGCATTTGCTTTACAAATTTTTTTAAGAGTTTTAATTTATGACCCCTGGTGTTGATATTTTGAGCAATGTTTAGGAGATCAAAGTTCGTTGAATAAAATCCATAGGTATATTTGTAGACTTCAACCATATCCCCTCTTGTACGTCGATAAACCAAACTTGGTAAGTCAATCTTCCTAAGTTTTTCTTCATACGAAAGTTTTTTAAAAATCATTCATTACTTTAGTAGCTCTCCTCTGAACTCCCTCAATGAGTTTAATGTCTTTGATTAGTCTTCGACTCCAAACCTCATTAGAAAATTCCAAATGAGGTCTTACCAATGCAATGAATACATTTTCAGCATTTCTTTATCCATGTATTCATATGACGTCCGTATTAATCCTAATATCTTGTTTGTTTTATCTATTTGTATTTCTATGTGTTTGGAAAATTTTAATTCAGAGTCCACATTCACACCAAGGTATTTTTCTAACTCTGTATCTTTTAGTATTTCTCTTTCACAAGAGAAATTTTGTTCCCATAGAGTATACATGTTTTGAATTATTTCTTCCTACATGAAGTACCTAACATTTAGATGTATTGAATCTCATTTGCCATTTATCAGACCAATCTAAAAGATTGTTAATGTCAGTTTGGATTTTATCAGTATCATTTTGATCATTAACAGTTGAATATATTTTTGTATCATCTGCAAATATTTGTGTGTAACATTTGATCCTATCCGGGAGATCGTTTATAAAAATAACAAAAAGACAAGGTCCAAGAACACTTCCCTGTGGAATTCCACTTGTCACTTGAGCCCATTTTGATTTAGAGTTTTTTAATTTTGACACATTGTCTTCTATTACTTAGGAATTCTTTAATCCAATTCAGAACATAGCCGTTTATTCCATATTTTTGTAATTTCAATAGTAACCTTTTGTGATCAAGACTAAATGAAAGCCATGATTTATATATTTATATAGAACCTTTCCGTGTATTTTTAAACGAATATTCTTTAAAATGTAATTTTGAAAGCCCAACAAGTAAAGGGAGATAACTCTTCAATTCACAGTTTAATTTTTTTTTTAACTATAAAAGGTGGTTAGAAATGCCGTGCCATTACTACAAAAGCCCAGTTGATCGACAGAATTAAGGTGGTTTTTGAGACCCTTCCCAGAGAAACTGTGACATCAGCTTGCTCCATGTTCCGGAGCAGGGTTGAGGCTGTGATCGACGCTAAAGGCGGTTATTTTGAGTGAAACGTGTTGACAGTAGTGTAATTTCCGTGCCTGTTGAATTTATTTACAATCTATTAAATTTTGTAGTTACCAAGCACTTTTTCTTTTTCCTTATGAAACTGTCAAATTTCTCCCGAACACCCTGTATAATATATATATAATATGTATATATAATATATAATATATTAATATTTTGTGGATAATATGGGTGCTATATTTCTAAGCAGATAGTGTTCAATATCATTGATAGAGCGTTTATATTTGAGTTAAGGTAGCGTGGACATGGAGTCAACACTTGATTACTAACAGTTTCTCGCCTATGCGATTTTCAGACCAAATGGGGAAAATTCTCTTAAATCTAATATATATATATATATATATATATATATATATATATAATATGTATATATATATAGAGAGAATAATTGTATATATATAATATATAATGTGTATAAATATAATGTGTATATATATAGAATAATTGTATATGTATGATATATATATATATATATATATATATATATATATATATATATATATGTGTGTGTGTGTGTGTGTGTGTGTAATGTGTATATAATATATATATATAATGTGTGTTGGAGACTAACTTTAAGGAAGTCTAGAAAGGAACAAGTCATTGTGTCTCGATTACGCATTGGTCATACAAGACTAACGCACTCCTATATACTCAAACAAGAACAACAACCACAATGTGGAACATGTCAAACACCTTTGACAGTTAAACACTTATTCATGGAATGCAGGTTTTTTGCTCACATCAAAAACCGTTATTTTAAAGCAGACAATATCAAAGATCTGTTTGAAAATGTCAACATGGAGGATTTCTCTCTTTTTCGAAGGAAATAAAATTATACCATAGAATATAAACATGAAACAAATCAATACCATACAACATAATCCCCAATAATCTAACACATTTTTTAAAGCCAATTACTAAAAAGTTTAAATATAAATACACGATATGTATAACTTCCCAACCGTTAGGTATGACATAACCCCAAACGGGTTGATATGCCGTTAAAATCAATAAACAAACAAACAAACAAACAAAAAGGCTTTAAGAACCCTATTTCCCTTGAATTTCACAAAATAAATATGAATAAATGGTCCGTAGTAAAACACACATAAAAAAATCTTCATATAATGACTGCTATTTCTACAGTAGCATTGCAACCAACAAAGCCTTCATCAGATGATGACTCTGGGTTCAGGCATGGTTTCGAGGCCGAAGCATCATTACCACTAACCCAGAGCGCCCCAGCAGTATCTTACGATACCACCAGACTTTGTCGGTTTGATATCACAATATAGGACTGCCATATTTGCTTGTTGTTTCTTTTATTTAACTTTTTTTTTTTGTTTTTACACGTGAACACGTATACACACATAACCTGATTTCAACTGAAACCATCCTAAGTTAAATCCCACATTAAAAAAAAACACAAATGAGTTTACGTAGGACTAGTTATCCGGTTAACTTCAAATACCCTACAAAATATTTGACTCCCCCATTGGGAAATGTTTTTACACTAAATGGATCCAATCATGACAATCACAGAATATTTATTTTTCTAAGAATTAATTGTATTTAGATTTGGAGAAAGAAAAGTATCAGACAAGGAATATATATATATATATATATATATATATATATATATATATATATATATATATGAAAAAATCAGAGTGGTGAAAATGATTTATTAATATTTCAAAATTATTGTTGACGTTTAAAACATTTCGAAAGTTAAGTACATGTACACACACACACACACACACACACACACACACACACACACACACTAGTTTCACTTGTTTACAAGTTAGAGACCTCTGGTGAGTTTATTTCCGGTTTAGGAAATATAGCGATTATTCTGCCTTCTATTCTTGGTAGCTGCTTGTGGACCCATCGGTAAGAGACTTGACGAGCGAAAGTTCGTTCGGGTCACGAACCCGACCAGAGATAGCTACTGAAAAATAAGTATAGCTACACTGATGAGGGGTAAACCCCGAAACGCACGTCTGTAGATTGCTTTATATATTATATATATATATATATATATATATATATATATATATATAAGGAAATTTGAAAAAACGAAGTATTCCAAAAATAAGATGAATTTATTTATCGACGCTAAAACGTTTCGGTTTATTTTAACCTTCGTCAGGATAGATTATGAGGTGAAGAAATTGATGAAATTCTTCACCCCATAATCTATCTTGATGAAGGTTTAAATATACTTAAACGTTTAAGCGTCGATAAATAAACTCATCTTATTTTTGGAATACTTCGTTTTTCAAATTTCTTAATATTGTCGGATTTATTTCCCATATATATATATATATATATATATATATATATATATATATATATATATAAAATCTGTCTATACGTTTATAAAGGGCAGTTGGTGTGTATGTATGTGTGTATTTACGGATGAAACTACGAAAATAAAATAATTAACAACAAAGTATATATATATATATATATATATATATATATATATATATATATGAAATATCACCGGTTTCTGATTTTTGTGCAAAAATTATGAAGGTTTGATTTATATTTACGATGACATCTGAAGATTAAATTATACGTCATGATAATGGATCTGCAAGACTAACTTACTACCTATTACACCACGTTTTTTGTCCCCTCTCTACCCAGGTGATGCTGGGTAGCCGCTTCTAGATAAATATAAATCAAAGATGTATCGACAAATATTCTCTAGGACATTGAAATATCGCCTGTTGATGTAAGCGTTTGTTTATCCAATCTTTTAATCTTATAAAGTAAACATCAACAGGCGATATTTGAATATAAGACCTTGCTATATTTCTAAAGATAATATATGTGTGCAGTAGACCGTGAAGGCGTAAACAAACAACACCACATGTAAGTAATAGTATTATTAGGAAAATTGAGATTACGATTTAAACATTATGATTCCAGATGCAATTAATCGTAATTATATTTTCCTATTTTCTGTTCATTTCGTCTCACACCCTAATACGGAATTTACAATGTTTTACGTAAAGTGCATAACAATACTGGCTTTGATGGTTCGTTGGGTATTGGATCACTATGCAGCGACAATCGTTCTGGGCTAGCAGACCATTGCTAGTGAGGTCGATTCTCACTGGGTGTCATATGCATCTGGTTTTGTACTAAAATTAAGCTAGTAAATGAGTGAAATCATTCAGTGTCCTGGGTACGACACCAGTTCGGGAGATCTGAGGATTGTGGAAGCATTGCCATTGACTCCCAGATCGACTCTGACCTGGAGTGGTAGTACCTGTTAGGGTCTCGTCTATGGGTTAAATAGATCTTAAATAATTTGTATTTGAGAGGTCCGTGTTAAAAAGAAACCCCCCCAAAAAAAAACTTTTATGAAACAAATGAAAAAGAAAAAAATTAAATTAAAAATTATCATACACTAAACGCAATTACCTAATCTCTTGGCATAAGATAACCCGAAACAGGTTAGCATGCCGGAAAAATCAATTAATCAATTCAGGCGTGCGAGTAATGATGATGATGATGATGATGATTTGCAGCCCTTGATGATTCACTTAGATCAGCTCGCCTTACAATTTTAAATCTCAGCCATAACTGAATTCGAACGTGGGCTGGTGGCGCCGTATTGTCTACGGCTCGTAAAGCCTGTTTTAATGACTATAAATGCTGATCAAGTTGTATTAGAAAGTACATATGCTCCCCGACTTACAACCGACTCGATTTACGACCGCCTGCATATATGACTATACAATCATCGTTAGAATACTTACTCGGCCTTCGGGGAGAGGAGGAGCTCTCGAAGTAGTTTTGACTAACGAGAAGAGAGCCCTTTGAGAAGAGAGACCGAAATGCATGTATTACAGGCATTCACAAAAAGTCTAGCACGGGGGTCAATTATGGCTTGTGGTTAGATTTCTTCTGGTCCGCAGCTTCGGTCTTATAATGTATTATTTATGGCCCGCTAGAGCACTGCCAAACAGAGCAGGGTGCCGATTTGGACCATTATACGCAAAATCACCAGAAAAGTTTAAAATTTCACACTTTTTGCTTTCTTTCCGGTTGATTTGTAAATACAAATAATGTTTTATGGAAATTTTCACTTTTGACAAATTTAACAATTTTATCAAAATTCATTTGGTGTTTGTTTACGATGGAACCACCGGCGAATCTGAGATTTCTGGAACAACTTTCGACAACATACCGGAAGTCTTCGAAGTGTATATTTGCACGAAATGTTAAGTCGTCCCTCTCTCAACCGACAGGGCGGTAGTTGAGGAGTAGTTTCATATCTCCCTGGAGACAGGGACCAAGGTTGAATCTCTGATTAGCAAACAATATTTCGAATGTAGATTTTAAAGGCAGGCCTTTCCATAGAAAAGTTAGCAGCTCACCCTCGTGGTGTAATGGTTAGTAAGCTAGTCTCGCAGATCAATTACAACTGAATGGCGAGTGGGATGCCACACACTTGCGACCTTGTGTCACATCCTATTCGTGGTGAACAGGTTGGGAAATTACCCATCATCATCATCATCATGTCGCGCTGATAGCACAGATATCCATGAATCTCTCTCTCTCTCTCTCTCTCTCTCTCTCTCTCTCTCTCTCTCTCTCTCTCTCTATCTATCTATCTATCTATCTATCTATCTATTTCTGTCCAACCGCCTTTATCGGTCATGGTCTCACTTTCCTCCGCGCTGCACCCAGAATCCTCACAGAGCTGATTGAGGTAGGTTTTTGCTGGTAGGTCTATACTGGTGTGTCCATGTGTAGGTATCCACTGGAGAACGTCGTAACATTCGTCCTTGCTTCTCTCTCTCTCTCTCTCTCTCTCTCTCTCTCTCTTATATATATATATATATATATATATATATATATATATATAATATATATACACACTACTACTAATATTATTATTAGAGGAAAAAATAGGGTAGGGTCCTGATGAAATCATTTCAATTCGATTGAAACCATGGTAGACCCTTTATTTTTCCTCTAATAATAATATTATTAGTATTATAACTGCTCTTTTTTTTAAAAATATATTGAGCACTTTTGGATAATTTACTGATTCCACAGCAATGTAAAAAGTTAAAGTGGCAATTGGATACTATATAATATATATATATATATATATATATATATATAAGTGTGTCATATATATATAATATATATATATATATATTATATATATATATATATATATATATATAAAGTGTGTCAGCATTGATTTTATTCATTCCACTGCACTGCTGAATCATTTAAACTATTTTAACAATCAAGATGAGGATACTAGTCCGAGTACATCAGTTTATAGAAAGGATAATTCCAGACTTCAAAAATTCAGACAAAAATGATATCCATGATATTTGGTTTTCACAACATTCCTTTTTATCGTTTTACAGCTCAAAATCCGGTTGTACTTTTGGTCGGTCAAACATGGCGATGTTAGAAAGCCCGAACACAACTCCCATTCTAAACAATGGCTTAATTTATTCACTGTGACATTTAACTAATAAACCAACGAGAAGAATCGGGAAAGGTGGACAGGGAGAATTTTGAAGTAACTTAAGCAAATGTCACCTTAACGTTACCAATAAAACTATTGACATTTATACCGCCATTTTTGAAAAAAAGGCCATCTAAAAAAATCTTTTTAACTCTTTGCCTACTTTAGACCGCTCACAGTGCTCTTCCACAAATGCAATCCTACCAGAATTGATTTATCTAAAAAAGGATATATTTTTTTCAAAAACACCATTTATGTCACGTGTTAGGTCACAGTGATTTAATATTTAAATTTTTCACAAAATATTTAAATTTTTCACAAAATATCAAAATTTTTCACAAAATGAATTTATAGTTTTCTCTTTAAAAAAATATTAATGTTTTGATGCATGAGTTCTGAGGTGAATAAGTAGTGTTTTCATGTGCTGTATAATCGAGTGGTAGTTCCAAAAGCGCTGTCAGGTCTCACATCTCTGCAATTCTTTAAACTGACTGAAACACTTTCATCGATAGCATTGTAATCTATTCATCAAACTCTACCAGAAACAACAATAAAATTGAGATCTTAAATTTTGTCAAAAATATGTAATATGAAAAGTATTAAGTCAGGTGTGTTTTAACGCCTCATATCTCCACCAATTCTTTAAATTATCTACTTTCTTTGATATTATTGTAATCTAAGGCACCAAACTCTACCAAAAACAACAATAAAGTCAAGATCTAAATTTTTGTCAAAAATATGTACTATGAAAAGCACAAAGTCAGGAGTATTTTAAAGCCTCATATCTCTGCCAATTTTTTGAATTGACCACTTAGTGATTATTCCAGTGGTAGTCTACCAAGAACTTTTTGGGTCAACTCCAATTCATTTGACCCAAAATTGATTTATCTAAAAAAAGGACATATTTTTACAAAAACACCATCTGATGTCATGCGTTACATCACAGTGATTTAATAATTAAATTTTTCACAAAATATTTAAATTTTTCACAAAATTAATTTGTAGTTTTCTCTTTCTTTCTTTTTTAAATATTAATGTTTTGATGCTTGATGAGATAAATTATATTGCTTCACTTCATGAAATTTTGTTTGAAAAACAAACATTTTATAATAAGTATATTGTTATTGTTTTGATGAAATTACACACTCTATTGCGCGTTTCGTTTCATAAATTTTTGTCATTTTTAAAAAAAAAGTTTAGTTGGCTGGTTGCTTGGTTGGTTTGAACAGCATGTCAATATTTGTTGGGTTATGTAATGCTTAACTCCTTACCTACTTTAAACCACTCACAGCGGGCCACCCACAGTAAGTAACTGATGCTTAGTTCATCATAATTGAACAGAAGGACTCAGATTTCAATGATAATAAGACTTTATTTAAATAGAATGAGTTCTGGGTGAATAGATAGTGAACATTGAAATATCCCATCATACAGGTAAAACATACAAAGACACATCCATGAAGCACTTAGATGCGAACCCGAAATTAACTTTAGTTTAACTGAGTAATGATATAATTGCAAATGGGAAAATATGGAAATTTAACCGTTCCCTACAGTGGCAAAAAATATGATATTCTAACCTATATATTGTTTTTCTCACCCCTCTGCAGAGAGAGTTTATCACCTATGTGATCATCAGGCGAAGTTCTTGGTGAGAAAAACACGGTCACCAAGGGCGTTTTTAACTTAGATCTCTCTCCCACTTCTCTCTGTCTGTCTCTATTGCTGTTTGTCTGTCTGTATATATACCCCAGATACCCACGAGTGGAAATGGTCCATAACCACGATACCCATGGTATTTAAGGCCTTTTTTTTATTTACAAATAAATTTGCTCTGTTATAAAAAAAATTAAACATTGATCTCTAATACAGAACCTGAACTCCACGCTATTACTGATACCGACTTAGGACCACCCCGAACTTTATAATATATATATAATATATATATATTATATATATAATATAATAAAAAGTAAAGTCGTCGGGGTGGCCTAAAGTCGGTATCAGCCAATCAGCGAGGGAGTCTATCCCCTTTTCACTAGCGCTAGACAAGGAGATTATCTTAGCGTCTGAGGTGGAGCGCCACACCTACCATCAGCTCCTTACTTTACCGCACAGATCGATGTGCTACTCATACGCTGACTTGGCGAGGGCCGGTATCGAACTAGGAACCTTGTGGTTTATAGCCGAACGTTCTACCGACTGAGCTAACCCGGCCCATGACCAAGATGGAAATGAACAATGAATGGAACGTTATTTTTTCAGAATACAAGTGTATCAAAAAGTACAAAAAATCTCGATACTTTTTGACACACCTGGTATATAATAAAAAGATCAATATTATTTCTTTCGAAACACTCCTGGGTGTGACTAATTGTCCAGAATATTGGACTGGTGGTGGAGAGGGCAGTATTCAAACATTCCCCTCCACCCAGTCAAGTATTCAACTACTTAAAACCTACTGATATAAAAGATGTGATGAAATTTGGTTAAAAGATAAAGAAAGTATAAAGTAAATACAGATACATTTCTGTCTTCAAAAAATATTTTCTAACCAATCAGAGAATTGTTTTCTCGTACAATTCTTGGAAATAAAAAATGTGGAAGTCCTCTTGATTTATCAATGGTACCCCCCCCCACCACCACCACCAAAAAAAAAAAATCAAAAGCTGACAGTCAAAGCCAGGCAGGCAGAATGGAAAGCAGACAGTTAAAAACAACTCAATTCAGTGAGAAGACTGTTGCTAGTATTTCGCCATTTATCAACTTCATTTATGCAAAAAAAAAAAAGAGATTTTTTTTCTAAGAAACAAGTACGTTATTATGCAATTTCAAAGAGAAAATGCATATTCTTAAAATCCCATTTGAGAGGAAATATCCCCCATTTGATGAGGTGTGCCATACTAATATGCTTGATAAAGACATCTTAGGCCCAAATTTGTACTCCAGTCGGCTGACTTCTGACTTAGGTCGGAAAATTAAAACGGAAATTTTTTGGTGGTACCCAATGACAGTCTATGAATTAACATTTTGCGAATTGGGTTATTGTTTTAGGGGATTAAGGTTGTTTTTAATTACGTATTGCTTAAAAAAAACAAAAAAAAACAAAACAAATTAACCCAAATTACTATACATTTAATGTTGAAAAAATATTTTTTAAACTAAGTTTAATTGAAATTATACATTGCAATACAAATACAAACAACTGTCTCAATAATATATTTAATGATTAATTTCAATGGTTAATTAATGTATAGTAATTTGTTGTTTTTTTTTTTTTTTTTTAAGCAATACGTAATTAAAAACAACCATAATCCCCTAAAATCGTAACCCAATTCGCAAAATGTTAATTCATAGACTGTATTTAAACTATCATTGGGTACCACCAAAAAACTTTCCGTGTTAATTTTCCGACCTAAATCAGAAGTCAACCCTCCAGTCCTGCTATAACATTCACTTTCGGACTAATACCCTTGGGATAGATATGAATCTCACCATTTCAACACGCCTTTACACTGCTCCTAGTTGAAGTTCCTTCAGACTAACTCTTTATTAATTGAACTCTCCAACAATTCCTCATCATTTATTCGAACTATTTACAAAACCAAAATCTTTAAAACATTTAAAACTTGACTTACATCTAAGTCTTTGTTTTGAATATTTTCTTGTTGTCTGTCTTAGAAATATTTTGCGTTATATACTTTACCTTTTAAAAAGATCTTTCACTATGTACAAAAAGTCATATTTGCAGTAATGTCTCAATATATCTTGTTGATTTTGCGCCTTTTCTCATCATATTTTTTCAAGTGAGATAACTATCAAATACTAATAATAAAACACTACCCTTTTTTAGACCCTACGAGTGGTATAATGGCTAGTGAGATAACCTCGCAGACCATTGTTAGTGAGTTCGATTCTACCTAGGCACCACATACTTCTAACCTTCTGTTATACTATGTTAAGCTTTAAAAAGGACGACTATTATTTAGGATATAACTGACACCTAGCTTAATGGATTCCGAAGTATATATATATATATATATATATATATATATATATATATATTATATATATATATATATATATTATATCATCGTGTGATGGCTTCCACAGGAGAACGTCGCTTATGATCCAGCAGTGCCTAGGATGCCTTGTCCGTCTCACTCGAATGGTTTGTGAGATCAGGTGCCATCAGATGTTCCCTCGTTGGATGCTGTTTCCACGATTTGTTCAAAACTGCACGCAGCATTCTTGTGCAGCTCCCATCTAGCGTATTCTCAAGGCGCCTGGTTAGGGTCCAGTGGTGCAACCATACAGCAGCACTGATATAACCACAGCCTGGAAGAATTGTCGCTTTAACTCTCAGTGAGATCGGATTTCCATATTACTTATAATTAATTATATATATATATATATATATATATATATATATATATATATAGAGAGAGAGAGAGAGAGAGAGAGAGAGAGATGGTTGACTGGTTTTAAGCATGTCAACGCTTGCTGGGTTATCTTATGCTGAAGACAGTTTAAGCAATTATGGTCTCCGATTATATATAGTACAAAATATATCTCCACAATCATTTAAACAGGTAAACACTCCATACTAGTTTAGAATATATGCACGCATCCTCACCCGTTTTTATGACAAGATCAAACACTCTAAAACCTCCAGACCCGCAGCTCTACCACTGTGCTAGACCGTCCCATCGAAACAGGTTGGCCTTTTTTTTAGGGCGATTTCTTCCACTGTGACTGCACAATCATCACATGTCTACAGCTGTTAAATGGCACTTGTAATGCTTATAGCGTCACGAATATTTCACATTAAGGTTATTAGAACCAAATGAGCACAATAATAACAGGGCAACTAGCACTTAATTACATGAGTTATTAATTTCAAAGAGTTGACAACCTACAGAGATCTGCCTCATTTTATTGTTATGGGACGTTATACGCAACTAATTACTAGACATGATGTTACGGATTTCGATTGCATAAACAGCAACAAATAAAAAAGAAAGAAAGAAAAAGCAACACTAAAATCATGCCTGAGAGAGAGTCCTCGTGGTTAGCGTTCTGGACTGCGACATCGTAGTAATCGATTTCGACCTCAGTCGCGCTATTAGCTTCACTTGTTGACCATAATACGCAATTAATTACCACACTTGATTTCGACTTGATGTACAGTAAAAAAATGTATATTCAAAATCATTTTAAGCAGCTAGATATTTACTACGTACTCCACGTGTACGGGTTAGGCACCAGGTACTATTAATGTGGGACCACCCATTAACCAAAGCTCATGGGTGGCGGGTGCAAAAAATGCGTTGATCCCGTCGGCATTGCCCCTCAAGGGGGCGCCTCAGGCAGAGATTAATAAACCCAGCCCTCCCCCTTTAAATCGAGGGGGCAGGTGTTGCAGGGGGGGGCAGCTGGGATCAACGATGTCAACTTATGCGGTCCAGGGCCGAAGCCAGCGGACCCCTCCCCCCCGGTCGAACATTCAGTTGCAATATAAATGTTTTAATGGCCAATGTATTAATAAAGTTCACAATCATTTTAAACAGTTAAACTCTCCACACTGAGTTGCAATATAAATGTTTTAAGAGCAACGTATTAATGTAGTCAACAATCATAAAAAAATGAAAAAAAAATGATAAAAACAAAAAATAAACAGACCCCTAAAAACAACAACAACAACAACACAAAGCATGTATAGGGAGAGTTCCCGTATGTAGTGGCTAATGTGCTGGACTGCAACGTCGTAGTAAGCGAGTTCGAAGTCTAGTCGTGCTATTACATTCACTTTCGGACTAATACCCTTAGGAAAGGTATGAATTCTCCTCAGATATGGGTTAAATAGTACCACTACTGTTCTTCTACAAGGTGGTTTTGGTATTAGATAACCCATGAAGGTTGATATGTCATTAAAACAAATAAACCGAAACCTAAAACTGTTACGATTTTAGTAGCCATCCTTTAGGCTTCAAGCAAGAGCGCTTGTCCAGCAGAGATCCTTTATGTTAAACAGAGCGCGATCTTTGGTAAATAATCCTTTGGTTGTTCCTTAGTGCTCCTCAGCCTTGCAAGTCCTTCGTCAACTATTGCAAATGTACGTCTCTCAGTATCAGTTATTAAGTAGTCAACCAGCCACACATTCGGGCTGTTGATTGGCTGAGGTTTAAACCACGTGACCTCGCTTAGGCTATAAATTTAAGACTCCAGTTCAAAAAAACTTCGGTCCTTACTTGAGCTAGATGGGTGGTCGGAGGGGCCCGATACGATCAATCGGTTGGTTATGACAAGCCCTAGCAATCAAATGATTGTCCCAACCCCTTTACCTTAAGGCAAAACCCCAACCCTTTTTATCATATATATGCTAGAAGGCGGTGGCTGGGGGTCTTATTGTTTGGGTATGACGTTAAACTGTAGCTAATGCTGAAGTTCGAATTTTGGAGCTCTGGGGAGTGTGGAGTACCCCTTCATCATCATTATTCCCAGGTCCACCCTAACAAGAGTGGTCGTACTCGTTAGGTTCCCATCTATGGGTTAAATAGAAAAAAATGAGTTTAGAAGAATGTGTTTAAAAAATCAGTTAAAAAAATTGAATACCCATTTAGCATGAATAAAACAAAATGTCTTCGGCATTAAATAACTCCACAAGGGCTGACATGCCGATAAAATCTAACCAACCAACATACTTATCAGGCTGGAAATGGCTGTACATTGATCAAAATAACGAATCCCCATGCTAGTTGCAATGAAGGAAGTGTTGATGGAACACTGTGTTACATACTCATACACATATACCCATGTTGGGTACATACACAAGTGTTCTTTTACTGGAGAGGGGGAGAGATAGACAGGTAGACAGAGAGATGTATATGCATTTTGCATTACTTACTTCTTTGGCCATTTGGTGATCTCTAGTCGTTTCTATTCTTTCTCTCTAAGTTGACTTCTATTTCTAGATTCCTGTTGGCTGTTCATCTTTGATGCATTCCTTCTTCTTGGTCAGTCTTTTTGCTAAGACATTCATCAAGCAAGAACACCATATTATTTCTTTAAACTTTCATTTACTTAACTAAAATTCTTCTTCTAACTAACACAGCGCGCGTGTGCATAATGAGCCCATGCTTCTCATCGGACGTCCAAGCAGGTACTGAGAGTTAACTCGGTCCCACGTGACTTCACGTACTTCACGGGCTTTCTGTAATATTCCATGGAAAGTCCCGCCCGTGATATGAAAAGGGGCCATCCCTTCAGAAATACAGGGGGTTGACAATAATCTATGCATAGATTATGTAACAATTGGAACGCAGGCTTGAATATGATTAACCTCGCCCAGGTCACTTTAGCGAGAAGTCTGATGCCGATAAAATAGAAACCCCAATGAACTAAATACATCACTGAAAATTTCCAATAGGTTATACTCTGATGCCTACACCTGAGATTGAACCAGGGACCCTCAGATGATGACACTGTCGATTATTCTATTTACACCCTCCCCTTTCCTCCTTTTAATCTTCCTTTCTTTCACTTTCCTTTCTCTTCCTTTCTCCTATCTTTGCTTCTTTCTCTCTGCTTCTACCACTGACGCCTTGTCGCTGAAAAAAAAGACCAGTTTTTTTCCCTTCCGGCAAAATGGGTTGATTTTTTTTTATATCTCTGACCACTTCACCCATAATGCATTGCATTTCTTTTATAAAAAGTCCACTCTACCCCCCTCCATCTTCTCGATGCTTCCATCATACCTCTAACTACTCTTTCGACCACCAGCTCCTCATCTTGTACGCCATACACGTTCGTGCTCGTTTTGAGCTCCCACGTAAGTAATTTCTCTCGCTACAATCCCCGACGATGCATCTTAGTTGACCAGTTCGTATACCTCGGTAGCAATAATTCATCTACTGAAAACAATGTCCACACTCACATTGGTAAATCATAGACTGCTATTGACAGGTCATCGACTATATGGAAATCTGATCTCTCTGATAGAATAAAATAGGAATTATTCTAGTCTGTAACCGTGTCAGTAATACTATATGGTTGCACCACTTGGAAGCTAACGAAACACTTCGAGAAACAAGCTAGATTGGAACTAAAGAAGGGTCATGTGTGCTGTTTTGAACAAATCCAGAAAGCAGCACCCCATAAAACAGCAACTGTTCGGCCACTTACCTTCCATCTCGCAAATCGTCCAAGTAAGACGTACAAGACATACTGTGCACTGCTGGAGAAGTAAGGACGAACTTTTAATCAACGTTCTTCTATGAACTTCTACACATAAACTCACCAGAGTAGGCCGACCAAGAAAAAACTTACAATGATCAACTTTGTACGGGCGCTGAGTGCTGTCTAGAGGACTTACCAAGAGTGATGGCCGCTAGGGACGGGTGGCAAAAGAGAGTCAAAGAATATGTGCTGTCAGCACGCCTTAGTGATGATGATTATTATGATGAATAATGAGACTAAGATATGGTTGGTTGGCTGTT
>CM042140.1:63604953-63629953 GCA_023376005.1 Doryteuthis pealeii | reverse complement strand
TGGAACTATTGGTCGCTGTCAGCACTTGAGCCGAGTAATCTTTACTTACACTTGATTAATGCGTCTTTGAGGATCTGACAACACAAAGAGGATGAAACCCCCATAAAAGCAACATCCATATTCATTCGGCAGACAGTAGTCAGACAGTCGGTCAAATAGTTCACGGTCCCTACTGAGACAACTTACCCCACTCTCTATCCTAAGTCTGTGTTAACTCGGGGCTGTTCTATACAATAAAATGATATTCACTATAACTAGCATGACCTGTGGATATACCACAGTATGATAATTTAATTATTACGTTTGATATGTTTACTTAAGAGCTATTGCTAAATAGTTCAATATGTAAAAAGTATAATAACATTGATTTAACTCTCTTTCACTCTTTCTTGTTCTTTCTTTCCTTCTTTTCATCTTTTCATTATCATATTATTGAAACAGATTAGCATTATCACTTCCGCGCACTCACCGCCTCTCTCTATCTTTCTCATACTCTCTTTCTTTCTTATTATATTTTTTCTGTGTAGAATGTCCTTTACTTCCCTTTCTTTCTTTATAATAAAAACGGAATATTCCATTATTTAGTTGATGTGACTTCACTCATAAGAAATAAGAATTCGGTGGATAAGCAACATTCTTGGATGATTTGGGCGGTCTCATTTTTAACCAGAAGGTGTTGCAAGATGATAACGGTCCTACGATTAAGGAACACAGTATATATATATATATATATATATATATATATATATATATATACCAACCCCTCCGCATGAGCAGGATGTGACACAAGATCAATTTCTTAAACGGAGGTTTGAATTTAGAGTTTTCCTTCTCCTAGACTGGTTACCCAGCCATGGTTAAAGAGCCCAATCCACCCTACTATTTGCGGATAGCTGGAGGGAGAATAGTTGGATTCATATCTTTCCCAAGTTTATTAGCGCTATGTGAAGTGCAAACAGCTTCGTCTAGGATTTGAACTCGGGTCGACACCCTGCACTTCCACCAGTATTAATATATAGATTTGTCGCTTCTTATCAGAGAGATCATATTTTCATATAACCGATAATCCGTCTATAGCAAACCAAGCGTTTTCTATGCGCGTCTTGACATCGCTTTCTGTAGATGAGACTCATAGTTGACGGGAAGAGGCCACGGTCGGAAATTTAAACGTGGCTGGGCCGTTAAGCTACTTGCACCTTGGACGCCACGAAGGAGATACGAGTCCGAATGATTTGTGGATTAATAACATGACAGAACATCAGACGGCAAACTGTCCTCTTGACATGTAATTATCGACAATAAACAGAGAATATCACAATCAAATGACTACATATAGACGTAATAACGTTATTTGCTTGAGAATGGGGTTAAGCCCAAGATGAGAACGACGCCTACTTTTGTCTCGTGAAAACAAAGCGCTCCTTTCATGTCAGAGGTGGGGTCGATTTTGAAAAATTAATAAGTAGATGCATGTCTAAAAATATTTTCAAGAGACGCTCTATATAAATACTAATACACTTAATTAACTAGCAGGACCTATATATTTAACCGTACCCCCCCCCCACACACACACGAGTAGGAAGTGACACAAGGTCAATTTCTTAAGTGGAGTTTAACAGGTTTTAAAACTGAATTTTCCTTCTCCTATATTGTTTGCCATACTGTTGTATCGCGAGGTAGAAAGATACACAGATAACGACTTCATCTCTGCAGAGGAGGTAAACCCCCCCCCCACCAATGCGGCTACCTGTTGGCCGTCGGTGGCGACTCGTGATGCTTAACGACGGAACCCTGGTGGCTGAGCAGTCCATGACATGCAACACTCTACTTTGGCTCTTACTTAGACTAGATGGGCTTGTCGGATGGACCCCCATCCGACCAATTGGTTGGTCATGCCAAACATAGAACCTACATAATTGTCCCGACCCAATTGCCGTTATAGCAAGCCCCCAATCCTTTTTATCATATACGTGCTAGAAAGATGTGGCTGAGGGTCTTAGTGTTCTGGGTATGACGTTAAACTGTATCTAGTGGTAAAGTTCCAATTTTGGAGCTGTGGGGAGTATGGAGTACACCTTCATTGCCATTGTTTCCTGGTCCACTCTGACCCGGAGTGGTAGTACCTGTTAGGGTCCTATCTATGGGTTAAATAGGAAAAAATGTTTTAAAAATTGAGTTAATGAATTGAATACTCAACAAGAATGAATCAAACAAGAAAGAATCAAACAAAATGTCTTCGGCATAAAATAACCCAACAAGGGTTGACATGCCATAAAATCCAACCAACCAACCAACCAACCAACTGATTAGTGGTTAGCCACTACACCACGGGGACTCCCTCCGATTCGTGGTTAGTTAAGCATGTCTTTAATACTATGTAGTATGTTCAATCTTCACCATGTGCCCTACACTAATCTTGACTTAGTAAATACCTATAAAACATAAGATGTCTATTAAACAGAAGACAACAATCAAACATAGATACGTAGATACGTACGCAAATAACTACTAACGTAACAACGCATACATTACACAGAATAAATGTCCGTTTTCGCAATGTTCATTAATATTCATGTTTTGATATTCAACTTGATTGATGTTTTCCACGTACACCACGTGTACGGGTTAGGCACAAGGCCCTATTAATGTGGGACCACCCACTAACCGAAGCTCATGGGAGGCGGGTGCAAAAATGCGTTGATCCCGTCGGTATTACCTCTCAAGGGGGGCGCCTCAGGCACCGAGCAATAAACCCAGTCCTTCCCCTTTAAATTGAGGGGGCAGGTGTTACTATTACATAATCTATGTATAGATTATTGTCAACTCCCTGTATTTCTGAAGAGATGGCCCCTTTTCATATCACGGGCGGGACTTTCCATGGAATATTACAGAAAGCCCCCGAAATACGTGAAGTCACGTGGGACCTGGTTGGCTCTCAGTTTCAGCTTGGACGTCAGGCAGATAAGGCCTTAGCTGGAGCTCACTGCACACGCGCGTTATGTTAGTTAGAGAAATACGTTTAGTTAAGTAAATAAAGGTTTAAATAAATAATATGGTTTTGTGCTAGATGAATGTCTTGGCAACAAGACTGACCTAGAAGAAGAAATGAATCAAGAACGACCAACCAGCAAGAACAGAGAAATAGAAGCATAGAGAAGTCCAGACGCTAGAAGAACGTAAGATACCAAAAATGATCAGAAGAATAATAGAAGTAAAGAAAGGGTATACAACATTGCCTGGGGGATGGCCCCCTGGGATCAACGGTGTTGGCTTACGCGGTCCAGGGCTGACCCCCCCCCTCCCGGTCGAAGCCGGGCTTTTCAACATGATTGTTTAGTGGGAATGGAAATGTGAAATTATTTTTCATTGAATGTCAGGGATAAACTTTTAAACGAAATGTTTTAAATGAAAATGCTAGGGAGTCTTGGTAGTATTTCCCTTTCTTTTTTTCCCCACATACATTTACTTCAGACCTTATTTCATGTACACATCCAGGGCCGGTTCGTACTACCTCCGAACTCCCCGATCAGGGGGCCCCGGATTATGGTTTTCATATATTTTCTATGAATACTACTTTATAAAAATTGACATTAAGTAGAATTTTTAAAATATATTTTTTATGAATACTAATTTATGAAAATTGACATGTAGTATAGTGGCAGCCTCTTATCACACAAAATTAAGTATTACAGAAAATTAAGAGTGGATCTGCCCTGATGATGACCTTCTGTTTACATGCTTAATTTTGTGTTTTCTATTATTATTATTATTATTATTATTATTATTATTATTATTATTATTATTATTATTATTATTATTATTCACTCCTTTTGAGTTTTCACATCAGCGTTAGCTGATGGTCTTTCACTGGAGTCTGAGTGACAGCAAGTCTCCTCAGGTCTCCAGGACTCTTCTAAATATTCTAGCAGATTGCAGCAATGCAGTATTATGGATGGTTTCAATCTTTCCTCTGATGTCTAGATTTTCCAATCCCTTTGGGACCGTTCCAAGTAGACCAACTACAATTGATATCACTTTGACTTTCATATTCCATAACTTTTTTCAGTTCTCTGGCACGGTCCAGGTATTTGTCCATTTATTATTATTATTATTATTATTATTATTATTATTATTATTATTATAAATAGAATAACTGTGTGTAAGCGAATTTTGGTCGAAACACGCGTCGACAAATAACAATAATAAATTTAATCCATGCCAAATTATATATATATATTCCTTACAATTATCTTTTCAACATATCTGTCGGACTCATTTCCATCTCTCTCTCTCTCTCTCTCTCTCTCTCTCTCTCTCTCTCTCTCTCTCTCTCTCACGCACACACACATATAAGGACATGTGTTTGCATGTTTATCTTTTTAATAATTGTTAAATATAACATATGAAATTCGTATACAACTGTAGCAAGAATTATGGGACAAAAGTGATGGGACCTAAAGTACAATAACATATTAGTTATTGTAAATTTATTAGTCAATTTCGTACTGATATTCTAACATCCGTTCGGTGACTTGAAAGGATTAAATACCCAACAAGAATGAAACTAGAATATGTATACAAAAGATGTCTATAATATTTTACAAATATGTCTGAATATATATATATATATATATATATATATATATATATATATATATATATATATATGATATAATGAAAAAACAAAAGATGTTTACAACTATTCATCAAGTGCTGCTATAAATTTCAAACAAATTTGGTTTAAAATTATGGAATCCTTATTGTTTTGAAGTTTGTTTTTTGTTTCAAGTCTTCGAACAATTTTTTATGTTATCAGCTTGAAAGGCGTTAATGAGTTGTCCGAAAGAGTTATCATTAGTAAACTAAATACTTTCGGTTCTTTTCTGAACCACTATCAAGACTATTAATCATTTGTCGAAATTATTGTTTTGTTTTTGTCACTAAAGTGAGAGACATGGCGATATGCCACATTAACACAAACACGTAGTAAGTAGATGCAGAAAATCGAGTTGCCTAGCGCCTTAATGTTAAACAAGGCACGAATAGGAGTGAGGCGGAGAGGAGAGTAACCTTGACAGCAAAGAGAGCCAGAAGGAGAGAGAAAACAGCACCCCAAGAAGGCATCACAGTTTGTGTGCAGTCAATGCTTCAAATACTGTAACTCAGGGATTGGCCTGCACAGCCACTTGCGCAGATGCAGGTAATTTTTTGGGGGACACTACGATATCGCTCTTAGTGGGCAGAAAGGTGCCAACAACAATAACAACAACAAGGTGTCACTAATTAACGCTGACAGTTTATATATATATATATATATATATATAATAGGTGTTCCTTAATCTTTGCAACACCCTCTGGTTAAAAATGAAACCGTCCAATTCGTCTAAGATGAAATGTAATGTAAATCCTTATTAACTGGTGCTGATTATCCACCGAATATTATTTCTTATGATCACTTCAGATTATAGTAAAAGGACAGGCTATATTATATATATATATGTATATAATCATAGAGAGAGAGAGAGAGAGAGAGAGAGAGAGAGAGAGAGAGAGAGAGAGAGAGAGAGACAAAATCATCACATTAACACTTGTCCCATACAAGAAACAAAAAGTCTGCGATCTTTCTTCAACGGACAAAGCCTCGTTTCCAAACAATGCATGTCAGTCTCTTTCCCACGAAATGTCGCGTCTTAAAAGTCACAGAGACTTTTTTCCCACACAGGTGATTTGTAGCCGTTAAAAGCGCAAAAAAATAATCTAATGTAAAAGATTATACATTTAATTAGATATGAATGGCGTCATATGTTTATGGCTTTGTATTCCGTCGAGGGAAAAAAAGTAAACAAACTGTGATATTCTTAAACACACACTTCTCTTTTCTATCTTGTAGATTACCTCCCTTGGTTGCCGCTCTCTATTGTAGTAAAATTTAGCCATCTTATTCCTTATTAAAGCCTTTGGATAGGTCCTAATTTTCCCCCGCCCTGTCGTCGGGCTGTAGAATACACCGACTGCACCACTGCAGAGGGGGAAAATCCTCCAATGGGGCCACCTGTTGGCTGTGGGTGGCGATCCAGGATGATTAAGGAAGGGACCCGGTGGCTGAGCAGTCAATGACACGAAACACCCCATTTTGGCTCTTACTTAGGCTGGAGAGATCCCTAGCACCTATATAATTGTTCCAACCCTATAGCCCTCATGGGAAACCCCCAACCCTTTTTATATATATGTGCTAGAAGGCGTTGGCTGAGGTTCTTAGTGTCCTGGGTATGACGTTGAACTACAGTGATGGTGATGTTCCAATTCAGGAGCTCTGTGGAGGTTCGCTCTGACCTGAAATGCTAGTACCTGATAGGATCCCACCTATGGGTTAACTAGAAAAATGGGTTTAAATATCATGTTTAAAAAATTGAGTTTAAATAAATTTAGAATACCCATCAAGATTGAATAAAACAAAACATCTTCGGCATGAAATAACCCAACAAGGGTTGACATGCAGTAAAATCCAACCAATCAACCTAATGTTTCGTCTCATTACTTCACAAGAAATAAAAGATAAAATAAAAACAACAACATAAAATCACAAAGATGGAGTGAGAAACATCCTATCTAATCAAATGTGAATCCACCAGTGTCCGTTCGTTTATAGTGTGGGAATCAGAATAGAGAAAACCCAACTGAGAATGATGTGTACTCCATTTAATGGCAACCGCTGTACAACAATCATCTCATGTTACAGACGTACTAATGTCAGCGATAAAACAGCCGTCATCACCTTGAGCTATCTTCCCTTGTCCAATACATTCCCAAACGTAATGTTCAGATCATCGGTGGAGACAAGAATGCTCATATAAGCAAAGACGAAACCAATAGATACTGTTTACACAACAGTAATGGTGAACATCGAGTCGTGTTTTCTCTCTTGTATGCCTAAATACTAAATTTCATTAAAGAAGGGAAATAATTCAACTTACACCTACACAAATAACTCAGAAGAAGATGAAACCAACTTCTCCGCCACGAGCAGGATGTGACACAAAGTCACGTCAAACCCTATATAATCATCCCGACCCTATTGTCCTAATAACAAGCCCCAACCCTTTTATAATATATGTGCTAGGAGGCAGGGTCTTAATGTCCTGGATATGACGTTAAACTGCATCTAGTATTGAAGTAACGATTCTGGAGTACCCTTTCATCGCCATTACAACCCTGATCCTGATAGTACCAGTTAATTTTTTTTTAATGTATTAAAATAAATTGAATTTGGGAAAAAAAGAATACATAAAAGAATGAATAAAACAAAACGTCTTCAGCATGAAATAACCCGATGGTTGGCATGCTGTAAAATACAACCAACCAGATTATTCATATCTATCTATCTATCTATCTCTCAGAGTGTTCACATCTATCTATCTATCTATCTATCTATCTATCTATCTGAGAATGTTCAAATCTATCTATCTCAGAGTGTTCACATCTATCTATCTATCTAGAGATATAGATATCTGGGAATGTTCACATCTATCTATCTATATATATATCTATCTGGGAATGTTCACATCTATCTATCTATCTATCTATCTATCTATCTGAGAATAATCACATCTATCTATCTGATCACATCTATCCATCTATCTATCTATCTGAGAATACTCACATCTATCTATCTATCTATCTCACTATCTGAGAATATTCACATCTATCTATCTATCTATCTATATTCACATTTATCTATATGAGAATATTCACATCTATCTATCTATCATCTATCTATCTATCTATATGAAATATTCACATTTATCTATCTGAGAATATTCACATCTATCTATCTATCTAATCTATCTATCTATCTATCTATCTATCTATCTATGAGAATATTCACATTTATCTATCTGAGAATATTCACATCTATCTATCTATCTATCTATCTATCTATCTATCTATCTATCTATCATTCACATTATCTATCTGAGAATATTCACATCTATCTATCTCTATCTATATGAGAATATTCACATTTATCTATCTGAGAATATTCACATCTATCTATCTATCTATCTATCTGAGAATATTCACATTTATCTATCTGAGAATATTCACATCTATCTATCTATCTATCTATCTGAGAATATTCATTTATCTATCTGAGAATATTCACATCTATCTATCTATCTATCTATATATCTATATGAGAATATTCACATTTATCTATCTGAGAATATTCACATCTATCTATTATCTATCTATCTAGAATATTCACATTTATTATCTGAGAATATTCACATCTATATCTATATATATATATATCTATATGAGAATATTCACATTTATCTATCTGAGAATATTCACATCTATCTATCTATCTATCTATCTATCTATCTATCTATCTGAGAATATTCACATTATCTATATCTATCTATCTATCTGAGAATATTCACATCTATCTATCTATCTATCTATCTATCTAACAAATAAAGTGTTTCCCAACTGAATCCGTACCGCTTCCTCTAAGTGTGGAACAGTAAAAGGGTAGGCTGTCAGAGGTTGATGCGGATAGTGGGATATATAGATGAAAGATTTTCAATCAAACAAATAGTTTACGTTTTCGATTGACATATAGAACTGATTATAATATCTTTGTGCTTCTAACGTCTGAATTAGGTTGTGAGTTTTCAAGTTAGACATCAAATGAAATGCCATTCTTTCATAACTGTGTCCTTGTCGACGATCAAGCCATAATTGCAACTTTGAAATATAGATTTGAACCTCGTTTTAACTGCAGCAAAGGCTCTCTAAACATTTATGCGCCCATGATAATTTTATTATAATGGAGATTCCGTGTCTGCCTGTCTGTCTATAATCAAAACTACGTTGTTGCTTACGTCTCAATACCCTCAGGAATTGTGTCAAGTTTATCAATGAGTATTTAACCCGATGGTTGGCATGCTGTAAAATACAACCAACCAGATTATTCATATCTATCTATCTATCTATCTATCTATCTATCTATCTATCTGAGAATATTCACATCTATCTTATCTATTATCTATCTAATCTATCTATCTATCTATCTATTCACATTTATCTACCTATCTATCTATCTATCTAGAGAATATTCAATTTATCTATCTGAGAATATTCACATCTATCTATCTATCTATCTACTATCTATCTATTCTATCTATCTGAGAATATTCACATCTATCTATCTATCTATTATTGGAATATTCAAATTTATCTAGAAATATTCAAATCTTATCTATCTATCTATTGAGAATTTCAAATTTATCTATCTGAGAATATTCACATCTATCTATCTATCTATCTATATGAGAATATTCAAATTTATCTATCTGAGAATATTCACATCTCTATCTATCTATCTATATGAGAATATTCTATCTATCTGAGATCATCTATCTGAGAATCTATCTATCTATCTATCTGAGAATATTCTATCTAATCTATCTATCTATCTATCTGAGAATATTCACATTTATCTATCTGAAATATTCAGATCTATCATCTATCTATCTATCTATCTATTCACTATCTATATCAATTTTCTATCTATCTGAGAATATTTCAATTTATCTATCTGAGAATATTCACATCTATCTATCTATCTATCTATCTATGAGAATATTCACATTTATCTATCTTAGAATATTCACATCTATCTATTCTATCTATCTATTGAGAATATTTTTATCTATCTGAGAATATTCACAATCATATCTATCTATCTATCTATCTATCTATATGAGAATAGTCAAATTTATCTATTTGAGAATATTCACATCTATTCTATCTATCTATCTATATGAGAATATTCAAATTTATCTATCTGAGAATATTCAAATTCTTCTATCTATCTATCTACTATATGAGAATATTCACATTTATCTATTGAGAATATTCAATCTATCTATCTATCTATCTATCTATCTATCTATCTATATGAGAATATTCCATTTATCTATCTGAGAATATTCACATCTATCTATCTATCTAGCTATCTAGCTATCTATCTATCGAGAATATTTTATCTATCTGAGAATATTCACATCTATCTATCTATCTATCTATCTATCTTATATGAGAATATTCACATTTATCTATCTGAGAATATTCACATCTATCTATCTATATCTATCTATCTATCTGAGAATATTCACATTTCTATCTGAATATTCACATCTATAATTCTATCTATCTATCTATCTATCTATCTAGAATATATCTATCTATCTATCGAGAATATTTCTATCTATCTATCTATCTATCTGAGAATATTCACATTTTATCTATCTTGAATATTCAGATCTATCTATTTATCTCTATCTATCTGAGAATATTCACATTTATCTATCTGAGATCTATCTATCTATCTATCTATCTGAGAATATTCAAATTTATCTATCTTGAGAATATTCACATCTATCTATCTATCTATATCTGAGATCTATCTATCTATCTATCAAATTTATCTATCTGAGAATATTCACATCTATCTATCTATCTATCTATATGAGAATATTCAAATTTATCTATCTGAGAATATTCACATCTATATCTATCTATATGAGAATATTCACATTTATCTATCTGAGAATATTCACATCATCTATCTATCTATCTGAGAATATTCACATTACTATCTGAGAATATTCACATCTATCTATCTATCTATCTATCTATATGAGAATATTTCAAAATTTATTCTATCTGAGAATTATTCACATCTATCTATCTATCTATCTATCTATCTATCTGAGAATATTCACATTTATCTATCTGAGAATATTCAGATCTATCTATCTATCTATCTATCTATCTGAGAATATTCACATTTTATCTATCTGAGAAATTCAAAATTTATCTATCTGAAATATTCAATCTATCTATCTATCTATCTATATGAGATATCACATTTATCTATCTGAGAATATTCACATCTATCTATCTATCTATCTATCTATCTGAGAATATTCACATTTATCTATCTGAGAATATTCACATCTATCTATCTATCTATCTATCTGAGAATATTCACATTTATCTATCTGAGAATATCACATCTATCTATCTATCTATCTATCTATCTATTATCTATCTATCTATCTATCTATCTATCTATATGAGAATATTCAAATATCTATCTGAGAATATTCAAATCTATCTATCTATCTATCTATCTATATGAGAATATTCACATTTATCTATCTGAGAATATTCAAATCTATCTATCTATCTATCTATCTATCTATCTATCTATCTATCTATAGAGATATTCACATTTATCTATCTGAGAATATTCACATCTATCTATCTATCTAGTATCTCTATCTATCTATCTGAGAATATTCTATTTTCTATCTGAGATATTCACATTTATCTATCTGAGAATATTCACATCTATCTATCTATCTATCTATCTATCTATCTATCTAAGAATATTCACATTATCTATCTGAGAATATTCACATTCTATCTATCTGAGAATATTCACCATCTATCTATCTATCTATATGAGAATATTCACATTTATCTATCTGAGAATATTCACATCTATCTATCTATCTATCTATCTATCTGAGAATATTCACATTTATCTATCTGAGAATATTCACATCTATCTATCTATCTATCTAACAAATAAAGCGTTTCCCAACTGAATCCGTACCGCTTCCTCTGAGTGTGCTAATAATTTTTGCCCGGAACATTAAAAGGGTAGGCTGTCAGAGGTTGATGCGGATTAGTGGAATATATAGATGAAAGCTTTTCCATCAAACAAATAGTTTACGTTTTCGATTGACATATAGAACTGATTAAAATATCTTTGTGCTTCTAACGTCTGAATTAGGTTGTGAGTTTTCAAGTTAGACATCAAAT
Source organism: Doryteuthis pealeii (assembly GCA_023376005.1). NCBI lineage: Eukaryota > Metazoa > Mollusca > Cephalopoda > Myopsida > Loliginidae > Doryteuthis > Doryteuthis pealeii. The sequence goes on along the minus strand of CM042140.1, from coordinate 63,618,055 downwards.
GAAATGCCATTCTTTCATAACTGTATCCTTGTCGACGATCAAGCCATAATTGCAACTTTGAAATATAAATTTGAACCTCGTTTTAACTGCAGCAAAGGCTCTCTAAACATTTATGCGCTCATGATAATTTTATTATAATGGAGATTCCGTGTCTGTCTGTCTGTAACTAAAACTACGTTGTTGCTTACGTCTCAATACCCTTAGAATTGTGTCAGTTTATCAATGAGTATTTAACTACTAGTCAAAATCATTAATACATAGAATAAATCTTATTTATTAACGATGTATCAATGAAAATCTGAGTTAGATTTCCTCAAAACAGCCCATGTTGTTAGGATATTTACCACATACCCCACTTGATGGGTTGGACACAAGGTCTCGTTTTTAACGTGGGCCACCCACAAGCCGAGACTCATGGGTGGCAGGTGGAAAAAATTGTGTCGATCCCGTCGGCATTCCCCCTCAAGTGGGCGCCTCAGGCGCTGGGCAATAAACCCAGCCCTGCCCCTTTAAATCGAGGGGGCAGGTATTGCCTGGGAGGATAGCCCCCTGGGATCGACGCTGTTGATTTAACACACAGGTCCAGTGGCCGAATCACACCGGACCCCCGCCCCGAAGGACGGGTTTTTAGTGCGTTAAAAATCCTGCAATGTGTCTAATATATAATAAATAAAGGTTTACATTATATATGGTGTGGTAAATTTGCATACTGGAACAAAACTGGGTTTAATAAATAATTACTTGGTGTTATTGATCTTTAATATTATTGCTTGATTCTCCAAATTATTAAATAAAATCAATCCAATAGATGATTTTATATAGAAACCAATTAAAATGTAATTAAAATTAGTGTAATATTTTTATATGCGTTCTTGTTTAATTTCGTTAGTCGTTCTAATTTAATATATTTCATTACATTAAAACTTGAATACTTGGGCCCAGAGGGTGCATATTCTTGCTAGTAATAATGATAAAAATGTGGGAATTAGAATGTAAGATCACCTATATAATTTGAATAATGCAAATTGTTTTCACATCTATGTTTAAATGCGCATTCAATTCATGTCAGCTAGAACAAGGTCAGATCCACAAATACATGACAAGTTAAGATTTGCATTAACAATTACAATGATGTATAAAGCTTAGCTCAGTCGGTATAGCATCTGCCTAGGAATCACAAGGTTCAGGCTTCGATGCCGAGCCTCGCCAACTCTGTGCATGAGTAGTACAGCTTGAATCTGTGCGTTAATATTGGGGATGTTGGGATTATCTTCCCTTTGCATGGAAGAGTTATCTTCCCGCTGGGGTTTCCGTTCTGACCACCAGGAAGTCTGGTATTTAAGCGCGAGGTTCTCCTTCTTCTGGGACCTGGAAACATGGGTTAGACATTTGTGTCTACCCCCCTCGTGCCCCCCCCCCCAACGTACGGACTAAGTCAGTAAGTGACTTCACCATATGGACTATCTTTAACTCCTATATTCTATATGTACATTTAGGTATCTCTTTTATACCTAAATATTGTATTTCCATTCATGAATGTGTCCTTTTATTATATCTTATTTGTATTCTCTACTATGTATCTTGTATTTCATGTTATATTTTATTCCATGTGCTTTTGATTAAAGTCCATCTTGTTATATGTTTAACGCCTCGTCGGAGTTTGTTCGTTTCAACAAGTTATAACATTATTATAACCTTGAATCTTACAGGGATATGGCGCACCATCTCAGACGTAAAAACAATCTCCCTGGTTTAGCGCTAGTGAAAAGAGGATAGACTCCCTTGCTGATTGGCTGATGCCGACAATAAGCCACTACACCTACTTTACATTTTACTTATCTGCCTAATTTTTTTTTTTTTTGGGGGGGGGTCGTAGTGGCGTGGTGCTGGGCTACGATATCGTAGTATGGGAGTTCTAACTCCAGTCGCACTATTACATTCAATTTAAAGCTAATACCCTTAGGAAAGGTATGGACCCATTCATCCCCTAGCTATGGGCTAAAAAGTAGCACTACTGTTCTTCTACAAGGACGGCTTTGGTATTAAATAACTCGGGAATGTTGATATGTCATTAAACAAAGAAAGCAAATGAAACTGAAATTTCTTAGTTGTATTTCCGAAGTTTCGGCTGCTGTATCATCCTGGCTTCTTCAGATGTATTTTGTCGAACTCAGTCAACTTCGTAAAGTCGTGAGTACAATCTCTGTAACCATGTTCAGCAGAAAGAAAGGTGACGACACTACAAGGGGAAAATAACGAAAAATGTAAATCAAGTGATGGAAGATATTCTTCATCCGTTACCATGACGATTTGCGCCAGCACTATCTGTTATCATTTTTAAACATTTTTGATTTATCTGCGCTCTTTTTGTACAAAAGATTGTTTTAGTTATTATTTCTCTCTCTCTCTCTCTCTCTCTCTCTCTCTCTCTCTCTCTCTCTCTCTCTCTCACACAACACACACATATATATGATAAGTAATACATTATATATATATATATATATATATATATATATATATATAGTTTATTGCTTATTATATATGTGTGATAGATATACATACGTATTTAGCAACTATATATATATATATATATATATATATATATATATATATTGTTGGTATATATATAAACTACATATATACTAACTATATATTAACTTTATATATATATAGATATGCATATAGTTGGTAAATATATTAACTATATATATGTGTGTATAGATCTTCTGGTTTAATCAAAGCCTGAAGAAGATACCAGAAGATCTGAAACACGTGTTGCATATGTAAGATGAAAAGAATAAAACATTTTTTTCTGAAGACATAATATATTTTGCGGACCTTCTTTTTTATAATATATATATATAATATATATATATATATATATATATATATGTGTGTGTGTGTGTGTGTGTGTGTGTGTGTGTGTGTATCGATAGATAATTTGGTTGATAAACTATATATATATATATATACAGAGAGAGAGAGAGAGAGAGAGAGAGAGAGAGAGAGAGAGAGAGAGGAGAGGGTTGGGGAGAGAGAGAATATATATATATATATATTTACATGCATACATACATATATATATATATATATATATATATATATATATATACATACATATTCGGTATATATACACATATATATGTATATGTGTGTGAGTTACCTGGGAGTAATGGCAGATCTCCAGAACTGAAGCCTCGCCGGATGCATTTTAGCGTCCTATCCAGGACACACATTTGTGAGCCTGTGGAGAGTGCTGATCCCTCTGAAGCGAATACATTTAGTATATTATTAGACTGGATGACAAGACTGTTTAAAAAGTAATGAGACTAATGTTTTATTTTTCAGGTTGGCAACCTTGATCGAACATCACCTGTACTCTATTGACGAGGAACACGTGCTCGGCTGAACAATCGTATTTAAGTACAAGTGTGTCTAGTTAAGTGTGTCGGGGAAAAACAGAATACGGACACATGCCGGGCAACGCCAAACGGTGATATTCTGTGTCAAGTGTCGGGACAGTGCGACAGAAACAAGTTAAAACAAGCTTATCAAGATCTCTCTGGGGGAGAACAGGTTGTTGTTGTAGTTGTTTGTTGCTGTTGTTGTTGAGGAGGGTGTGTGGCGCAAGGCACTTTTGTATTGCCGAGAAACAGTGAAAGATGAAACATGCTCTGGTCGACAGGGCACATCACAGATTGGGAAAGAAAAAAAAAATCAACAAACGTGTAGAATCATCAGATCTATGGTGGTTAGTTGTGTCACCAGTTTATGGTGGTTGTAATGTATATATATATATATATATATATATATATATATATATATGGTGATTGCCACTTCTTCGCAGAATAAGGCCATTTCTGCAAGTAGATTGAATGTGAGCACGCCGAGGGTCCCCTGATCCAAATTTGTTTGTTTTCTGTCACACATGAACCCCTTTCTTGGTTTCCGCACGTGACTGAGAAGCCCAGCCCTTGACAGGCAGGCCCTGCCACACAGGTTACATATGTGGTCAGTCTTAGATGTAGGAGATGTGTCCATGCCGTCCGTCATGTGTCGCTTACGCAGAGGCTGCTTTAGGATGGGGTGCTCGAGCTGCCTTACCTCAAATCCAAACAGCTACCATGGGCCTGCTTTTACAAAAGAATGTGTACCCGGATCCCACTTCTGTCAGTTGGTCCTCCTCGCTGAAGCGGACTTCCACAAGGCTCAAGATGTCTACCCCATATCGAGAGTTCTTTGCCACGGTACCAGTTCATTGTTCAGGGTTTCGAGAGATATCCGAACATTTCAGTGGTTGTTGTTAGTCTAGGTTTGTTGTTATATTTTCTTGTTTTCGCTCTGCTAATGTAAATAGCCGCCAGCCACAGGTTACAGGCCAGCTTGATATTTGTTTAGGTCACCTTTTCTATACCCTTCCCAAATGTCTGGGTGGGCAGTAAAAAAATTCACCGTATTCGGCTCAGCCAAATCTCACTTTGTTTACAAAAGTTTGAGAACTCTAGGTGAAGGTCATTTCCCCTTAGAAATATTGCGATTAAATAGCCTGCTATACTTGGCGACTGACTGTGGATGTGTGGGTAAGAGGCTTGGCGAGCGTAAGTTCGTTCGGGTCTCGAACCCAGCCAGAGGCAGCTGCTAAAAATCGTATAACTATACTGATGAGAGGTGAAACCTCGAAACACGTGTCTATAGTTTACCCTATATATATATATATATATATATATATATATATATTGGTAATTACAGCAAACACACCGTAAGGTTACATATATTAAGACAGAAAAACAAATAATTCATAAATACAAGTAATATGTGTATTAAAACAAATAGATTACAGTAGTCAAAATATTGATCAAAGTCCTGCAGAATATGCTTTTTTGAAAGTTCATGTAATTAGAAGAAGAAAGTGTTGAGTTCCCTCCAATAGAGAAAGAAAGGGTAATGCTCTATATATCAGCAGTGAAGTAACTTGTAGAGAGAAAAATATAGCTTGTAATACCTTCAGCGGTAGGCAAATATTTCTGAGTTGAGCGACATGGAATATCCAGGCATAAGTTTGTCTTTTGAACTGTTCCCTTGAAAACCTTCGCTTTTATAGGACTCCCTACTCTCGAAATTGGTCCTTTTGAAAAAACTTCTTTTTTTTAGGCGCGAACACTTCTGATTGGTTGAAAATTATAATTTTTAATATTTCTATTTTTTCTTTCTACCTGCGCTGATCCAATGCGCAGACTTCTTATTTTCGTCATTCTATTTCTGCTTTCAAAGCGTTAACTTTCGGCTCACCACAGATCTAATTGATGGCTGTGTTTACGAAGATAGAAATAAACAACGAACGAAATTTTAATTTTCTTCAAACTCCTCCCTTTTGAACTCATTAATTCCGAATGCCAGTGTGAACAAAGCAGTAAACTTGAAAAATAAACAATTAAAAAATACATATAAGATCTCTTTTAAATATGATTATCTTACATAACTCTATCGCTTTATTTTTAATACAACATAAAGTCCATATATGTGGCTAAGTACTCTTAGTACGGAGATGCTGCGTTCCTGACGCATAAAAAATCTAAAAGGACGCAGCAATATCATATCCATGCGTCCCAGGGACGCAATTTTTCCATTAAAATCCTGTTACATTGCACACTGTTTAACATCTTACCCAGGACACTAATCTCCTCAGCCATCTCCTATCACATATATGATAAAAGGGGGTTTGCTATTGAGGTGATATGGTCAGGACAATCATATAGGTGCTAGGGTTTAACGTGACCAGCCGATCGATTAGAGGGGGTGGGCTTCTCCGACGGTTCGTCTAGCCTAAGTAAGGGCCAAAGTGGAGTGTTGTAAGTCATGGACTAATCAGTCACCAGGATTCCGTCCTCAAATATCACGGGTCGCCAATCACTGCCAACAGGTGAACCCATTGGGGGTGCTTTTACTCCTCTGCAGAGGTGCAGTCGGTGTATTCTACAGTCCCACCTGACAGGGTGGTTCGCAACTAGGCGATGTTGGGTATATATCAATTGACCAGGGATTTACCTGGTACCATTTAGAATGACTTTTGGTTGGTTGTTTGGTTGGATTTTACGACATGTCAACCCTCGTTGGATTATTTTATACTGAAGATATTTTTTTATTTATTCGTGATAACCACAATTTTTTTAATGCATTTTAGAGACCCTAACAAGTACCACCACTCCGGGTCAGAGTGGACCTGGAAGTAATGGTGATGAGAATGTATTCCTACAGTTTAAATCCATTCCTAGCATAACTAACAATTGCTGAAAATGTATTTGAAATCTGAACAGAAATGGCGGAACCTTAATTGTATGGACAGACGGACAGAAAGATTTTTGGTGAATTATAATAAAATTTTGCTAAAGTATTTTCGCTTCCCTCAGAGTTACATACGAGGAAAAATTATATAGTATTTTTAACATTTAAAATATGTTTTTAGAGCCTAGAATTTGTTTGTAAATTTATTTAACAAAAAAAGTGATGCTTTCTTTTATTCCTGTTTTCTGAAATTTTTTATAAAACATTGGGTGGTAGGGAAAAGAAAAGTATATTACTAGTTTGCATTTTCTAAATCATTTTTCCCGTATTTTTATTCTTTCAGGAATCGACTGTGAAATAACAGCGACGTATTTGTGAATCCGAAATAATGCGTCGTCAGCAACACAAATAGAAAATAAACAATTCACCAAAAAGGTGTCAGGATTTTTATGATAGAATCATTTATTGCGTTGCGTAATGTCAATGATTCCATCTGACTTATATAATGCACTAGTAGAGGGCTTCTGAAAGTGGTCCATCCCGGTGGTGGATATAACCTTGGCAGGGGGGGACAAAATTAGTAGAGTCCACAGGAGGTGAATTTACTAGTTTCATTTATAAATCTATTTATAACAGAACAAAAATTACTGGAACCTGCAGCCCCGCCCAACGGTGGAGATTGCTATAATTAACGGCGTCGATCCCAGCCCCCCCCCCCGGCAACACCTGCCCCCTTGATTTAAAGGGACAGGGCTGGGTTTATTGCCAGCGCCTGAGGCGCCTCCCTTGAGGGGGAATGCCGACGGGAACAACGCAAATTTTCCACCTGCCATCCATGAGTCTCAGTTTGTGAGTGGTCCCATGTAAATAGAGCCTTTGTGCCTGACCTTGTACAAGTGGGGTACGAGGAAAATACCATGTAGACCTGCCCTCGTGGTGGGGGTTCAGTGGCTTCGGCCCTGGATCTTTACAAGTTAAGAGCGTTGATCCCAGGGGGCCATCCCCCAGGCAACACCTGCTCCCTCGATTTAAATGGGCAGGGCTGGGTTTATTGCCCAGTGCCTGAGGTGCCCCTTTGAGGGGGAATGTCGAAGGGATCAAAGCAATTTTTCACCCGCCACCCATCAGCTTCGGTGTGGGTGGTCCCATGTTAATAGGGCCTTGTGCCTAACCCGTACAAGTGGTACACGAGGTAAATACCAGTTAGACTAGTTGCCAGATATCGTACACCTAGAACAGGGTTTCTCAAAGTGATCTATCCCAGGAGTGGATATAACCTTGGCAAGGGGGACAAAAGCAAATGAGTCCACAGGGGGTGAATTTACTAGTTCGCATTTATAAATCTATTTATAGGAAAACAAAAAAATTCTGGGTCATGTAGACGAGCTGTCAAATATCGTACACCTAGGACAGGGCTTCTGAAAGTGGTTCATATAGCTCCCTGGGTGTAAATAAACCTCAGCAAAGGTGAAAAAACATAGTAATCCACAGGGGTGAATTTACTAGTTTGTATCTATATATCCATTTTTAACAGTAGAATAAATATTGCAGGTCATGTAGACTAGTTGCAAGATATCGTACACCTAGGCCAGGACTTCTCAGAGGAGTCCATATAGTCCCCTGAAGGCGCGTGGTCTAATGGTTAGAATCATAGGAAATGGACTCGTCGACCCGAGTTCTTTAAACTATGGCTGGGTGACCAGTCTAAGAGAAGGAAAACTCTGAATTCAAACCTGTTAAACCCGCTTCAGAAACTGACCTTGTGTTGTATCCTGCTCGTGTGGAGGGGTTGGTAAATATATATAGTCCCTTGGGGGTAAATAAAACCTTGGCAGGGGAACAAATGCATGGGAGTCTACAGGTGGTGAATTTACTTATTTGCATTTATAAAAAAATCCATTTGTAACAGAACTAATATTGCTGGATCATATGGACCAGTAGAATGCCTCATTGGGAGTGATTGACACTAGTGATGTGCCGTTCAAACACGACCTACTAAAAATACACAGATCTTTTAAATGAAAAAATATGTCTGGCTTTGATATGCCATTAAACAAAGAAACCGAACCAAACCAACATTAAAAAACTTGAAATTTTAATTGAAAACGATGTAAATATACGTGTATGTATGTAGCTCCGGCCCACGCCGGGGGTCCAGTGGCTTCGGCCCTGGATCTTTACGAGTTAATAGCGTCGATCCCAGGGGGCCATCCCCCCAGGCAACACCTGCCCCCTTGATTTAAGGGGCAGGGCTGGGTTTATTGCCCAGTGCCTGGGGCGCCCCCCTTTGAGGGAATGCCGACGGGATCGACGCAATTTTTCACCTGCCACCCCATGAGTCTCGGCTTGTGGGTGGTCCCAGATAAATAGGGCCTTTGTGCCTGACCCGTACAAGTGGGGTACGTGGAAAATATCATGTAGAGAAGGCAACAAGACATATCAGCCTCTCTATGAAGATAAAACGGAGTTCATGTGTTTTAAACAAGTTGGAGGCATCTCCACACTGGATGGTAAGCCTCTAAAATGTTGATAATGATATCTCAACTTATTTGAGTATATAAAATCAATCGGTTTTTTTTAATGACTATTTATACTAGCGAGAACTATGGATATACCACGGTACGATAATTTGGCTATTACAACGTTTGATGTGTTTACTTAAGAACTATAGCCAATAGTTCAATATGTAGAAACGTATGATAATCTCTGGCAAAATTATTTATTTCCTTTTCTCTTTTTTCTTCTTCATTCCCTTCTTTTTCTTTCTTTTCTATTCTATTGAAACAGATGATAAGTGTTATCGCTTCCTGTCTCTCACCTTTCTGTTTCTTCTATCTTTGTTTTTTCACTATTACAATAATATGGTCAATTATTTATCTGAGGTGATGACATAGAATAACATTTAAACACATGCATTCACATCTTATGAATAAAAACGGAATGTTCTATTATCGATCTATTGTGATGATAGGTTGGGACCCACATAGGTAAGTACTAGCATAATAATAATAATAATAATAATAATCAAAAGGAATAATAATAATAATAACTTTCATTTCTTTCTTTATTTTCTGCTTTCTTCTATTTCATTGAAGCAGACGTTAGCGCTATCGCTTCCTATCTCTCATCTTTCTTTCTTTCTTTCCTTTTCCCTCTGATCTGTAGCACATTCTTTTTCTTCCTTTTCTTTCCTCACAATTACAACGATATTGTCCATTATTTATCTGAGGCGATGACAGAGAATAACATTTGAACACATACATTCGTGTCTTATGAATCAAAACGGAATGATCCATTATTCATCAGGGGTGATGGCAGGGCGTGATACACGTATATAGCTACTAGCGTATTAATATATAGATGTTTCAAGGTTTTTCGTTGTTGCTTTTGGTAGTCAGTCAAGATTATTGGATTCAAGTATAATTAAACTTTTTGTAAATTGTGTTCTTCTTTAGTCAATTCCCTCCTAAAGGTATCCGCCCAGTCGGTGGGGCGTTAGAATGCACCGACTGCACCTCTGCATAGGGGTAAGACTCCCCCAATGGGCCAGCTGTTGGCCGTGGGTGGCGACCCGTGATGCTTAAGGATAGAACCCAGGTGGATGAGCAGTTCATGACTTGCAATACTCCACTTTGGCCCTACCTTGGGCTAGACGGGCGGTCAGAGAGGCCCCCTCCGATCAATTGGCTGGTTACGTCAAGCCCTAGCACCTATATGATTGCCCCAACCCTATTGCTCTTATGGCAAGCCCCAGCCCCTTTTTATCATATGGGTGCTAGAAGGTGGTGACTGAGGTCTACATGTCTGGGAATGACGTTAAACTCTATCTGATGGTGAGGTTCCTGTTTTGGAGGTTTGGGCAATATGGAGCACCCCTTCATCACCATTGCTCCCTGGTCCACTCTGACCCGGAGTGGTAGTACCTGTTAGGGTCCCATCTATGGGTTAAATACAAAAACATGAGTTGATAAACAAAATTGTATTATCCATTAAGAATTTGATTTATTTCAAAACTTTATCGGTATTAAATAACACACTGAGGTTGATATGCCGTAAAACCAAACAAACCAAACCAATCCTAAAGGTATTTTATCAAACTCAAAACGAGGCTGAACTACGACCCAAGCTAGAATGAAATCCCTCATGCATATAAAAGCAAACACCTATCACTTTTCAAAATTAAATCCTGTCTTACGTCACAGAATTACTTACCTTCAATATGCTAAGTCTAATTCTGTTTCTATGTATAAGGGGGTGGCGTGGTGTAGTGGTTAATTTGAAAAATATCAGAAAAAAATGTTTGCTTTGAAAAATACAGTGGTACCTTGACTAATGAGTGCCCCAATTTACGAGATTTCCGAGTTACTAGCTGTCACTCGGTTGATATTTTGCTTTAAGTTGAAAGCTAAAATTTCAGTTACGAGCTTCAGATACGCTTATGTTACTAAGTTAATTTAAATTCATTTAAGTTTCCAAATTTATTAAGTAAAAAAAAAATATTTATAAAGAAATAAACATTAAAACATATTGCAGAACATAATTCATTACATTTTATGTTGTTTTTTTATACAATACAGTGCTATTTTCTTATTAAAAAAAACGTAACAAAACAAATAAGGGTGTTTTTACAGCTGGAACGGATTCATGGCACATCAATTAATTTCAATGGGAAAATTGATTTGATATGCGAGAAAATTGAGTTACAAGCTGAACAAATTAAACTCGTAAGTCAAAGTGCCACTGAATTTAAAAATTGCTTCCTTCTAAAGGTATTTACCCACCCCACAACGAGACTGAAATACGACCCTAGATCGAATTTAGCATGCAACCCCTCAAGCATAAAAAAACAAAAACAACAACAACTTTAAAAATTAAATCCTGTCATGAATGACTTGCATACCTTCAATATGCTACGTTTTATAAGATTTTGTCTATGTATAAGGTTGGTCAGTGTTTAATGGCATGTCAACCTTTGTGGGTCATTTAATGACAGACACACACACACACACACACACACACACACACACACATATATATATATATATATATATATTATAAGAAGTTTGAGGTAAGTTGACTCGAGCCCTCCATTCTGAAGCGACACATGACGGACGCCATGGAAACATTTCCTACATTGAAGTCTGACCTGTGTGGCAGTACCTGTATGTCGAGGATTTCATATGTGTGATAGGGTACATAAAAACAAGCTGGATCCGTGGGCCATCTGCATGCTCACAACTGCTCACATCTGGACTACTTGTAGAAATGGCCTTATTCTGTCAAGAAGCGGCAATTACCACCATATATATATATATGTGTGTGTGTGTGTGTGTGCTATATTTGTAAGTAAACAGTGCTCAATATCATGGATAGAGCATTTATATCTAAGTTTAGGTAGTGTGAACATAGTCAACGACGCCTGGTTACTGACAGTTTCTCGCCTATGCGAGGCGAGAAACTACCAGTAATATAATATATATATATATACATATATATATATATATACTAGCACAAGTACCCGGTCCATGACTGGGGTAAAATGATTAAGAAACAAAAGAAGAAGAGAGGAGTAAGAGAGGAAAATAATTTAGCAAATTCTCATTAAATTAAGAAAAAAAAAAGTCACTGAGAATTCATACATTACAATGTTTGTTTATTTTACGAAAATATTAAAGCGGTCCAATCGTGGCGTAAATATAACTAAGCTAGTTTCACAGATCCATTACTACTGAATACCGATTTCGATTCTCGCTGGATGCCCCAAACTTTCGAACTTTAGTCACATCCTACCTGTGGGGGCGATTCGGGTAAATAAGGAATGCACCCCTTTGCGGTGTAACCTCCTACCCATGGCGAACGTGTTGGGTAAATGATGATGGTGTACCATCGTGATGCAATGGTTATTTTTTTAAATTTTCACTGTATGCACCTTACTTGTGAACTTATGTCTCATCCTACACATGATGAACAGGTCTGAAAACATCCCACGCGTGGCGAGCAGTTTGTGTAAAGAATAAGGGCGTACCATCATAGTGTAATTGCTAACAAGCTAGTCTCGCAAGTGTATTATTACTGAATATCGAGATCGATCCTCGGTGGATGCCTTATACTTGTGACTGTGTCACATCCTATCTGTAGCGAACGGGTTAAGTAACTACCTACATTTAGAATATCTAAAAAATATATTTACCCTAAACTCGTAAGTGGTTTCAACCAATTTTCTTATTCTTTGTGAGTTACAATATTAGAAAAAATGTTAGTCTATTCATATATTTTTTTTTTATCCCAGAAAAATGTAACAATACAAAATAATTAAAAATAGACATTTTTTCGTCATTCATTTTTTTTTTTGCGGGGAGGGGGAACATTTAGAATAGTACTTCAAATAAAAGGTACCCATTGGCCTCAAAGATTTCCATGACTTTAAAAAAAACCTCCCTTTTAAAACACATTCTTTAATTTATTCATTCCGTAAATCATTTAGCTATGGGCTCATCACTGAATCTTAACATACAAGTGAGTAGATAAATGTCTCTATCACAATTACTCTCCCATCTCTCTCTTGCTCACACAGAGAAACTAACATATATAACGAGAAGGTAATCAAGATATACACAGAGAGGGTTAAAGTGATAGGATCAGTGAGTGAGTGAGGGACGGGTCAGATTTTGACTTAATCGCTATTTACAACTAATTAGAACCAATCAAAATGGATTTTTCCAAACATAACTCAATCCTAAAAGCAAGGAATATTTTGGTATGTATTTTGTGTAATTAAACTAAACAGGTAAAAAGCCTTTATGAAACAAAAATTGATTCG
>CM042140.1:63492453-63602453 GCA_023376005.1 Doryteuthis pealeii | reverse complement strand
TAGGCAACCTGTCTAGTAGAAGGACAACTCTGAATTCAAATCTGTTTAAACTCCGTTTCGGGTGGTCACTACTAGAATAGGCTCACTCCTAATTAGTGATCTATTTCACTAATTGTTTTCTATTTATGTAACCATAACACACAAATAACGGCACATTGTAGCGAGATTTTTATTAGAGCAAGACACTTAAAATCCTCTAACTCAATGATAATTTTGTGAGGAATGTATTCGGGCTGAATTTTCATCCAATTCCGTGATATCTCGAAAATAAGAATGAAAATCTATTTAGAATACTGAATTGAAGCATCATTATAATCAAGGACCGCTGTTAAATAAAAGCCTAACGGTTCTACGAATCGTCTTGTATGTTACTAAAATTCTTATGATGTCTGAATTTATATAACCATAGGAGGGGTGTCTGTGGTGTAGTGGCTAACGTGCTCGACTGCCACATCGTAGTAAGTGAGTTCGAACACTAGTCGGCTATGACGTTCACTTTCAGACTAATACCCTTGGGAAGGTATGAACCTCCTCAACCCCCCCCAGCTATGGGTTGAATAGTAACACTACTGTTCGTCTATGAGGATAGCTGGGGGATGAAAGGGGTTCATACCTTTCCCAAAGGATATAAATCCGATAGCGAACGTAATTGCGTGACTGGAGTTCGAACTCGCATACTACGATGTCGCAGTTCAGCATGTTAGCCACTACAGCACGGGACCACCCCCGCCGTTTATTAAAATGTGACTGGGCTGCTATTTTTAACATATCTAACACTTGGGTTGTCTTTTTAATATTTTCAAAGAAATTATCTTGTAGGGGTTCATTAAGCTTTACTTAATTTGGTAAAGGCTAGAAATATGGGGCACTCAGTGAGAATTGGGCCCATCAACAATGGTGCCGCTAGCATATGTCACAATTAAATGTGTTCTGAATTTCTTTCGTCTTTCGTCTATTCTTTTTTTTTTTTTAAACTAAAGTTATCTTAATGAGGGATTTTTTTAAAGGAAAAGAGAAATCCTTGAAATCCTCCTCATCATCATCATCATCGTCAATAATAATAATAATAATAATAATAATAATAATAATAATAATAATAAAGATGAAGGCAAACGAAAAGATGGACAAATACCTGGACCTTGCCAGATAATTGAAAAAGCTGTAGAATATGAGGGTGAAAGTGATACCAATTGTAGTTGGTGCACTTGGAACGGTCCCAATAAACTTGGAAAAAAGACTGGAGGACCTGGAAATCAGAGGAAGAATTGAGACCATCCAGACTACTGCATTGCTGAAATCGGCTAGAATACTCAGAAGAGTCCTGGAGACCTGTGGAGACTTGTTGTCACTCAGACTCCAGTGAATACCATCAGCTAACGCTGATGTGAAAAACTCAGAAGGAGTGAAAATAATAATAATAATAACAATAATAATAATAATAATAATAATAATAATAATAATAATAATAGCAATTGTGACGTAGTGCTCCCCACTACCCTCGGCACTCTGGATAACGGGAGTATTAAACATTTGCTGAATTATGATTGACAGGTATCAGGTCAAAGGTGTTAACTGCAAAATATGGGGGAATAAAAAAAAATTGCGTGGGCGTTCGTTCATTGACTAGAGGCAATTACGTGGGATTTGAGAGATACGAATTTTCGGCAGTTGATAAAGATGAAATTCGAGTAGTTAGGATTTAAGGGAAACCGCACCCACCTCCCGCATTGAATGATTTGTAAATGAAAGGGTGTCTCCTTTCCTCTGTTGACTCGGCAATTTCACCTTACACCTTCTTTTGAGACCGGTCCAAAGAAAATGTAACCGCTTGAAATAAACGTGGGTGTTTTTTTGTGGCCAACGCTTCTTGTCGTTCCTTTCCAGTCATCAGATGTATAGGATATAGTATTTTAATGAATGCAAAAAATATTAATCTTCAATAATAATCTTTAGCTATACTAGGAAAATAATTGCCCCACCGGTGGTGTAAAAGTTAATTTTTGCCGTGCACTTTCGTAAAAAGATGTAAACAGATCTTTGAAATCTTATATCATTTTTATAATAGACATAAAAATAGTTTTGCTCTCAAAATTAAATAGATATGTTTTCTTTCTAATAAAACCAAGTTTCTAACAGCTGATTTCAAATTAATTCAAACATTTAAGGTTTTTTCTTTTGGGGGCGTCAAAATCGTTCTGTTTTGTATATCGTCTGTCATAAAACAAAATTTTGCGACAGACATAATCAAAACAGAAGTAAAACATTATGTAACTATTTCTTATTTGTTAATAATTTTCTCGTAAAACTCTATGCGTTAGATATCTTTAAATATATACTAAAATAAAACAAACTATATATAAATCAATAATACCGGGCATGTATTCATTAAAATTTGTTTTAACAAACAATCTGGACCGTTTTATGTTTCATACTTAATTTCTGAGTATATATGATAAAGGATTGTTCTTTATTCTATGTATTAATGATTTGTGACTATAAAATACCCATTGATAAACATACGCAATTCCCGAGGGTATTGTGACATAAGCAGTGATGTAGTTTCGGTTACAGACAGTAAGACACCGGATCTCCATTACACATACCCCCCCCATATATATATATATATATATATATATATATATATATATATAGAGAGAGAGAGAGAGAGAATGTGTGACACACACACACACACACACACACACACATATATATATATATATATATATATATATATACATATATATATATATATATATAAGTGGACTGGGTCGATGTTTATTAACACATTAAGTCATTTCTTCTAATTTACTGCAACACATTTGGCAAAATACATGTTTTGGATGAAAAGGAGGGAATCGTCAGTGATGTAATTTTCCTGGGTTCCTTAAAAAATTTCGGGTCTTTCAACATCGTATTTTCTAATTACCAATCGTATTATTCACTGATACACATGAACTTAATGAGAAATCTAACATAACCACCAGTTTATTACTATACATTAGGTAGCACCAATTTTCCCTGTGAAATTTACCCCCCCCCCTATATTTAACACAATGAAACTTGCATAAAGGTTAATATTATTTTGAAAAAATGTTGTCTATTCGAAATAGGAAACATTAAACACACTCCTGATGATTTTTTTAAAATTCAGCTCATGGAAATAATGAAAAATATGAACGAAAAACAATGTTTACAGTTTTGCACTGTTAAATCAATTGAAATTTAACGTAGCCAAAAACAAGTTATGACTAGAGGCTTTTTAAAAATTCTATGAAAAATCAATTAATGATTCGATTTTCACGAAAATTTTCATAGTTATTTACCTTTTGATGTAAATATGTCTGAAATAATTTTTTCCTAAAATACATTAGGGGAAATACAATTTTTTACGAGGTCTCCCACCCGCTATTTTATTTTATGAAATATGAAAAAATGAACCGACAAAAACGATTTTTACTTTTTTCTCTATAAAGATGAGAAAATCTGAACAATTATATCAGAAGATTTTTATAAGTTTCGATACCAGAGCTTTTTAGTAAAAGAACTATGAATACAGAATTCTGCTATAGAATATCAATTAAGAAATTGAACCCTGTTGTAAAAAAACGGACTGTTTTACTTATTTTTCAAGATAACGGTGAGTAACTTTTCCCTCAATCGGTTAATTTGATCTTTGAACTAACTATTCTTTGTAACAACTCTTTATGTCCGTTATTTATTTTTTGCGAGATTAAAAAAAGTTCAAAAATATTTACGTTTCTTCCTTCAATATGGCCTAAACTGATCACGTGACGTATTTTGGTGGTACCTACTATACATGAAGTAATTTATTCTTACACATGTAATTAATAAAAATTGTTCCTACCTATTTGTTTATAAAACGTCTTCGGCATAAAATAACCCAAACAAGGTTTGGCATGCTATAAAATTTAACCAGCCAACTCAATTTGTTTTATTTATTCAGCAAATCAAGTGGGTGAGATGCAAATGATTCTAATTTCTTTATCACATGTAACTCAATCGGTTTACTCTTAAATGATTTGAAATAAAATGTGTGACATTAAATTCGATACAGAAAGAATTTAAAAAAAATTTTTTTAAGTGAATAAAACCGCGTTGCATATTACCGATAATGGAAAAAGGTTTTAGAAATGAGATATACATTGATTGTATCGAGCCCCCACCCTGGGATGGGGGTCTTTTCATATTTAAATGCCACAGTGAATTTTATTGTCTGTTAATAAGGCCACACTTATTAAATTTGTAGAATCTTTACAATAAAATCTATAGCGAAGTTAAGCAGTGATGAGCCTGTTCATTACTTAATTGGGTGACCTCTTTATTGACACTAGGTACTGTAAGCAACCCGAGTCCTTTGTTTATCAAAATGACTTAATTGGGCATTAAATAACCCGATAAGGGTTGATATGCCGTAAGACAAAACAACCAAACCAAACCAAAATCTAAAGTTTACATTTTTAGTTAATAACTTAGTTCAAATTTGACGAACATATCCTACTTAAAACCGTTTTATGAGTATATATATATATATATATATATATATATATATATCTTTTTAGGATATGTGCTTAATTGAAGTCATACCTAATTTTGAAAATTAATTAGTTAATAATTAATGAATTTAGGCGGGCATATATGTTCAAATGTAAGGCTAAACAAATCGAGAAAATGTCAATCCCTGAATGTACATTTCGACCTATTAGGTCTCATCAGCAAGTTTATATATATATATATATATATATATATATATATATATATATATATATAGAGAGAGAGAGAGAGAGAGAGAGAGAGAGAGAGAGAGAGACGCTCCTGTTGTAATGGTTGTCTTCGTAGGAAATGGACACGACAACTCGAGTTCAAATCCTGGATGAGGCGGTTTGGGAAAGGTATGCATACAGCCATACTCCCTCCAGCTATGGGTAAATAGTAGGGATGTAATATGAGGAGATAATTGAGTGTTTGTAAACACTTTGACTACGTCAAAAAGTTCTGCTCCAATTCTTTTCATTTCCCAAACTGATTATTGCACAATTTGCATATCCTATGTTCTTCCGGTCATGGCTGGCCACCATTATTATTCTAGCGTGCGATGCATAGGATCACGTGGTTATTGCTTATCAAAAGTGCATTATGATTACTACAGAAAACCAAGATTATTATTAACTTGTGGGAACCGTGGATACACCACCGTATGATAATTCGACTATTACAACGTTTGATATGTTTACCTAAGAGCTATTTCAAAATAATTCAATATCTAAAAAGCATAATAATCTCTGGTGAAATTCTTTCCTTCTCCTTTCCTCTCTTTTTTTTTCTATATTTTTTCTAACTTTACTTTTTTTTTTTCTTTTCTGCTTCTTTTCTATTCATTGAAACAGACGATAAGTGCTATCGCTTCCTATCTCTCACCTTTCTTCTTTCTTTCTTTTTTTCCATCTTATGTGCATCACGTCCTTTTTCTTTCTTCACAATCGAAATGATATATTCAATCATTTAAGGTGAAGACAGAGAATAATATTTGAACACATGGGTACAACAGCGCGTGGGGTCTGAGAACTATTGATACCCGCTTTATTTTGATACCCGTGCACTAGATATCACCAATTTTCCCTGTGAAATTTACCCCCCTCACACACACACACTATATATTAACGCTATGAAACTTGCATTAAGATTAATATTATCTTGAAAATTTTTTGTCCATTCGAAAGAAGAAACATTAAAAAAAACTCTTGATGATTTTTAAAAATTCTTTCAGCTTACGGAAATAATGAAAATTATAAACGAAACACAATGTTTACATTTTTGCACCGTTAAATCAATTGAAATTTAATGTAGCCAAAAACAAGTTATGGCTACAGGCTTTTTTAAAAATTCTATGAAAAATCAATTAATGGTCCGATTTTCACAAAAGTTTCCGTAATTACTTACCTTTTGATGAAAATATGTCTGAAATAGTTTTTTTCTAAAAATATATTTGGGGAAATTTTTTTAAGAGGTCTACCCCACCTATATTATTTTATGAAATATGAAAAAAGGAACTGACAAGATTTTTAAGTTTCTATGCAATACTTTTTTTTAGTAAAAGAACCATGAATATAGAATTCTGCTAAAAAATATCAATAAAGAAACTGACCTCGTAAAAACATGGACTGTTTTACTTATTTTTCAAGATAATGGCGAGTAATTTTTCCCCAATCGGATAATTTGATCTTTGAATTAACTGTTTTTCTTTGTAATAACTCTTTATGTTCGTTATTTCTTTTCTGCAAGATTTTTTAAAAAGTTCAAAAATATTTACATTTCTTCCTTCAATATGGCCTAAATTGATCACGTGACGTATTTTGGTGGTACCTACTGTGCACGTATTGATCAGTGTATTTGATTATTTACCGTCAGTCAGCTATATCACCTGTAAATTTAATTATAAGTAAACTGAAACATACAGCAGTACCTTGACTTACGAGTTTAATTCGTTCCGCTCGTAACTCAATTTCCTGGTTTTGAAAAACTCACAAGGAGTGATATGATAATAATACAAACGGGTCACCTAATCCAACCAAGTAGACCAGAACTAGTTTTAGTTAATAAAAAAAATGAACTGGGACACTTGGTAGACTTCGCAGTTTCAGTAGAATAGTAAAAGAAGTTTAAAAATAGAGGAAAACGAAAAACTAGATAAATACCAAGACCTTGCTAGAGAGTTTGTTTGTTTTTTCATTTGTGAAACAAGAAGGTGACAATAATACAAATCATAGTTTTAACACTGAGGAATCCCGAAAAAGCTGGCAAATAAATTGATGGAGCTGTAAACCAGACAACAACATTGTCTAAAATGACTAGAAGAGTCCTGTCGAGACGAGAAGACTTGTTGTCACTCTGACTTCAGAGAGAAAGAAAAAAAACGCCAGTAACCGCTAATATGAAAATTCGCAAGGAGTAAATAATAAGAGATAATATCGCTGTTTTAGCAAAGTATAATAGTAGAGTGAAAAATTGTGGGGGATGTCTGGACCTTGCTCGAGAGACACAACTTTAAGACATAAAAATGGCAGTTTTGAATGGGACTTGGGACCACCAGAAATAAGAAAATGGATTATTTCCTTTACGTCTAAAATAAACAAAGGGAAACCACTCTTGACTGATAAATTGTTTATTTATTTTCCCATTAAACTAACCCTAACCCTAGACCCTAACTCTAACCTTAACCACTTTTTTCCTAGTAGATCAATAAATAAATAAATAATTTATCAGTCAAGAGTAGTTCCCCTTTGTTTATGTTAGATTTATAGGAAATAACCAGAACAGGATTTGTAAAATAAAAAAATCTAGAAGAACTGAAAATCCGATTGATAGATTGATTTTAACGGCATGTCAACCCGTCTGGGATTATTTTATGCCATGAGTTTAGGGAATTGAGTTCACATTTTTACATTTTTATGTGTTATTTCTTAAGAAGAGTATTTCTATCTGATATAAATAATTTACAAACAGATCTATTTGACCCAGATGGGACTCTTAACAGGTACTACCTCTCCGGGTCAGAGTGGAAATGGGAGTAATGACAATTATGAAGTACTCCTCATTCCCCATAACCTCAGAACTGGCGCTTCACAATCAAATGCAGTTTAGTTTCATCCCCAGAACAATCTTTTATGGGGATGTCTTATCACTCTACAGGGGACACAGTAAGCGTATTCTTATCCCTACAGACAGGACATTGGAAATCTGAGGAAGAATTATAATCATTCAAATGACAATTAAAATCATCTAGAATACTGAGCAAGTGCTGGAGTTTTGAAAGACTTGATGTCACTTCCAGTAAGGAAGACAGACTTATTGGCGCAAAAAAAAAAACTTAGCGAGTAGTACAAATATTTATTTTAATTCTTTTTCCATAAGAACAGAGCCTAAACTTACATATAAAAAAATTATGATTTTTTAAAATTATAACAATGAAATAAATCTCGTTAAAAAGAGCACATTTTCAAGAGAAAAAAACGGCAAAAATGCTCTATTTTGACAGATACGGATTTTTTATTTTTTTAAAAATTATTCCGTTTTAAAGACTATACGTAAAACAAATAATTTCTACACCTGTTTTGGTAGACTTTGAATTCAGGGGCGTAATTTTTTACCATAATCTACTGGACAGATGTTAGTGGAATATGAAATGAAATCCCATGTATTTTTTTTTAATTTCTGGACAAAACTGGGATTGATACTTTTGATAAAAATGAAACTCAAAGGAAGAAAAAAATAACTTAGTACGTTAATTCATTCATTAGTTTTTTTTTTTGTTTTTTTTTAATTAAAGGACAACATTAATTGATGTTGTAAAGTTGTTGCGTAGTGATTCTAATCAACATCAATTGATGCTGTCTTTTAATTTAAAACAAAAACAAACAAAAACTTATAAATGAATTAAAGTCGTTATGTTTTCCTTAGTGTTTCATTTTTATTAAAAGTATTAATCCCAGTTGAGAAATTAAAAATATATATATTGGACTTGATTTCATATTCCACTAACTTCAGTCCGGTAGATTATGGTAAAAATTTACGTCCCTGAATTCACAGTATACCCTGGTTGATTTTTTTTTGTTTAATTTTTTTTTTTTCATTCTTCCTCTGTATAATACAGCAAAAATTACGTTTAAAGACTGTGAAACAAATAATTTTTACACCTGAGTTTAAAAAAATCATTCCTCTCTCTATAATACATCTTTAATCTATAATATATTAATATAATATAATAACATAATATAAATATATTAATCTATAATATATTTAAAATTACGTTAAGTTTCATTCATTTTTTGCAAATTTTGTTCATGAGGGTAAAAAAAAACGTAAATCTTTGGGTATTCCTACAATGTTTACTAGTGTTGTTCGTTAAAGTTAAAAAAATCATTTTAAATAGTTTTCATTATTCATAAAAAGCGAAAAGAAAAAGAAATCGCTGGCGATTTTTTTGAAAAATACGACATAAACGAAGTTAAAAATAGTTATGTTGTTATCAAAATATAGGCTGTAGTGTAAAAAAGACTCACTCTCAGTGTTTTAAAAAGTCGAAAAACATGACATACTTACTGTGTTTTCCACTGAGCAAGTGTAGGCGAAATAAAAATCCACAGTGACCGCGGCAGCTAATATTCAGTTTTTTTTTTTTAAATGTTTCTCTTGCTTGTTAAATGTTACTTTAGTCTTTTACTTATGGTCTTCTCTTGCTTTGCTTGTATGTCTCTGTGGGCGCAGGTTATATTTTCACTGTCTCTCTTTTCTTTGTCTAAAAAAGTAACTTGGGTTACGTTAAACGTTGAAAACTTTGTATTTAAAAAAAAAGAAGAGACCTTTTAACGATGCAATCTCCCAAAAGTAGAGGAAGGTGTGTGAAATAGTAAATAGTAGTAGTAGTAGCAATAATAATAATAATAATAATAATAATAATAATAATAATAAGGGCGACAAGCGGCCGCACAACCTGTCTGTCGGCTCAGTGTCTTAAAATTAAGGAAGGGCGGAAGATTGTGTCAACCAGCTGGGACAACCTACGCAGACGACAGAGCTGGGACAAGGTACGCACGAGCGCATGTTCTCTTTCTTTCTTTCTTTCTTTCTTTCTCTCTGTCTCTGTCTCTGTCTCTCTGTCTATCTATCTATCTCTCCCTCGCTTTTTACACCCACACCCACACGTTTTGTGAATAGTTGAGCCTGTATATATTGCGTGTGTTTTCATCTATCTATCTATCTATCTATCTATCTATCTATCTATCTATCTATCTATCTATTTCAATCAGTTCACAACACATCTATCTATCTATCTATCTATCTATCTATCTGTTCACAATACATCTATCTATCTATTAATGTTTGTATGTATGTATGTATGTATCTATGTATCTATCTATTTATCTATTTCGCTCTGTATCTATCTATCTATCTATTATCTATCTATCTATCTATCTATTTCAGTCAGTTCACAACACATCTATCTATCTATCTATCTATCTATCTATCTATTTCAATCAGTTCACAACACATCTATCTATCTATCTATCTATCTATCTATCTATCTATCTGTCTGTTTGTCTGTCTGTTCACAACACATCTATCTATCTATTAATGTATGTATGTATGTATGTATGTATTTATGTATTTATCTATTTCGCTCTGTTCACATCTATCTATCTATCTATCTATCTATCTATCTATTTCCCTCTGTGTTCTAGATTATCTTATTTTGTCATTGGAGGATTATAATCCTTCCACGGATTTCCAACGCCTTTTAGGCGGAACTTAGAATACGCTGTCTGTATCCTCTGCCGAGAGGGTTACCCTACCCCACCGCGCAAACGTAAAATGGGGGTGTTCAAAAGGGTATGACACTAAATTGCATCTGATTGTAAGGCTCCAGTTTTTGAGCCATGGGGAGTGTGGAGTAATCCTTCATTGCCATTACTCCTAAATCTTATTGGCCAATTGATCTGTTTTAAAACTATTCGTATTCGATAGGACCGTGGTTTTAAAAAATCAAAAACTACACAATATATATATAAATATATATATATAATATATATATATATATATATTAAAAAAGAAATAAAGGAAAGAAAGTATAGAATGGATAAAATAGGATATTTTAATCAATTTTACTTACACGTGTTTCGGTCAGGAGTTTATCCATGTGTACATTATTCAAGCTATTATTATTTTTTAAATAACCCATTTGAACACTCTCTTCACGTGATTTTTTAAAAAAGTTCTTTTTTCGAATATTTTCAAAAATTCTCTGCTTTCCAACGAATTTCATTAAAAAAAATAAGGATTTACTCTGAAGAAGATCGAATCTTCTTTGTGTGCGGAACATTTCTACATTTTTTCTATTATCATTATTTCATTTCATTAGGTTATTTAAAAATGATAATAGTTTGAATAATGTACACATGGATAAACTCCTGACCGAAACACGTGTAAGTAAAATTGATTAAAATATCCTATTCTATCCATTCTATACTTTCTTTCCTTTATTCATTTATCAACATACCGTCGGATTCACTTCCATTTAATTTTACTCACTCACACACACACACACACACACACACACCACACACACACACACACATATATATATATATATATATATATATATATATATAAGTAAGTAAAGTAAAGTCGTCGGGGCGGCCTAAAGTCGGTATCAGCCAGTCAGCGAGGGAGTCTATCCCCTTTTCAATGGCTAGCCAAGGAGATGTTTTAGCGTTTGAGGTGGAGCGCCACACCTACCATCTCCTTACTTTACCGCACAGATCCCTGTGCTACTCATACGCTGAGTTGGCGGGGACCGGTATCGAACTAGGAACCTTGTGGTTTCTAATGAACGTTAGGTACCACCAATTTTCCCTGTGAAATTTACCGCCCTATATTTAACACAATGAAAAGGTTTTTGTCCATTCGAAGAGGAAACATTAAGCAAACTCCTGATGATTAAAAAAAAAATTCAACTTAGGGAAATAAGGAAACTTATAAACGAAAAACAAGGTTTACATTCTTGCAACGTTAAATCAATTGAAATTTAACGTTGCCAAAAACAAGTTATGACTAGAGGCTTTTTTTAAAAATTCTATGAAAATTCAATTGATGATCCGATTTTCCACGAAAGTTTCCAGAATTGCTTACCTTTTGATGATAATATGTATGAAATAGTCAGTTCCTAAAATATATGAGGGGAAATATTTTTACGAGGTCTCCCTACCACCCATATTCTTTTATGAAATATGAAAAAATGAACCGACAAAAAACGATTTTTACTTTTTTTCTATAAAGATTAGAGTCTGAATAATTATATCAGAAGATTTTTATAAGTTTACCTGCGAGAGTTTTTGTTTAGTAAAAGAACCATGAATACAGAATTCTGCGAAAAATACCAATAAAGAAACTAACCGTGTTGTAAAAAACGGACTGTTTTACTTATTTTTCAAGATAACAGTGAGTAATTTTTCTCCAGTCGGATAGTGTGATCTTTGAATTAACTGTTTATCTTTGTAACAACTCTTTATGTTCGTTATTTTTTTTTTGCGAGAATTTTAAAAAAAAGTTAAAAAAATATTTACGTTTCTTCCTTCAATATGGCCTAAACTGATCACGTGACGTATTTTGGTGGTACCTAATGAACGTACAGTGAACACGCTGCCCTAAATAATCCAAGATGGTTTGACCTGCCGTTGAAATCAATCAGTCAATCATCTCTGTCTGTCTGTCTGTCTGTCTCTCTCTCTTTAATGTGTAAATGTATCACATTTTTTAAAACTTTACTCCTAGAGACCGTAGCCCAACATACCATACATTTTGAAATCAGACCGACTGCGTGAGCAAATTAAAACATTCTGGCAAATCGCGACATGCAATCCTGAAATTTTGGATCCCCAAATTTAATTACTAAGCTTGTTTTTGTCGATTTTACGTAGTTTTGCGACGATTTATTTATTTATTTATTTTTTTGATAATTTTTTATAATTTAGAAATAACATCTGCGAATAACTAGCTTAAATGCCACCTGACATGGCCGCGTTTAATCACTGTTTATTTCAAATTTCCCCAAATCAGCTAATTATTGGATTTTAACAAAATTTCCCATCCATAAATCAATAAAGGACATTTCCCCTCATAATTATGAAAATGATTTTTTTAAAATTGTTTTNCTCTTTTTTGTGTTATTTTCTTAAGAAGAGTATTTCTATCTGATATATAATATTTACAAACAGATCATATTGACCCAGATGGGACTCTTAACAGGTACTACCTCTCCGGGTCAGAGTGGAAATGGGAGTAATGACAATTATGAAGTACTCCTCATTCCCCATAACCTCAGAACTGGCGCTTCACAATCAAATGCAGTTTAGTTTCATCCCCAGAACAACTCTTTTATGGGGATGTCTTATCACTCTACAGGGGACACAGTAAGCGTATTCTTATCCCTACAGACAGGACATTGGAAATCTGAGGAAGAATTATAATCATTCAAATGACAAATTAAAATCATCTAGAATACTGAGCAAAGTGCTGGAGTTTTGAAAGACTTGATGTCACTTCCAGTAAGGAAGACAGACTTATTGGCGAAAAAAAAACTTAGCGAGTAGTACAAATATTTATTTTAATTCTTTTTCCATAAGAACAGAGCCTAAACTTACATATAAAAAAATTATGATTTTTAAAAATATAACAATGAAATAAATCTCGTTAAAAAGAGCACAATTTTCAAGAGAAAAAAAACGGCAAAAATGCTCTATTTTGACAGATACGGATTTTTTATTTTTTTAAAATTTTCCGTTTTAAAGACTATACGTAAAACAAATAATTTCTACACCTGTTTTGGTAGACTTTGAATTCAGGGGCGTAATTTTTTACCATAATCTACTGGACAGATGTTAGTGGATATGAAATGAAATCCCATGTATATTTTTAATTTCTGGACAAAACTGGATTGATACTTTTGATAAAAATGAAACTCAAAGGAAAAAAAATAACTTAATACGTTAATTCATTCATTAGTTTTTTTGTTGTTTTTTTAATTAAAGGACAACATTAATGATGTTGTAAAGTTGTTGCGTAGTGATTCTAATCAACATCAATTGATGCTGTCTTTTAATTTAAAACAAAAACAAACAAAAACTTATAAATGAATTAAAGTCGTTATGTTTTCCTTAGTGTTTCATTTTTATTAAAAGTATTAATCCCAGTTGAGAAATTAAAAATATATATATTGGACTTGATTTCATATTCCACTAACATCAGTCCGGTAGATTATGGTAAAAATTTACGTCCCTGAATTCACAGTATACCCTGGTTGATTTTTTTTTGTTGTAATTTTTTTTTTTCATTCTTCCTCTGTATAATACAGCAAACATTACGTTTAAAGACTGTGAAACAAATAATTTTTACACCTGAGTTTAAAAAAATCATTCCTCTCTCTATAATACATCTTTAATCTATAATATATTTAATATAATATAATAACATAATATAAATATATTAATCTATAATATATTTAAAATTACGTTAAGTTTCATTCATTTTTTGCAAATTTTGTTCATGAGGGTAAAAAAAAACGTAAATCTTTGGGTATTCCTACAATGTTTACTAGTGTTGTTCGTTAAAGTTAAAAAAAATCATTTTAAATAGTTTTCATTATTCATAAAAAGCGAAAAGAAAAAGAAATCGCTGGCGATTTTTTTGAAAAATACGACATAAACGAAGTTAAAAATAGTTATGTTGTTATCAAAATATAGGCTGTAGTGTAAAAAAGACTCACTCTCAGTGTTTTAAAAGTCGAAAAACATGACATACTTACTGTGTTTTCCACTGAGCAAGTGTAGGCGAAATAAAAATCCACAGTGACCGCGGCAGCTAATATTCCAGTTTTTTTTTTTTTTAAATGTTTCTCTTGCTTGTTAAATGTTACTTTAGTCTTTTACTTATGGGTCTTCTCTTGCTTTGCTTGTATGTCTCTGTGGGCGCAGGTTATATTTTCACTGTCTCTCTTTTTCTTTGTCTAAAAAGTAACTTGGGTTACGTTAAACGTTGAAAACTTTGTATTTAAAAAAAAAGAAAGAGACCTTTTAACGATGCAGTCTCCCAAAAGTAGAGGAAGGTGTGTGAAATAGTAATAGTAGTAGTAGTAGCAATAATAATAATAATAATAATAAGGGGACAAGCGGCCGCACAACCTGTCTGTCGGCTCAGTGTCTTAAAATTAAGGAAGGGCGGAAGATTGTGTCAACCAGCTGGGACAACCTACGCAGACGACAGAGCTGGGACAAGGTACGCACGAGCGCATGTTCTCTCTCTTTCTTTCTTTCTTTCTTTCTTTCTTTCTTTCTTCTCTCTGTCTCTGTCTCTCTGTCTATCTATCTATCTCTCCCTCGCTTTTTACACCCACACCCACACGTTTTGTGAATAGTTGAGCCTGTATATATTGCGTGTGTTTTCAATCTATCTATCTATCTATCTATCTATCTATCTATCTATTTCAATCAGTTCACAACACATCTATCTATCTATCTATCTATCTATCTATCTGTTCACAATACATCTATCTATCTATTAATGTTTGTATGTATGTATGTATGTATCTATGTATCTATCTATTTATCTATTTCGCTCTGTTCACATCTATCTATCTATCTATCTATCTATCTATCTATCTATCTATCTATTTCAGTCAGTTCACAACACATCTATCTATCTATCTATCTATCTATCTATCTATCAGTTCACAACACATCTATCTATCTATTATCTATCTATCTATCTATCTGTCTGTTTGTCTGTCTGTTCACAACACATCTATCTATCTATTAATGTATGTATGTATGTATGTATGTATTTATGTATTTATCTATTTCGCTCTGTTCACATCTATCTATCTATCTATCTATCTATCTATCTATTTTCCCTCTGTGTTCTAGATTATCTTTTTTGTCATTGGAGGATTATAATCCTTCCACGGATTTCCAACGCCTTTTAGGCGGAACTTAGAATACGCTGTCTGTATCCTCTGCCGAGAGGGTTACCCTACCCCACCGCGCAAACGTAAAATGGGGGTGTTCAAAAGGGTATGACACTAAATTGCATCTGATTGTAAGGCTCCAGTTTTTGAGCCATGGGGAGTGTGGAGTAATCCTTCATTGCCATTACTCCTAAATCTTATTGGCCAAATTGATCTGTTTTAAAACTATTCGTATTCGATAGGACCGTGGTTTTAAAAAATCAAAACAACTACACAATATATATATATATATAATATATATATATATATATATATATATATTAAAAAAAGAAATAAAGGAAAGAAAGTATAGAATGGATAAAATAGGATATTTTAATCAATTTTACTTACACGTGTTTCGGTCAGGAGTTTATCCATGTGTACATTATTCAAGCTATTATTATTTTTTAAATAACCCATTTGAACACTCTCTTCACGTGATTTTTTAAAAAGTTCTTTTTTCGAATATTTCAAAAATTCTCTGCTTTCCAACGAATTTCATTAAAAAAAATAAGGATTTACTCTGAAGAAGGTCGAATCTTCTTTGTGTGCGGAACATTTCTACATTTTTTCTATTATCATTATTTCATTTCATTAGGTTATTTAAAAATGATAATAGTTTGAATAATGTACACATGGATAAACTCCTGACCGAAACACGTGTAAGTAAAATTGATTAAAATATCCTATTTTATCCATTCTATACTTTCTTTCCTTTATTTATTTATCAACATACCGTCGGATTCACTTAATTTTACTCACACACACACACACACACACACACACACACACACACACACACACATATATATATATATATATATATATATATATAAGTAAGTAAAGTAAAGTCGTCGGGGCGGCCTAAAGTCGGTATCAGCCAGTCAGCGAGGGAGTCTATCCCCTTTTCAATAGCGCTAGATCAAGGAGATTGTTTTAGCGTTTGAGGTGGAGCGCCACACCTACCATCTCCTTACTTTACCGTACAGATCCCTGTGCTACTCATACGCTGAGTTGGCGGGGACCGGTATCGAACTAGGAACCTTGTGGTTTCTAATGAACGTTAGGTACCACCAATTTTCCCTGTGAAATTTACCGCCCTATATTTAACACAATGAAAAAGGTTTTTGTCCATTCGAAAGAGGAAACATTAAGCAAACTCCTGATGATTAAAAAAAAAATTCAACTTAGGGAAATAAGGAAACTTATAAACGAAAAACAAGGTTTACATTCTTGCACCGTTAAATCAATTGAAATTTAACGTTGCCAAAAACAAGTTATGACTAGAGGCTTTTTTAAAAGATTCTATGAAAATTCAATTGATGATCCGATTTTCACGAAAGTTTCCAGAATTGCTTACCATTTGATGATAATATGTATGAAATAGTCAGTTCCTAAAATATATGAGGGGAAATATTTTTACGAGGTCTCCCTACCACCCATATTATTTTATGAAATATGAAAAAATGAACCGACAAAAAACGATTTTTACTTTTTTTCTATAAAGATTAGAGTCTGAATAATTATATCAGAAGATTTTTATAAGTTTACCTGCGAGAGTTTTTGTTTAGTAAAAGAACCATGAATACAGAATTCTGCGAAAAAATATCAATAAAGAAACTAACCGTGTTGTAAAAAACGGACTGTTTTACTTATTTTTCAAGATAACAGTGAGTAATTTTTCTCCAGTCGGATAGTGTGATCTTTGAATTAACTGTTTATCTTTGTAACAACTCTTTATGTCCATTATTTATTTTTTGCGAGATTAAAAAAAAATTC
The DNA here is from genome assembly GCA_023376005.1 of Doryteuthis pealeii. Classification (NCBI taxonomy): domain Eukaryota; kingdom Metazoa; phylum Mollusca; class Cephalopoda; order Myopsida; family Loliginidae; genus Doryteuthis; species Doryteuthis pealeii. Next base: position 63,585,103 of record CM042140.1, on the reverse strand, counting down.
AAAAATATTTACGTTTCTTCCTTCAATATGGCCTAAACTGATCATGTGACGTATTTTGGTGGTACCTAATGAACGTACAATGAACACGCTGCCCTAAATAATCCAAGATGGTTTGACCTGCCGTTGAAATCAATCAGTCAATCATCTCTGTCTGTCTGTCTGTCTGTCTCTCTTTAATGTGTAAATGTATCACAATTTTAAAACTTTACTCCTAGAGACCGTAGCCCAACATACCATACAATTTTGAAATCAGACCGACTGCGTGAGCAAATTAAAAACATTCTGGACCAAATCCGGACATGCAATCCTGAAATTTTGGATCCCCAAATTTAATTACTAAGCTTGTTTTTGGCGATTTTACGTAATTTTGCGACGATTTATTTATTTATTTTTTTTTTTGATAATTTTTATAATTTAGAAATAACATCTGCGAATAACTAGCTTAAATGCCACCTGACATGGCCGCGTTTAAGCACTGTTTATTTCAAATTTCCCCAAATAAGCTAATTATTGGATTTTAACAAAATTTCCCATCCATAAATCAATAAAGGACATTTCCCCTCATAATTATGAAAATGATTTTTTTAAAATTGTTTTATTGTCATACGCCAACTCCCACCAAATCATTTTGTTTAATCTATCTATCTATCTATCTATCTATCTATGGTCTGTTCCTATCTATCTATCTATCTATCTATATTGATTTGTTCCTATCTATCTATCTATCTATCTATCTTGGTCTGTTCCTATCTATCTATCTATCTATCTATCTATCTCTTTCTTTTTCTTTCTTTCTTTCTTTATTTCTTTCTTTCTTTCGAGCTGAAGTTATGTGTTAAACTATGATATAATGCAATACAATTCGTTATTGTAATTTATCTATTTTCTTTTTTAATAAAATGTTTACTTCCTTACATTGACTAATCATCCTACCCTACTCTATCACGATTTCCTACCCACACGATTCCTGTTTTTGCCGGGCACGTGCGTGTATGTAATTTTGAAAATTATCGAACCATTCATTGTGGTCATCCAAGCAATCTTATTTTCAAATTTCTTTCTTTTCTTTCTTTCTTTCTTATTTTGTTTATTTCTTTTCTTTTTATATAGAAAAATACGTCACATGATCAGTTTAGGCTATATTGAAGGAAGAAACGGAAATATTTTTTAACTTTGTCTTTTAAAATCTCACAAAAAAAGAAATAACGAACATAAAGAGTTGCTACAAAAGAAAAACAGTTAATTCAAAGATAACACTATCCGATTGGGGAAAAATTACTCCCCGTTATCTTGAAAAATAAGTAAAACAGTCCATTTCTTTACAACATGGTTCAATTTCTTTATTGATATTTTTTAGCAGAATTCTGTATACATGGTTCTTTTACTAAAAAGCTCTTGCATTGGAACTTATAAACATTTTCTGACATAATTACTCAGATTCTTTATAGAAAAAAAGTAAAAATTGTTTTTTGTCGGTTCATTTTTTCATATTTCATAAAATAAAATACGGGGTGGAGATCTTGTAAGAAATTATTTCCCCTAATATATTTTAGAAAATGACTATTTCAGACATATTTTCATCAAAAGGTAAGCAATTCTGGAAACTTTCGTGAAAATCGGACCATTAATTGATTTTCATAGAATTTTTTTTAAAGCCTCTAGTCATAACTTGTTTTTAGCAACGTTAAATTTCAATTGATTTAACGGTGCAAAAATATAAACATTGTTTTTTTTTCTTTATAAGTTTCATTATTTCCGTAAGCTGAAAATTTAAAAAGAAAATCATCACAAGTTTGCTTAATGTTTCTTCTTTTGAATGGACAAAACATTTTCAAGATAATATTAACCTTTATGCAAGTTCTATTGTGTTAAATATAGGCGGTATGTGTGTGTGTGTGGGGGGGGGATTTCACAGGGAAAATTGGTGGTACCTTATGATTATTTAATCATCTTTCTTTTTTTGTTTGTTTCTTTCATGACTTTATATAATTTCTTTCTTTTTTATCTAATACTGCAATTTCTTTCTTTCTTTCTTTTTTTTTTTTTTCTTTCTTTCAGTTATAGAAATACACAAGGGATACCCAATTTTTCGTCTGCTAATCATTTTAAAAACGAATTAAAATTAATTAAATCGATTATTTAAGGACAAATTGTTGTGTAAGTCGAAAAGTAATAACATAATGAGCACCAATAAAAAAGTAAAATAATATTACACCTGTAATTTATCTTTAAGACATTTAAAACGATTTTTCGGTCAATTTCGATCGTGTTCGGTCTGAAACGCCGTTTAAAAATGGTGTGTTTACAAAAATCAGGGAATTATCCGATTTTAATGAAATTTTCAGTATTGATTTATCAATGAATGACTTTTATAATGCTTCAGTTATTTTATTTCAAAACTTTAATTAATTTTTTCTTCCATGATAAATTAATATATAAAATTCATTTAAAATATGAGCAGCAAAATTTTAAGTTTAAAATGTCATATTATTAGATTCTAAAAAAAATATTTTAACTACTTTACTTTAGTATCAATCACCCATATTTTTTTGGTCGAAAACTGTAGTGGAAATTTAGCACCCCCCCCCCTTGAAACGGAACAAATATTGATGTATATTTTTTTTATTTCATAGAATAATAGCCAATTAAATAATTTTCGAACTAAGTAAAAAAAAAAAATTTTTTAAATAAAAAATTTTTTAGTTTTTATTTTCATTTTATTTTTCGATTTTCGGTACTATTTACTGCCCGAGCAGATTCTTAAAAAAAAAATTTCTTCTATTTACACCTTCGATCTTTTGTCTTTTTATTTATGCAGAAAATAGTATCAGTCACATATATACCACACCGATATTTTGCGCCCAAAAAACGGGGGGGGGGGGTAAAAGGTAAGTGACCTGAAAAAAATCAGAAAGTTTTGAAATAAAATAACTCATACTTTATATAATTTATTCATTGATAAATCAACACTGAATATTTCATTACAATCGGATAATTCTCTGATTTTCTTGGGGGGGGGGAATTATATTGAAAAACACCTATTTTTCGACGAATTGGGTATACCTAAAATACACGATCTTTTTCTTTCATGTATGTGTATACGGAGATACTCTTTCTTTTTCTTTCTTTCTTTCTTTCTTTCTTTCTTTTCTATTTATCTGCACTTTCTGTCAAAGTATGGGTGCGCGCTTAGCGTATCGGTTATCGTCCGAGGAAATTGAATTGGCGACCCGAGTTCAAATCCTGTTTAATTTCACCTCGCGCTAATGACCCTTGGGAAAGGCAAGAATATATATGTTCTCCCCCCCCCCAGCTCTGGGTAAAATAGTAGGACAGCCTGGGTTATTTAACTTTAGTTAGGCAACCAGACTAGGAGAAGTAAAACTCTGAATTTAAACCAGCTTTGCTTCGCTTAATAATTGACCTTGTGTCACATCTTGGTCGCGGTAGAGGGGTTAGGCAAATGCATACTTTCAAAGTATTCAACAGAAGAATACAGATAAGTAAAATAAGAGGGATGGTGTAAAACAGAAATATTATTTTTGGTTTAAAGAATGTAATGAGGCTAATTTTTATCTTATTTTTCAGGTTAGCAACATTGATTGAAAATCAGCAGATCAACGGCAATTCTCACCGATAAAAGTCAGATCTGATGGGGGTCCTCACACTTTTCGCATTTCCTTCAATTCGTAATGTGACCAGTCTACCAGAACGGGGTCCATCTCTCACAGTTTCTCTGCCATCCAAAAATGACTCCAAGCAAAAAACAAAAAAACAAAAAAAGATAGAATAAAAAATAGAAAATAAAATAAAATAATAGATAAATAAATAAATAGGTACATCAATAAATAATAGGGTGGCCCAAAATTAGCCCAAAATGCGTTTTTGATAAAATGACTTTAGCCCCCCTACAGAAAATAATTTACCAAAAATCAAGAAATTATCGGATTTTAATGAAATTTTCAGTGTTTATTTATCAACGAATGATCTTTATAATGCATTATTTATTTTATTTCAAAACTTTATCATTTTTTTCAGGTCACTTAATTTTGACCCCCCCCCCCCCCATGTTGGGGGCGTAACATTTTTTCGAGTTGATCTTATACTGTACTAATTACAGTATAAATAAAGAGATAAAAGACCGAAGTTATGAATAGAAACAAAAAAAATTTTACGGTGGCTTTTCTATGAGAAAATAAGTACCGAAAATTGTAAAATAAAATGTAAAAAATAATAGATAATTAATTTTTTGGAGATTTCTTTTTTATTCATTTCGATAATTATCTAATTGGCTATTATCTTATGAAAGAAAAAGTTATACATTGATATTTTTCTGCTTAAAAAAGGTGGGGTACATTTTCAATAGAGTTTTTCTTCAAAACTTATTACTTTTTGCACCTAAAATAAGGTTTGCATTAAATAGATATTTATTTCTAGAATTTAAAAATATAACATTTTAAACTTAACATCAGGCTTTTCATATTTTATATGAATTTTATATATTAATTTTTCATAGCAAAAATACTAAATTAAAGTTTTGAAATAAAATAACTGATGCATTATAAAATTCATTAATTGATAAATCAATACTGAAAATTTCATTAAAATCGGATAATTACCTGATTTTTGTTAAGTTTTTATTTTGCAATCGCGAATGTTACATTAAAATTGTAAACAAGCGCCTGAAACCATTGAAAAGGAGACAGAATGGCAGATCGCATCGAAATTTACCAAAACAAATAGTTTTAAATGTATTAAAAACAAACTGCAGGTGTAATGATATTTTTCTTTTTTTAATGATGGTCATTATGATAATAATGTGGCCCGCACACGTTATTTTTTCAATTATCTGGCCTACCATGAAAAAAGGTTGGTGATCCCTGTTATAAATGAACACTAGACTTGATATATGTTTTGAGGTCTTTATTTTAAAACCTATGGTAACCGCACACGTGGAGAGGAATAGCTCACCGGAAGGACGCCATTTTCCGCCCATCTCATTTGCTAGTTCACAGCTAACTCTGAATATCCAACTCTGCTAACCCGTTCTCCCAATTTGACTGACCAATCCGAGAACAGCTACAAAAAGGTCAGCTAAAGGTGAAGCCTTGTCTATTATTTTACAGGCATTTTCCATGACTCTTCTTCTAAAAGAATTACCTTTTGAATTCTAAATTACCGTACATAATCAATAGGCCACCTATTACTTATGTAACAATTCCTCACCAATCATTCTCACTATCAAACATTGATCAGATCTGATGGGAGTTCTACGCACTTTTGTCACATTTCTTTCAGTTCATGACGTTGTTGTATACCCATTTTTTTCTGGGTATATATTATGTACAGGGGGGTCCGTGTCTTGTTCTCTATTCTTTTTATGGAGACATCTGTGGTTGTGCCCTCATATCTAATAGTCTATTTCTTCTGTTATGGGGCATATCCGTGGTTATACCTCCCATATAAAATCTTCTACTTAATTTTGAGTAACTGTCTTCATGGCTAGTATTTCTTCTATCAGTCTGGTTCTGCTAACTTCTTGTTCTGGTCTTTTGTTGACTGTTCTAGTAAGGTTCGCTGGTTCTTAATATATGCCAAGGTTGTCATAGTTTTTAGAGACAAACTCAAGGCGTATATTTTTTTCGTAATCACATTTTATTCAGACCTTAACTCTTGAGATTATCTCAACCGTGCAGGAGCCAAGCCTCTACATCATGAGGTTTAACGACTGGCCAAATCTAAACTCAAAGTCTTCCTTTCCCACCGGTTGCGGAAGGAGTCGGGTCAGATCGAGGCAGCTGAATATCAATCAACCTAAAGGTCTGAACAACACCTGAATTTAAATGTATTTCTCCACTAACCGTCCAAAAAGCTACGGTGGGCCCATCAATATATAACAAAGTAACTGATTTACGAAATCATCAATTAAGAATGGAAGTCGGGATATAGAAAATCCCAAGAGGAAGAATTAATACTGTCTTGGCTGCGCATTGGTCATACAAGATTTATACACCCTTTTATGCTCAAGCGGGAAGATCAATCACGACGTGGGACATGCCAAACACCGCCAAACATTTCCTTATGGAGTGTGAAGTTTTCGTTCCAATCCAAATGAAATATTTCAACGCAAACAATATGAGAGATCTGTTTGAGAATACTAACCTGGATGACATTTTATCCTTCTCGAGAGAAATAAACACATATCGAAAAGTATAAATCAGATATAAAATGCATCCACGAAATACATCTACAAAAATACATATACAAAAATACACCTGTGAGGAAAACTTGAGTACCTACTTTTATCTCATACTCTAACAGTTTTTTTGGCATTAAATAACCCACAGTTTTATCATACCATTAAAGAAACCAAACCAAACCAAACCAAATGAATTTAATAAAAAGTTAATAAAAATTATTTATACCAAGTTGAATATATAAAGAACTTGAAACAGAAACTTTTATCAAAATAACTTGTTTCGGCATTAAATGACCCGAAAAGGGTCGATATGTCGTAAAACAAACAAAACCAAACCTGATTTACGAGAACGTGTAAGATGACCCATCTTCTATAGTCTCTCTAATATCCGAAAATATATTGTGCCACCTAACACCCCCCCACACACACACCAAAAAAAAAAAAAACAACAACAAAAAACAAAAACAACTGGTCTCAAACAGGGCTTGATTGCCATAAGCCAATGTAAGTAGTTTAATGATTCTGTCATATCGTCCTGAAGTTAGACAGAGAATTTGATCTTGTCTGGAATTTTCATGACACACTTAACCAAACACACTTGTGATAATTCAATATTACTCAGCTGAACTTGAACTCAGAAAGACAAACAAACTGAACGTTTTTACACATGTTCAAGGTCAACACTGATCATATGGATTCAACACACACGTTTTATATATATATATATATATATATATATATATATATATATACCATCTCCTCCACACGAGTAGGATGCGACACAAGGCCAATTTCTTAAGCGGAGTTTAACAGGTAATAACATAATTACCTCTAATAATAACAGGTTGGAATTCAGAGAGAATTGAATTCATACCTTTCCCAAGGGTATTAGCGCCATGTGAAATGCAAACAGCTTCGTCCAAGAATTGAACTCGGCTCGACGAGTCCATTTCCTACGAATCTAACATTTAGACCACGTGCTTCTCGTTTATATATATATATATATATATATATATATATATATATATATATATATATAGACACCATGTTTCGACGTTTACGTCTCATCAGTGTGGCTACTTAACAGCTACTTCTAGTCGAGAGCGAAACCTGACTGAATTTTCATCAGATCGACCCTTTTCCTCTCAGCCGTACGTACCTGTTAGTAAGAGATGAACATTTAACTGATAAATACATACATCGGTAGATGTATGTTACGATCACCAGGGAACTCGAGTTTGTAAACAACAGACGAGTAATTCTTATATATGTATATGTGTATATATATATATATATATATATATTATATATATATGTATATATTTCAAATAAGAAATGGTTAGCACCGAAGAACTTTTCATTCATCTTCTCATCAGGTAGTAATCAGGATAATTGTTAATAGCAATTAAAAAAAACAATTTTATTATATTAAGATGAGGTAGCCTATTTATTTTGTAATGTAGTGTAGAATATCTAAATTCAAAAGTTAGCATTTAAATCTGGAGAAAAGTCATGGAAAATTACATTAGGTTAAGATAGGTAAGACAATCAAACGCTGACCCTTGATTGACCTGTAGCATGATATTCTGATTGGTAGAATGTCAATGGGAAAGTTGTTGGGTTGAATCAAGGCGCTCTTCGGGACTGGACGCTATTAAACCCTCTAAATTCTTCTCCGCGCATTGGAATGTTGTTGTCCCGGGGGTGGGAGGGTCACATCCGCTTCCGGTCAAAACTCGGAATTAACTCAGAAGTATGCCAAAAATCAAGTGGTCACCTGTTTAATATGTTTGTAAAGATATATTTTTGAAAAACGCTCTTGTTGCCTGTCACATCGACAATCTAAGAACCGAGGGGCCTAGCATCTTACCACCGACCATGTCTTTTTTAAAAACACCTGTAGCTCCAGCCTAAAGAACAAAATGCAATGGAGGAAGAGACACAAGACAATGCTATCAAATCCTGACCATACCTTCAGCTACAGCTGCTGCGACTATCCCTGCCGGTCCCGCATTAAGCCATAGCAGTTACAAACATGACTGCTGTCAACGTGGACCATAAACTTAATCTTCGTTCACACAGCCAACCCATGAATGAATTTTTGTGAAGAGGATTTATTAATTCATACCCATCACGCACTTCTTTAAAAGAAGAAGACATCCCTGGTGACGTGCCTTCACGCATGCAAATGCATACCTTTGTAATTGAATCACTCATACAATAATAATTTCAGGATATCTCTTTCCATTTCTAGTTATCTAAATCTTTAGTTGTGAATTAAAAATACTTACAAACACAGCAATCGCATAATCTTTACAGATCGCTGTCATCCCTCACAATCCTACAACCTCACTTTCCTCTCACGAACCCTCAAGTGACTCGCCAATACTGCTGCTGATCCACAAAGTTTGATGCAAATTTGACACAGGAAGAACGTCTTTTCCACTGTATCGGTTGGATCAGATGATAAAATTTGATGCTTGTACATCACCATGTGTCTCTTAGGACCAGAAGTCGACTTACAAACTCTGTAACAGATTGTCCAAGTAACATTGTTTGTTCCTGGAATGTGCATGTCTCTGATGAGATTTATATATCTATAAACACACACACACACACACACACACACACATATATATATATATATATATATATATATATATATATATATATATATATATATACTTTCACCCTGTTCACTATCTCATCCCTTCTGATTTCCTTCTCTTCCTCTCCAATGATTCCTGCTTGACCATTCTAAACCTCTCCTCACTAACGCTTGCCCACCCACTTGACCTCCTCTCCTATCCATCCCTCCCGCCACATTTCCCCTTCTATAAAACACTTGTATGGAAACCTGATAATTCATTAAAATAACTGATGATGCCGAGCTCAACGCTCTAGAGAAATATATCCTACACACCTTTGTCTGAGTTTTGTTCTTGTGTTCCTCACATCTCCACCACATTCTGTCGGATTCATTCCAAATCTTTTTCCTCACACACACACACACGCACACACACACACACACACACACACACATATATATATATATATATATATATATATATATATATATATAATATATATGAGTACGTAAATAAATAATGTGTTTATTTGATATGGCTTTTAGCCGACAATTTTTGGAGGATATGTGCTTAATTGAAGTCATACCTAATTTTGAAAATTAATTAGTTAATAATTAATGAATTTAGGCGGGCATATATGTTCAAATGTAAGGCTAAACAAATCGAGAAAATGTCAATCCCTGAATGTACATTTCGACCTATAATATATATATATATATATATATATATATATATATATATATATATATATATATACTACATTATTCAGTAGGGAGTCCCATCGTGGTGTAATTGCTAGCAAGCTAGCCTCACAGATCCATTATTACTGAATAGTGAGTTCGAACCTTGCCGGGTGCACCATACATACAACCTTCTCTCACATTCTACCCATGGCGAACGGGTTGGATAAAAAGCGCGTCCTATATAGGTGTAATGTATACCAAGCACGCTAGACTCAGATATCCCTTGCTACTGAAAAGCGAGTTCGATCCTCGCTGGATGCCCCATAATTGTGACCTTGTGTAAGGTTGGGTAAGAAGGGCGTCCTATCATGGTGTAATGGTTAGCAATCTACTCTCGCAGGTCCTTTACTACTGAATAGTGAATTCAGTATTCGCTGGATGCCTCATACTTGTGACCTTGTGTCACATCCTACCCGTTCAAACGGGATGATCAGAAGGGTATCATATATTGTAATTGTTAGCAAGTTAGTCTAGCAGATCAATTACTGTTGGATTGTGAGTTCGATCCTTGCAGGATACCCAATACTTGCGATCTTGTGTAACATCCTACGCGTGGTGAAATACCTACCATATTTTTCAGTTTATAAAAATGCACAGATACTAATCTATACTCGATGTTTCATGAACTTGTGTTTCCGTTGTAACGGCAGTCCATAATGATGCTGTTGTTTCTATTCAGGAAGGTGAGAAGTATTAGATACAAATATAAGGAATATTTCTCTTCAACCTATCTATCTATCTATCTATCTATCTTTTGTCTTATCACTTTTTGTTCATCTAATTGGCTAATAAATTTGCCATGGCTAATATGTTCCCAAGTACTTTCGGTCCCATAATGGGCCAGCATCGAGGGAGTGTATATTGTAAAAAAAACAATGGAACTTTATAAGCGTTGTATTTATACCGGTGTGATGCAATGTGCATTGGCGTTTGTTTTTTAATACTTTCATTAAATCTGTGTTGGTTTGACCGACAGTTGTCACGTGTTCCTCCAGCTATAGGTAAATAGTAGGGCAGACTGGGATCTTTAACCTTGGTATGAAAACCAGTCTTGTAGAAGAAAAACTCTGAATTCAAACCAGTTGAATTTCGCTTCAAAATTGACCATGTGTAGCATCCTGTTGGTGTCGGAGAGGTTGAGTAAATATATGCACTCCGTATATGACATATTTATGAATTTTAAGTGCTATTCTAAATCAAATTTCCTGGTAGGCTTTGTCCAAATTCAGAAGTATGGGGCATTCAGTGAGAAATTACCAGAAATAAAAATATACAAGGTAGTAACAATTGTCGGAAATTCCATGTGAATTATCTTCCCCTGCCACTAGGGGGACAAATCGCTACTGGGATATTGGGCCAGAATCAAAACCCTACGTCACTTATCAAGGATCTGTTACAGAAGAGAGACGTCAAAGACACGCTCTCTCACTTAGCCCCCAAAACAGGGCACTAGTCTGTGGGACGGACGTACTTATCAAGGGTCTGTTACTGGAGAGAGACGCCAAAAGACACGCTCTCTCACTTAGCCCAAAATCAGGGCCTACTTATCAAGGATCTGTTACTGGAGAGAGACGTCAAAAGACACTCTCTCTCACTTAGCCCAAAATCAGGGCCTACTTATCAGGGAACCGTTACTAGAGAGAGACGTCAAAAGAAATGCTCTCATCACTTACCCCCAAAACAGGGCTACTTATCGAAGAACCGTTACTGGAGGAGAGACGTAAAACTAACGTTCTCTCACAGACCAAGCTCTTATTACCAAGCCCCAAAACAGGGTCCATTTATCACAAGAACCTTACAACCAGATTCCGTCTAAGGCATCGTACCAGCATACTACAGAAAGGCCGGTACGAACGCACACTGACCAAAGGAAAAACAACTACCGAGACGAAGCGTCTTAACTACATTTCCCACCGACGAGAAGAAAACTGCGTTATCTCCAGTACTACAAGAAATCCCTCCACAGATGAGTCTTGTAGCAAATACCATTAAATTTGCAACATTCTATGTAATTTTATGCCAATACAGTGTCTGCATTTACTTTTGTGTTGTTCCTTCTTTGTCCGACAATTTGCCTTCAACTACGGAGAAATAAGGGCTCCTTCGAATCCGTAAATACTCTTACAATAAGACTGTAGTTATACTATTATGAAGGAAGGGTACAAGGCGAATATATGTGTATATTCGGGTTAATAATTTATTGGGTGCAATTTGTGTGTTGGATTTACAAAATGTATTTCAGGGAAAAGTGTTCAAGGTGTATGTTAGAGTTCGTAAATGGTTGCCAGAGACATTCGCTTGGCGGGGATATATATTTGTCTTACAAAGTACAAGGAAACTTATCTTGTGTTGTATTTGCTGCTTCTTGTCTCTGCGAGTAGAATTTGCCGTGTGCGTCTCATGGGTGCTTGTCTGTTCTTTTAGTTCGTCTAGTCTTACCCTTGAGGTGCCAAGACAGTGTTTACTGACCTTATTCGGCCGCTACTTAAAACGGTTCTTCTCCCAGTGCCAGCCAGATCTGTTCTGAAGATTTTTAGGGCTTCTGATACTCAGGAACTAATAAGGGCAGATAACCCAAATTTCTGATATCCTTTACACCAGACCTGGATCCCTACTACGTTCATTAAGCTTAGCTCAGTTCAATAGAATATCAGAAATATGGGGCACCCAGTTAGAATCAAACTCACTTTTTTCAGCTTTCTTTCATTCTTGTATTTCTTTCTTTATTGTATTTTGTTAGAATAAAACTCTGTAAAAATATTACAAGATGTAATTTTTTTGGGGGGTGGGGGGTGCTATGGCCCGGGCCTATCAATGGACTACTTATCAATCATTACACCAAACGAGACCACATAGTCCATTCATTTAGCTCAGTTTCGTTCAGTTCAGTACAAGGTCAGAAGCTCCCAGTGAGAATCAAACTCATTATCAATGAACTGTTAGTCTAATTCTCGCTAATCATTTTGCCACGCGAGGTCCCACCCACGTGCACGTTTTTTAAAAACTGTAAAGCAAGTATGCCATTTGCTTACAATAGCAAGTAAATGCAAATGTGAATGTTTATCTGTGTAAACTTTGAAACATTTGAAAAAAACAAAACAAACAAAAAAAAAAACTATGTCACTGCTGTGTGCAAAGTTTACATTTATTCTTTAGTACAAATTTAGCCTGATGTCATATTGATTGATTTAAACTTAGGTTGTTTTCAGATTTAAAAAAAAAAGAGAGAAAGAAAACAGTGACCATATAAAAGCATTTTATGTAAGTGAAACCGTTGTTTTTGGAGTCATTTTACGTTAATCTATTCAACTGTGAATTAAAAGAAAGAAGAAGAAGAAGAAGAAGAAGAAGAAGAAGAAGAAGAAAAAGAAAGAATTTAAAACAAACAAAAATTGAAAAGAAAACCAAGGATTACGATTGTACATTACCAGTTGCAACATATCGTTTCATACAATCATTTAAAAAATTTTTAAATCCGTACAAATGTACAGTCGTCCACGCACATATGAACGGAGCCTGCAGAACAAGAAAAGCAGTAACACGAGTCCCATAGACGCCAATGGTCGGAGTTCAAATACAGGTAAAATCCACATTTCGATTATAGACATACATACATATCAAACTTGCTGTAATGGTTAGCTAGCTAGTTTCGAAGAAATGAGTCTCATTACATCCTCGTCTAGGATTTGAACTCGGGTTGATGAGTCCATTTCCTACAACTCTAACCATTACACCACGCACCTCCACCTCCAGCCAACCAACCAAAATCGTTTTAAAAACAAAGGAAAAGTTTGAAAATGTCATTTTCAATTTTGTTTTCATTTTTATGCATATAATAGTTTCCAGTTTTCTTTGTAAAAAAAAAAAAAAATGCACAGGAGCGCGCAAGAGATAATATCATTAGATTACGTATAAAAAGCATTACATTTCTCATGAAATGCCCGAAATATTTGAGATGCTAGGGATAGAGTTAGGGTAAGGGTCAGGGTTAGGGTTAGGGTTAGGGTTAAGCTACTTCGGGAGTTTCTGACATCTAATGCTATTTTTACGTAAAATGCAATTCTAATGATATTATGTCTTGCGCGCTATTGTGCGTTTGTATTGGTTTCAATACATAGAACTGTAATTTGAGCTGTTCTAAAGCAGTTTTGTTTACTTTTATTGAGAATGTCATGACTTATAACTGACAAACCACGCCCCTTTTCTTCTAAAGTATTATGATCAAAAGCGTCATAATCCGTGTTCTTTATGTTAATAAATACTCGAAAAATATTTACCTTCCTTAAACATCGGTTCCCTTGTGGGCCTCCGTAGAAAAAATATCGTCCACTGAAAAACTACACTAAAAAAAGATAAACTAAAAAAGTATTTTTGAGAAAAAAAATTCTTTATCTACTCATTCATATTTATCTTATCAGTATTTTTACATTAATTAACAAAATTCAAGTCACGGTTTAGCACAGTCGGTAGAGCATTGACCTAGGAATTATAAGGTTCCGGGTTCGATACTGATCCTCGCTAGAGCAATCTTACCTATGCGATAAAATGAGGAGCTGACGGTAGGTGTAATGCGCTACCTCTGCAAAAACAATCTCCCTAATTTAGCACTGGTGACAAGGGGATAGACTCCCTCGCTGTCCGTCTGAGACGAACAATAGACCACTCCGCAGACTTTGCTACTATGTTAGACTAACAGAAGTTCTCTCTCTCTCTCTCTCTCTCTATATATATATATATATATATATATATATATATATATATATATATTAAATAAATATATAAAGGTTCTACATATCTATTTATTTGGTGACAAAGTCACAACCATTTTGGTTTCATGCATGCGTAAGCGCAAACAATCTTCAGGTGACGTTGTTTCAAATGATATATATATATATATATATATATATATATATATATATATATATATATATATATATATATATATATATATATATATATATATATATATACTCATTATGTTTCAGAAAAAAATTATAGGAGTGCACGTGGCATTGTGGCTAACGTGCTGGACTGTGACATCGTAGTAAGCGAGTTCGAACTCCAGTCGTAGTAATACCCTTGGGAAAGGCACGAACTGTCACATCCCCAGCTATGGGTTAAATCAGGCATGTCAAACACACGGCTACGGGCCGCATGTGGTCCTCAGCAAGCACAGGCGCGTCCCGCACCAGTGCATAAGAAAACATGTAGATAGGACTGTTAGAAATGCAGTCAGATCCCGCACTCATAGCAAAATATCTTCAAGTGGGGATACCTGATTTCTTTTCATTCGTTCTACAAAAGTTAGAAAAGAATTGCCTCAACGATCATGGCTATGTTTGGTTCTACCTGTGTATGTGATCAGTTATTTTCGTTTATGAAAAACTAAAACTTCTTATAGAACAAGGAACTTGTCATCTTTGATCAAAGTCGGAACTGCACAGACATATAAAAAATTGTCAAGCAAAAGAGGTGTCAAACTTCACGGCAAAAAATTATAATAATTGAATAGGTGCTAATAAATCATATCTTTTAAACTATGGTGGTTATAATGAGTATATATATATATATATATATTAAATTTTTACTTGAAGGCACTTACAACGCATGTATCGCATAAAATTCGATACTTATTCTATAGAAATAAACTTGACAAGTGTAATCCCAGTAAAGGATGGCTCGATGTGTAGAATACCGTACAGACTGTTTCGACCTTTATTAGTCTCATCAGCGGTATATACTAACGATTTCCCCTCGACAGAAATCGAAATACTTAGCAGACGCAGTGAAACACTTGTGAAACATTTTATCGCCTCGGCCACAGTACACAGCTGACCATCCTAAATTAAGCTTGTCAAGCGATACTACGCGCCTCTAATAATAGGTATATTAGAGAATAATAACAAAACAGCCCGAATGCCCTTAAGTGAATAAGATTTTTGGATGTTTGTTTATTTAGAAACGTTGCTGAGTAAGTAAACAAACAATGTGTTTATTTGATATGGCTTTTAGCCGACAATTTTTTGAGGATATGTGCTCAATTGAAGTCATTCCTAATTTTGAAAATTAATTAGTTAATAATTAATGAATTTAGGCGGGCATATATGTTCAAATATAAGGCTAAACAAATCAAGAAAATGTCAATACAACAAGTAATATGTGTATTAAAACAAATAGATTACAGTAGTCAAAAATACTGATCAAAGTCCTGCAAAATATGCTTTTTTGAAAGTTCATGTAATTAGAAGAAGAAAGTATTGAGTTCCCTCCAATAGAGAAAGAAAGGGTAATGCTCTATATATCAGCAGTGAAGTAACTTGTAGAGAGAGAAAGATGTAGCTTGTAATACCTTCAGCGGTAGGCAAATATTTCAGAGTCGAGCGACATGGAATATGTAGGCATAAGTTTGTCTTCTCTGCTGTTCTTCGAAAACGTTCGCTTTTTATAGAACTCTCTAAGATCGAAATCGGCCTTTTTTGAAAAACTTTTTTTTTTTCGGCGCGAATTGGTTAGAAATTATCATTTTTAATATTTCTATTTTTTCTTTCTCCCTGCGCGGATCCTATGAGCAGACTTCTTATTTTCGTCATTTTATATCTGCTTTCAAAGCGTTAACTTCTGGCACACCACAAAACTATCATGATTTTTGTACATAATATATTTGTTGGGATTGCAAACTGTAAGTATACATGTATGTTGCTTGCAATTTCATTTTTTGTCACTCTAATTCATTAGTTTACATTCATGAATGCTTATAAAACATTCATTTCAACTTTTTAAGCAATAAAAAAGATAGTGCAATAAATTTAAAAAAAAATGCTTCATTGGGTTATAGTTTGCTTAACTAGTTGTCATGTGTGTCCTCATTACCTACATGTGTAATCTATGCGACCCTCATGACATACGGCCTTGTCGGTGGGGTTTTAGAATACACTGACTGCACCTCTGCAAAGAGGTGTAGCGTTAGTTTCGTATTTGCCTGGGAAGTTGTCTGCCCGGTTTAGTTTGCTGGTGCCCGCTAGGGGGCTATAGTATTTAAGCGCCGGGATCAAACCCTTTCGGCCTCTTTTCCTGCCCTGTAACTACGAGCCACATGGAGTAGACACGGTCTACTCCTTCTCGTTGGGGCTTTTGGCCCCACTTACATTACTGTAAGTTCTTCACACAGCATGGACTATCCCTAGTCTCATGTCTGTACTTTTATATGTTATCTTGTACCATTCATGAATGTGTCTTCACCTTTATTCATGTACTCTTTGTTTATGTACCCTTTTACCTATGTACTTTGTATCTCGTCATGTCCATGTGCTGTAAATATTAAATGTTTTGTCTGTTAACCTTCGTCGGAGTTTTGTATATCAAGTATATAACTTTGAACCATTCTTACAGAGGTAAGACCCCTCTCCCAATAGGGCTACCTGTTGGTCGTGGGTGGGGACCCGTGGTTCTTAAGGATGGAACCCTCGTGGCTGTGCAGTCCATGACATGCAACACTCCACTTTGGTCCTTACTTAGGCTAGACGGGCGGTCGGAGAGGCCCCCTTCGATTAATCGGCTGGTCAGGTCAAGCTTTATCATCTATATGATTGTCCCAATCCTATTGCCTTTATGGCAAGCTCTAACCCATTTTATCATATATGTGCTAGAAGGTGGTGGCTTATTGTCCTGGGTATGACGTTAAACTCTGTTGGTGAAGTTCCAGTTCTGAAGCTCGGGGAATGTGGAGTACCCCTTCATGACCATTACTCCCAGGTCCACTTTGACCCGGAGTGGTAGTACCAAATGAGTTTGAAACCAAATGAGTCTCAAAAATAAAATTGAGTACCTACCAAGAATTAATTTATTTCAAAACTTTGTCGGCATTAAATGACCCAGCGAAATTGATAACACCCCCCTCCGCAAAAAAAAAAAAAACAAAAACGAATAAAAAAAAAAAACAACCCCACAAAAAAACTCATGACATACATATGCAATCCATGTGGCCCTAGGGGCTATTCAGTTTGACATCCCTGGTTTTAGATGTTACAGTGGTAAACCATAGAATTCGCCATGTTGTTTACTTTGAGGTCTTTGCTATCTATTGTTTCTGGAAGTTTCAACGATATATTTTTTATTTCGAGCATTACTCACCGGTTATTTCTAACAATTCCTGCATCAAATGTGAAATACGTTCTTTTTTTTGTTTATTGTTGAATCGATTTTTTATTGTTCTAGATGTGTTGAAAATAATCAGATCAATACTGACTTTGAGCACATGTGTAAACAAAGTAAATAATACATTTCTGTGTATTTATATAACATTGTTTTAATTTACTTTTACTAAACACATATACAGTAAAGTAGTTGTTGTTTTATGTGGGTTTAAGGTCATTGGTCGTTTTTGCCGTGTGTTCGCAGGTTGTTCTTTTAAACCCATTATATTTGGTTCTTCTTTCTTATGGGTTGTCTGACTGAAAAAGAATTAAAGCAAGGGCAAAGATAAAGGGTATTTTTTTTTTTTATTCTAGGTTCATAGCTATTAGGTGGAGAGGAATTTCTTCCTATGATAGTCGTAGCGTCTGACCCCAGTCGAGGCCTGAGTTCGAATGGCCAAGGGATCCTCTTGGTGCCAGAAGTCGGTCCTTTTCTCTGCGCATGCCCAGAGGTTCTTCCTGTCTGAGGACTCCTGGGAGATTATCATTTTAAAAATTTTAATTTTATTTTATTTTACCCCCCTCCCCAGACATAAAGACATACGCACAGAACCCCCGCCAAAAAAAAAAAACAAAAAACAACAACAAACAAAATAACAAAGTTTAACCAGAATTTTTCCCCTTTTATTAAGATTGTATATGTGTAAGTAAAGTAAAGTCGTCGGGGTGGCCTAATGTCGGTATCAGCCAGACAGCGAGGGAGTTTATCCCCTTTTCACTAGCGCTAGGAGAACGTTTTTGCATCAGGGGTGGAGCGCCACAATTTAATGAATAACTAACAAGAATGAAAAAAATGTCTTTGGCATAAAATAACCCAACAAAGGTTGACATGCCTTAAAATCAAACCAACCAACCAACTAGGTTAGACCATTGTTCGAAGCTTGTTATTTCTTTATCAAATACTCTCATATGAGGTTTAATTTTATGCCAGGCTTACTAAGTTTACCTGAGGACCCCAACACAGACGTGCCAACATGAACAACATGGTCTCCATCCTCTGTGAGTGGCGCCTTCGCTGGCTTAGGCATGTCAGGAGAACGGAAAATGATCTTTTGTATGGCGAATTAGTAAAAGTCCCCCGATCAGTAGGTAGACCACGCCTACGCTTTAAAGATGTCCGCGGGAGAGACATGAGGATATGCCACATTGACACAAACACGTGGGAGGTAGATGCAGAAAATCGAATTGCCTGACGCCTTAATGTTAAGCGAGGCACGAAGAGGAGTGAGGTGGAGAGGAGAGTAGCCTCGACAGCAAAGAGAGCAAGAAAACAGCAGTCCCAGAAAGCATTAGTCTGTGTGCAGTCAGTGCACCAAAGACTGTCACTCAGGGATAGGCCTGCACAGATGCAGATAATTCTTTTTGACACTACGCCATCGTCCTTAATGGACGGAAAGGTGCCAACAACTAGTTCAATGAATAAAAATGGCATTCAATGTCAACATTGGTCCCACAAAATTAGTATTCAATTGCAACTTTCTTTATTCTCTAAAATAGAGCATTTTAAATGTATTGCTCTAACTAAAATCTCGCTATGATGTGCCCTTTTGATGGGTTACTGTTACATACATAAGAGGGATTTTAGTGATTGAGATTTGAATTTACCACGTACCCCATGTTGTACGGGATATACACAAGGCCCTATTAATGTGGGACCACCCACGAACCGAAGCTCATGGAAAGCGGGTGCAAAAAATGCGTTGATCCCGTCGGCATTCCCTCTCAAGTGGGGCGCCTCAGGCACCGGGCAATAAACCCAGCCCCGCACATTTAAATCGAGGGGCCAGATGTTGCCTGGTGGACGGCCCCCTGGGATCAACGATTAACTTTCGCGGTCCAGGGCCCAAGCCACCAGCCCCGGTCGAGACCGGAGAGATTGTCCTGACTGTATTGCTCTTATGAAAACCCCACAACCCTTTTTAACATATATGTGCAGAAGGCGATGGCTGAGCGTTTTAATTTCCTGTGTATGACGTTAAACTGTATTTAGTGGTGAAGATCCAATTCTTAAGAGTGTTTACGGATTTCGAAGGAGCTCTTATTTCTCCGTAGTTGTAGGCAAATTGTCGGACAAAGAAGACAAACACAATGGAATTTTAATACATGTATTGACAAATAATACAAGAACTTGTTGCAAATTTTATTGGTATTTGCTACAAACTTATCTGAGTTAAGTAATCTTCTTGGAGTAATGGTAATAACAGGGGTATTCTGTTCGTTGGTAGGAAATGTTCTCCGGACGTTTCTCTTCCTTCTTCGTAACTGGTTCTGTGATAAGTGATGGGGGATGCTATTTAGAAGCTTCTCGCCCTGGTAACAGTTCCTTAAATGACGGTGAATGGGCCTTTTTCAAATAGACTATTTGGTCTTCAGCCTTCGATAGTGTGCTTTTATGCCAGCCTGTGGTCTGCGGACACAATGCCTTCGAAAGTGTACTGTGAAAATATGCCTCCGTCCAGGTCAACGGTCCTTAGAAGTAAGCCCTGTTTTTGGGCTAAGTGATGAATGAAGTGTAGGGACCGCTGGGTGCTCCGTGATAAGTAGGCCCTGTTTTGGACTAAGTGAGAGAACGTTTATTTTTACGTCTCTCCTCCAGTACTGCTATGCGATAAGTGAAGTTTTTGGTATTGGCGCCAACATACGATGTTGGCGATTCGCCCCCTAGCGGCAGGGGGAGATAATTAACTATGGAATTTCCAATATTCTGGAGCTCTGGGGAATGTTGAGTACCTCTTCATTACCATTAATCCCAGGTCCACTCTGACCTGGAGTGATAGTACCTGCTAGGGTCCCATCGATGGGTCAAATAGATTTAAAAAAAAAAGGAGTTTTAAAAATGTTTTTACAAAATAATGAGTTCAAAATTTTTTGGAATACCCAAGAAGAATGAATTAAAAAAAAACTTATACGGCATAAATTAATTTGAGGGTTGACATTAAGTACCACCAATTTTCCCTGTGAAATTTACCCCCCCCCCACACCTTATATTTAACAAAATGAAACTTGCATAAAGATTAACATTATCTTGAAAATGTTTTGTCCATTCGAAAGAAGAAACATTAAATAAACACCTGATGATTTAAAAAAAAAATTCAGCTTACGGAAATAATGAAAATTATGAACGAAAAACAATGTTTACATTTTTGCACCGTTAAATCAATTGAAATTTAACGTAGCCAGAAACAAGTTATGACTACCGGTTTTTTAAAAAGTTCTATGAAAAATCAATTAATAGTCCAATTTTCACGAAAATTTCCATAATTATTTACCTTTTAATGTGAATATGTCTGAAATAGTTTCTTCCTAAAATATATTAGGGGAAATATTTTTTTACGAGGTCTCCCACCCCCTATTTCATATGAAATATAAAAAAAATGAACCGACAAAAAACCATTTTTCACTTTTTTTCTATAAAGATAAGTCTGAATAATTATATCAAAAGATTTTTATAAGTTTCGATGCCAGAGCTTTTTAGTAAAATAACCATGAATACAGAATTCTGCTAAAAAATATCAATAAAGAAATTGACCCTGTTGTTAACAAACGGACTGTTTTACTTATTTTTTCAAGATAACGGTAATTTTTCCCTAATCGGATAATTTGATCTTGAATGAACTGTTTTTCTTTGTAATAACTCGTTATGTTCGTTTTTTCTTTTTTGTGAGATTAAAAAAAAAAAAGTTAAAAAATATTTACTTTTCTTCCTTCAATAAGGCCTAAACTGATCACGTGACGTATTTTGGTGGTACCTAGTTAACATACCGTAAAATCCAACCAACCAACTCTTTGTGATAGATAGAATTTAGATTTTAGATAAATGAGAATTTTAGAAAGATAGATAAATAGATAAATAGAATGATTGTTTTTTTCTTCTTTTTTTAATGACGTCCATCGCGAATGTGTAGAATAGATCCTACGAAATAATAATTAATTTGCAGATTGTACAGAAAATAGCTTTATTTATTTTATTCTTCTTATTTATTTATTAGAGCATATTTTGTGGAGTAATGCATAGAAAGCTAGTCTCGCAGATTTATTATTACTGGATATAAGCGAGTTCGAACCTTCCTGATATTCCTCATAATTCTACCTGTGGTGAACGGGTTGGGTAAATTATTTTTATGTAGAGCATTACTTTACTAATTAAAAAAAAAATCTCGCTCGACTCTAAGGGCGATTGTCACAATAGTTTTTTTGACAGATAAATGTGAAATTTTCTTTTAATATTTAGTACATAAATGTTTAAGTAAATATTAGCAGAAATTATACATTTGAAATAAAAAACATGCCCTCTCGCGAGACGGATTCGAACCATCGACCTAAGGATTGCCACTTCGTTATTTACATCTACAGTCCTCCGCTCTGCCAACTGAGCTATCGCGAGTCAGGCCTACGGGAGGGTGGTAATTTACAATAATATAAAATCCCTGGAATAGATAACAATTATCTAAAATATTGTTTGATATTATTTAACTGAATAAATCGATTATAGATTGTTTAAAAGAAATATAGTTTAATTTTTCTTTTCACCATATTTGGAGCTCTGTTCACCCACCGTAAATAATGCGTAAATTATTCAACTGGTTAAGAACGAAGTATATCCACCCACGTGCTGTCAATTTTTTTTTGTTTTTGTCGAAGGAGTTTTAAACGTTTATTTCATCTGTAGAAATCTGGATGCAGTAATATTTAATTGTTGTTTTTAAAAAAAATAAATCTTTTATTAGTCTGTTATTCTATATTCTTTAGTATTTAGTAAAACAAAACAAAACGAAAAACAAAACGAAAGAACGTAACGAACTTTTTTTTGTCAGAGAAAAAAAAAATGCTGGTTTGTGACTATGAGACATTTTATTTATTTATATTACACATCTCAAAGATCCAAAATTACTGAACAGTGAGTTCGATTCTCACTGGGTGCACTGCCTCATAAAAATATCCACACGTAAAAAAAGACCATGTGTTAATTCCGGATCAAGAAAATAATTTTTTAAAAATATTTTTTTTTATTTTACACATATTCATCTTATTTTTAATGTATTTTTCGAGCCTGTGAATGGGTATCTCTTGCATTTTAAACAAATATTTTATCAATCAATCTATTTAAAAATAAAAAAACAATGTGCCATCCAGCCTAATTTTTACCATTTTTTCAACCCCCCTATCAATATTCGAATAATCTTCTTTTTTTTTTGGGGGGGGGGGCTCTTCGCATAAATGCGTCCTGGCCGCCTGCCTTAAAAAACGCTAAGCGGTGCTTGCTAAAAAAACAACCCGCGCTTAAGGCATTTTTACCCCTAATTTTTTCTCAACAAGTAAATGTAAATATTTAAACTAGCCCCACCCTCTTTAAAATGTTTTTTTAGCGGTTTGAAAGCGTTTTTTACCGACTAATTACTTTTTTTTTATTGGTTTGAAGGCGTTAAAAGTAAGCCAACACCCAGGTTTTTTTTTTATCGACAAGTAAATGTAAATATTTCCCCGCTATCTTTAAAATATCTTTTTTTTCTCTCGGTATTTTCATTCAAAACAACTGTCACAAATTTTTAAATAAATACGACCGAGTTCCGAAAATAAAAACATTATTAAACCAAACAACTGTCGCGTATTTTTAAAAAATAATTATGACCGAGTTTCGAAAATTAAAAACCCTAACCCTAATCTTAAACCCGTTGTTTTTCGTCCAGCTCTGGTTGGGTTTCAAGTTTTTTCAATGGCATGTCCAACCTTCCAGCCGACTATACCTCTGCAGAGGGATAATATCACCCTAATAGGCCCACCTATTGGCAGTGTGTGGCAACTCGTGCTGCTTAAGGACGGAATCCTGGTGGCTGAGCAATCCATGATATGCAACGCTCCACTTTGGCCTTTATTACTAGACGAGCGTTCGGTGAGTCCTCCTCCCATTAATCGACTGGTCACATCAAGCCCTAGCACCTATACGATTGTCCTAATAGTATTGCCCTTATGGGAACGCCACAACCCTTTTTATCATATATGACATATTATATGTGATTTGTGCTAGAAGGCGGTGGTTGAGGGTCTTAGTGTCCTGGGCATGACGTTAAACTGCATCTAGTGGTGAAGTTCCAATTCTGGAACTCTAGGGAATGTGGTTACCCCTTTATCGTCATTACTCCCAGATCCACCCTGACCCGGAGTCGTAGTACACGTACCTTTTAGGATCCCATCTATGGGTTAAATAGATAAAAAAAGATGAGTATTAAAAATGTAATGAATTTGAAAAAAAAAAATGAATATACAACAAGAATGAATAAAAAAATGTCTTCGGCATAAAATAACCCAACAAGGGTTGACATGCCGTAAAATCCAACCAACCAACCAACATCAACTTTCGTAAATTATTTAATACGAAAACCATCCTCGTAGAAAAAAATGTAGGGATAAGTGGGTTCTTCATACTTTTCCCAAGAATAATAGTCCGAAAATGAACGTTATAGCGTGACTGGAGTTCGAACTTGCTTACTACTACAATATCGCAGTCCAGCACGTTAGCCACTACACCACGGGGACCCCCTCCCCTCTCTTCCAGTTTTCTGGTTTGGTTAATAATGATAACAAGTAATCTGGAGACAATAGATATTTTTCATAATTGAAAAATTCGGAAATTGTGTTGAGCCCAGAGGTGTGCGAACCCGGAGCTCAGCAGAAGAGATCATCAGCTAAAACAAGTAAACAGTAAGTCGTTCAATTAACGTAGAGTTAGTGCAGGAGAATCACCGACCTTGTAACTGTAGAGGGCTATTGTCATCTGTGAGATGGGGAGCACTCTGAAAAGGAAAAAAAAACAGCATTTATTTTTTAAAAATATTTCCAAAATATTTCTTATAAAATAGTAGCCTCAATAAATTTGTTCATTATGTAGTGTTTTTATCAGAATTAAAAGATAACTAGTTATTTTATTTTTGAAAGATTTAAAAAAAAAAAAAGAAAAAGAATAAAAACGAACCTTGTTTTTACTTTATGTAAATTATTACTGTAATAATTTGCATAAAGTTTAAACTAATTTCGATTTTTTATTTAAAAAAAAAAAATTCTTATTCTAATCTTCCAAAAATAATTAAATAATTATTAGATTTTACAAAAATAACTAATAATAATTAAATTTCAAATTTATTTTTTATCTTCCAAAAATGAAATTATTTCATTTTTGGAAGATAAAAATAAAATACTTATTTCATTGAAATAAGTATTTATCTATTCATCTTCTAATTCTAATTTAATTTTACGTGTAAAAGAATATTACACGTAAAAACAAACTTTTATATCACTCTCCCTTTCATCATTATGAATGAGTTTTCAGTTTAAATACAATAAAGTTATTTTTTTTACAAATTAGGATGTTACATAAAAGGTCCTATACTTTTTTGAGGAGTTATTTTATTTTCAACAGATTTTCTGAGGGCTACAGATTTAACAATTTGCACTACCACTTCTAACATCAATTATAAATAACGCAGTTGATTTCACTATACAGGGTGGTCCGAAAGTCTTGTCATACATACAAATTGGTTCAATTTTCATTATTCTTTGGTTGGTGTGTTTTGTTTTGTAGCATATCAACCCTTTTCGGTTCATTTAATGCAAAATCAAATAATCAGGTTGCTTACAGTACCTGCATTTGCTTAATAATGGTCACTCTGTCACTCATCTAAGTAGTATTGAATGGACTAATCGTGATTATCTTTTTTATTTTAATAAAAAAATAATACGTTATGAAATGATTATATCTCTATAAATAAAATCATTAAAAATTAAATTAATTTCCAGAATTTCAAGTTGTATAACGTAATTATTTTACCTCTAAAAATATATTAAGGGGTGACAGGACTTTTGGACCACCCTGTACATGCAAATACTGGAACACTCTTTTTCTTTTGTATGTCAGGTAGGTGTACAGCTGAAAATTACTGGGTTATAGAAGACAATAAAAATCATCGATCCACTCTAACATTAGTAAAGTTACATCTTTAAATAAATGACCGGAGAACAAATTAAAAAAAAAAAAGTTATGCAAATTTAAATTGGTTTCAAGAATCGATTTGCCTCTCTTCTTAAGTAATGTGATTTTTTTTACGCTATCATCAATCATTCTAACGTTAAATCATTGTTTCTTCTGCATGGAGTATCCAACAATAGCTTAACATAAGACAGCAGCATCCCAGTGATGCATAATAAACAGTAAAACTAATAAAAAAACAAAACAAAAAGACACACTACAACTGGGTTGTCAAGCCATGGAGTAGTGAGTGTAGTTGTAGTAGTCAGCATGACTCATTCTCCGAGATGCAATCATTGTCGCTCTTCAGTCAGAAAAAGGTAGAAAAAGCCTATGACACACCCCGGATATATACACAGACCACGTGGTATTGATGATGTTATTTATTGACACTTGTTCAACAGTTTAGTATGATTATTTATAGAGATTGATTATTTTGCTATTTAATATTATTATTATTTTTTTACTACTAATGTGACGAGTTTGTGTGATAACTTGAGTGACATTTCGCTAGAGGTACGATTGCCACTGGAGAAAAATTACAACCTGCTGCTTGACGAATTATCTAAATGGACAATGGAATGAACTATTTGGTCAATTTGCAAGAAGATATGCAAGGTCATTATTACTACTGGATTTTTTAAATCCTCCCCAAGCTTTAATTGTTTATGTATTTATTGTTTTGCGAAGTCATTTTTAAAAAAAATGTGATATGCAATGTCTGAAAACGTCATTATTCAGTTCAGTGTCTGTGTTTGTCTATCTTGGATTTAAAAAAAAATTACTTCGCTGTTTATTTTGGTTTGTTTGTATTTGATTATTTTTTGTTATTCTCCCGATTTCGTGTAAATTGAGTTGTAATAGTAATATCTTTTCTTTTCTTTCAAAAAGTTCCCCGCTTTTTTTTTTTTCGTACAAAATTATTTTTTTTTGCATGTGCATTTTATTCTATAGTACACAGTAAACAAATACCAATCAATCATTGATCTAAAAATTATATTTTTAGGTGTTTGTTTTCATCATTTTATTGATTTAACTTTTTAGTTTTTAGCGTCTGAAACTAATGAATATAAGAAATAAACGGTCTATGATGATATTGATGCTTCTATTTAGGAAGGAGTGAATAATTTTATTTTTCAAAGATTATTCATGGTTATGATTACGAAATAACTACAAACAACGCGTTATGCGGACATCAAAAATGTCCAGAAATAAACAGTGTGGTCCATGATGATATTGATGTTTCTATTTAGGAAGGAGAGAAGCACTTTATTTTCAATAGTTATTAATTCATTTCATAAAAGATTTTAGATGATTGCAAAATAACTTTGACGCATATGCATGCCTCACAAAATGTATTATCATTTAGTTGCAAATTGGGCTGGACATAGCTTTATTCTCTAAGGTAGAGAGCATTTTGAGTGCATTCCTCTTTCTTTCGTCGTTTTTTTTCTTGGGTTGCAGTTAATTATCCTAATGAGAATTTTTTGTACTATTCTAAATCGTTAATTAGCATTTACGAAAATTAATTATAGAAGCATGGAAAATATTTAGAGATCTTGTGCTAGGTGTTGTGTATATATGGGATCTTGCAACTGAACACGCGAAATGTATTAATTGAATGTTGTTTACTTCAGTAAAAAATAAACTTAACTAAAACCAGTGCTACTTAGTACCCAATTATATGGTAAATAAATAAATTCAATAGGCTGGTTGGATTTTACGGCATGTCAATCCTTGTTGGGTTATTTTATGCTGAAGAAGACGTTTTAGAAACAAATCGTCTTTTTTTAAAATCATTCTTGATGGGTACTTAATTTCTTTTTTTTTTTTTTTTTAACTCATTTTTTTAAAACACATTTTTCTTTCTATTTAACCCATAGATGGGACACTAAAAGATACTATCACTCGAAATGCATTTAGAGTGAAATGTATTTTTAAACCATCTCAAAAACAATAAACAAACAATATTTTTCACGTTTCTGTGAATGCGAACCTGTTGGATGAAATTAGTTTTCAATGTTTTTCATAAATAAATGTCTTGATATATTTTGATTGAAATGATTTATTATTTTATTCAGATGTTATTTTATTAAAAAGAAAAAAAAAAAATTTCTGCAAATACATTTTATCATAATATTCATGCTACCCAACTTATTACTACTGATACTGTGAAAGTGTTTTCTTTACTAAGTTTAGAATCGATGAATATCAACAGAGGAGATGGAACTGAAAAGTGGTGATGACTCATCTATGAAAATCTCTATTGTGTTGTTATTCAATAATAGTGTGTGACTCAGCTGTGTGATAGCATTAAGTAAGATTGATTTTTTTTCTTTTATTTTACGGTGATTTTGGTTTTGTACAAAGTACCACCAATTGTGACGTCATTGACGTATTTTGCAAAATAAATTTAATCCCCCTGATTGAAAAAAAAAAAAAAAATTACCAAAAATCAGTGAATTATCTTAGTTAGTAGGGTATACATACTAATTTACAAAAAATCAGGGAATTATCGGATTTTAATGAAATTTTCAGTGTTTATTTTTCAATGAATGATCTTTATAATGCATTACTTATTTTATTTCAAAACTTTCTCATTTTTTTCAGGTCACTTAATTTTGACCCCCCTTATGTTGGGGGCGTAAAATATTTTGCAAGTTGATCATTTTTCAATACTAATTATTAGGTACCACCAATTTGACCCTGTGCAATTTCCCCCCCCCTACATTTAACACAATGAAACTTGCAGAAAAATTAATATTTTCTTGAAAAGTTTTTTTCCATTCGAAAGAAAAAACATTAAATAAACTCCTGATGATTTTTAAAATTTTTTATCAGCATACTAAAATAATGAAAATTATGATTGAAAAACAATGTTTTCATTTTTGCACTGTTAAATCAACTGAAATTTAACGTAGCTAAAAACAAGTTACGATAAGAGGATTTTTAAAAGATTCTAAGAAAAATCAATTAATGGTCCGATTTTCCCGAAAATTTCCATAAATATTTACTATTGGATGTAAATACATCTGAAATAGTTTTTTTCTAAAATATATTAGGGGAAATATTTTTTTACGAGGTATATCACCCCCCCCTATTTTATTTTATGAGATAAAAAAAATGACGTGGAAAAAAATTTGGTACTTTCTTTTCTATAAAGATAAGAGGCTGAATAACTATATCAATGAAATTGTATAACGTACCGAATTATAGTTCTTTTAGGAAAAAATAATGAAATCGGAAATAAAAAGTGCAAAAAAATGTCATAATATTAATATTTGAAAACTTTTTTTTCTTATGTAATTGGTATGTACTATATTCTATTAAATTGTCAAAAAAAAAAATTTTTTTTTTAAGAAATTAATTTTTACGAGATTTTCAATCTTTTGTGTGATTAAATATTTTTATTTTCTGCGTGAAATAAATTAAATTTTTTTTTTTTCCTGTGGAAAAAAATCAAAATTTTCACGGATATTTAAAAACATGAATTTTAGAATTCAGGTGAACTAAAAGTTGGTCCGATCCGTGCTCGATTAATATTTTTAAAAGAATTTGTAATTTTTATTGTTGAATAGTAATTTTTGGTTCTTAGAATATATGGAAGGCATAACCGTCATATTTGTTTTACAAAGAGACGACGAGACGCTTCTGAATAACAACCAAGTTTGTTTTTCTTTGTTCAAAAAAGTTAAATAAGATAATTTTTTTCGCTATTAGAATACAAAGTAAGTATACAGGATTATTTTATCAGTTTTTCTCTTAGAAAAAATATTCAAATTTTCATTTCATTTTCGATTTTAAAAAGTAATACCAAAACCGAAGACATTTTTTTAACGTCAATTTCACGGTGACATTTTACTATTAAATTTTTTCAAGTTTTTATTCATGTTAATAGTAAAAACATTGTTTTTCGTTCATAATTTTCATTATTTTCCTAAGCTGAATTTTAAAAAAAAATCATCAGGACTTTTTAAAATGTTTCTTCTTTCGAATGCACAAAAAAAAATTCTAGATAATATTTCAAGATAAAAAAAAAAAATATCTTAAAAATCGTTGAAAACAAATAAAATCGGTTATTGAATATGCACAAGACAAAAAGTTAAATTAGTGTTATCCATACTTTTACTGGTTGATCGTAAAAGGGAAATAATTTGTAACTTTTCTGTCTATATTACGGTCTGAAAATTACCCTTTTGCATGTAATACAGGCAGGTTTGTTTATTTTTTAAGATAACGATGTAATTTTTCCCAATCGGATAATTTGATCTTTGAATTAACTATTTTTCTTTGTAACAACCCTGTACGACCTTTTTTTACGAGATTTTTGATAAACAAAGTTCGGAAATATCTATTTCGGTTTTATTCAAGATGGCATAAACGGTCTGGTGGTACCTACTAATTATAGTATAAATAATGAGATAAAAGACCGAAGTTATGAATAGAAACCAAAAAAAATTTTTTACAGTTGCTCTTCTATGAGAAAATAAGTATTGATTATCGAAAAATAAAATGTAAAAAAAAAATATAAAATAATTTTTTAGGAGATTTCTTTTTTACTCATTTCCATAATTATTTAATTGACTATTATTTATTAAAAAAAGAATTATACATCGGTATTTTTTCTGTGAAAATAGAATTTTTCTTCAAAACTTATTACTTCATGAGTATAAAGTAAGGTTTGCATTAAATAGATATTTATTTATAGAAACTAAAAATATAACATGTTAAACCTAATATCAAGACTTACATATTTTAAAACAATTAAATTGATTTTCAATATAATTCACATAATGTTAGAATATTAATTGTATGGAAGACAATTAAGACCAAATACATAAAATATGAAATATATCTTTCTCTATTAGGAAGAGTTTTTTTTTGTGTCAGTAATTTAACCGAAAGATTCAATATCTAATAAGTTAAGGTAAGTTCATTTGATTATTACTATTTTTAATTCAATTATTCGGACTTTTATTTTTATACAAATAAAAGTTTTTTTTATTTATACTGTAATTAAAAACCGAACGCTGACCAACCCGCAGAGATTTTACGCCCACAGAGTAAGTGGGGGGGGGGGGTTCAAAATTAAGTGCCCTGAAACACAATGAGAGTTTTGAAAAAGTTCATTCATTGATTAATCAACACTGAAAATTTCATTAAAATCCGATAATTCCCTGATTTTTGGTAAATTATTTTCTGTGGGGTGTGTGTGTGTGTGTGCTAAATTCATTTAGTCACAAAACGGATTTTACTTCAAACAAGACAAAAAAGTTTAAAATATTATGGTCATTACGGAATTCCATAGAATTCCATAATATAAAGGGAAATAATTATCCAAACTTTATTTTCAAACGGAAGTAATAATATAAACTCAACGTAACTTTTTGTTGAAATTCGGACGATTTTTAATGTATAAAATGTATTATAAATAAATTGCATATTGTAATAATATTTTTCTTTTTTAATGATGGTCATTATGTTACTACTTATCGATTTAGACAAAGTTTGACCATAAATAATAGATTTAATTATTTTTAATTCGCTTTTAAAACTCCTAGCAGACAAATTTTTTGCCTATAGCTAATCTTATAAAAGAAGAAATTATACATTGATATTTTTTCTGCTTAAATTGTCAATAGAGTTTTTCTTCGAAACCTATTACTTTATAAATAAGGTTTGCATTAAATAGATACTTATTTCTAGAATCTAAAAATATAACATTTTAAACTTAACATCAGGCTTTTCATATTTTAAATGAATTTTATATATTAATTTTTCATAGCATAAATACTAAATTAAAGTTTTGAAATAAAATAATGGATGCATTATAAAATTCATTAATTGATAAATCAATACTGAAAATTACATTAAAATCGAATAATTACCTGATTTTTGGTAATTTTTTTTCAATCACAAATGTTACATTCAAATTGTAAACAAGCGCTTTAAAACCCTTGAAAAAGAGTGTTAATGGCGGATTGCATCGAAATTGACCGAAACAAATCGTTTTAAATCTATCAAAAATAAACTGCATATGTAATGATATTTTTCTTTTTTTAATGATGGTTATTATGTTACTACTCATCATTTTAGACAAAAGTTTGACCTTAAATAATAGATTTAATTAATTTTAATTCGCTTTTAAAATTCGTAGCAGACAACAAAATTGGGTATGACTATCTTAGATCTAATTTGAATGAAAATTTCAGTGTTTATTTATAATGCATCAGCTATTTTATTTCATAACTTACTAGGTACCACCAATTTTCCCTGTGAAATGTAACCCCTATATTTAACACAATGAAACTTGCATAAAGTTTAATATTATCTTGAAAATATTTTGTCCATTCGAAAGAAAAAACATAAAAAATCAATAAATGGTCTGATTTTCACAAAAATTTCTATAATTACTTACCTTTTGATGAAAATATGTCTGAAATAGTTTTTTCCTAAACTTAAACTTTTCCTTTGGCTGAACTTGCACAAAGGTGTCAAAATTAGGGTAACCCAGAAAAACCCCTAACCCTAACCCTACCCCCCCCCTAGTTAAAATTAACAGTTTTTTCACAAAATTATCAGAAAATCATATTAGATTGGCACTTTAGTTTTGCACAAAATTTTTTAAATATTTAAAATGAATTTTATCTATTAATTAGGTATATAAATTGTTGCTTTCAAGGCGCATATGGATGCGCGAACAGTAATATTTATTTAAAAGAATTTCAATTTATTTCTCTTTAATCAGTTTGACTGAAATGATTCAGAAATTTAAAAGAATTCATTGATGAATAAGTCAACACTGAAAATTTTATTAAAATCAGAGAATTCTCTGATTTTTTTTTTGGGGGGGGGGTTGTATTGTTTTTTTCCCTATCAATCTGAGCCACTGCATTTTTAAACATATTTCTTGCTGACTTTTTGTAAACAAAAAAAGACAGATTTCTCTTTTCTGAACTCTTTAGTTTTTCTACATGTTTGGAACAAAGAAAAAAGAAAAAAATTTGATTTAAATTGATATCAAAAAGTTAGTAATTTTTCTGTACATAGTGTATTTTTTGTTTTTTTGTTATTGATTTCTCAGTAGAAAATGTTAAGTTTTTTAAAACTTTTAAAACCCGTTTTGTTATGATGTAAGTGAAGTAAGTCTTACGTCATGTTCCGTAAAATTTTGAGGCTAACTTAATATTTAAAATGTATCAAAAATTAATTACATAATTTTACAAGTAATATTATTTTGCTTTTTTTTTTTTTTTTTACTGATACTCATTATGTTACTACTTTTCGACTTAAATGAACATTTGACCTTAAATAATCGATTTTAATTAATTTTAATTCATTTTTAAAATGAAAATTGACGTATATTTTGGTGGTACCTATACAAAAGCAAGTGAATGTAATTTTTTCTAATTATGTGACGTAAATTAAGGTTCAGAAGTATTGTATTCTTTTTCTTACAACTAAAATACCACCCTGTTGGCTGGGGCAGTAGAATACCCTGACTGTACCTCTGCAGAGGGGTAAAATCCTCCCAGTGGGGCCACCTGTTGACTGTTGGTGGCAACCCATGATGCTTAAGTATGGAATTCTGGTGGCTGATTAGTTCATGTCATGCAACACTCCACTTTGGCCCTTAGGCTAGACGGGCGATTAGAGAGGCCTCCACAGATCAATCGGTTGGTCATATCAAGTCCTAACACCTATATGATTGTCCCAACTCTATTGCTCTTATGGTCTCCTCAACTATCATATATGGGCTAGTTGAGGGTCTTAGTGTTCTGGCTATGATGATAAACTCTATCTAATGGTGAAGTTTCAATATTGTAACTTTGGGGAATGCGAAATACCTCTTTGTTGTCATTATTCCTGGGTCCACCCTGACCCAGAGTGGTCGTATATGTTGGGATCCCATCTATGGGTTGAATAGATAAGAAAATGAGTATAAAAATGTGTTAAAAAAAATTGAGTCTGAAAATAATATTGAATACTCAACAAGAATGAATAAAACTGTCTTCAGCATAAAATAACCTAACAAGGGTCGTCATGCCGTAAAATCCAACCAACCAACCAACCATCAACAACTGAAATAAATGTTAAATTAAGCAACTTAATTGCTTAACTTAGGTATACCCAAAAATTTGGCTGCTATTCATTTTAAAAACGAATAAAAATTAATTAAATTGATTACTTAAAGTCAAATTTTTGTCCAAGTTGAAAAGTAGTAACATAATATCAGTATCAGTAAAAAAAAAAAAAAATATTACAAAAATTTATTTTTGATAGATTTAAAACGATTTTTTTGTCAATTTTGATCGCGTTTGTCCGGAAACGCTGCTTAAAATCCGTGTTTACAAAATAAATTGTAACATTTGCGATTGAAAAAAAATTACTGATGTATCATAAAATTCATTAATTGATAAATCAACACTGAAAGTTTCATTAAAATCAGATAATTCCCTGATTTTTGGTAATTTGTTTTCAAACGGGGTGTGGGGGGGGGTGGGGGATTGTATTAAGAAAACACGGATTTTTCGACAAATTGGGTATACCTAACTTAACTATGAAGTACAAATTTTTTATCACTTGTTTCTCTATTTAAAATCATTTTGAATTTGTCTAACCATAATCACTTGTACAGAATAGTCCACCCAGGAAATTTACGTTAATTTTGTATGTAATGTACTGGATGGTCCGAAAATGACAAATATATATTTTTAAATAAATACCAATAAATAATCTTTACTTTACCTATTTTCACTTTCACTTATTACTTTTCCACTATTCCTGTTTTTGATCTGATTGGGCAAATTGTTCCCAAAATAGGTACTAATGCACAATAGCGCACAAAAGATAATATCATTTGATATAAAAAAGCATTACATTTCATGGAAATACCTGAATCCTTTGAGGCACTAAGGATTAGTGTTAGAGTAGTTTGGGAGTTTCCGACATCTAATGCTATTTATATGTAAAATGCGATTCTAATGATATTATTTCTTATGTGCTATTGTGCATTTGTTCCCAAAAATATATTACTCTATTAGCAAAAAAAAAAAAAAAAAATCCAATCGGTTGATAGACAGTGTAGCGTAATTATTATGGTCTACGGAGAATTTGGGGATTGAAAAGAAAGTGGTAATTGGATTTCTGGAGAAAGAGAAGAAAAAGAAATAAGAACAAGAAAAGGTTAAAGTTTTGAATTGTAAACGCTCAACGGGTGCCAGCCATTGGCCAGCCAATGACCCTGGAACTAGAGTTAAAAATAAAAACGGAAGTCCCAAGTTTTCTGCGGAGGGCAGAAGTGGATGTATCCCTTTCACCACTCCCAGGACGACAAACAGAATAAGAGAAAAATTGTTCTTTTTCATTGGGGCCTTGGTCGGAGACAGATGTGGGTTTCTTGGAGTCCCACGGTGATGTGTCTAGGCTAGCAATGAACAGCGTGCATGAACATGATTTATGGTAGAATAGCTTGACCTTACCCTCTCTCTCTCTTTCTCTCTGAAAAAGAACCCACGAGCCTAGAAATAAATAAACAACCACTTTTCGACTATACGACTTGTATATGTTGTTTCTCTGAGCTAATGACGGCTACTACTATTAACAACTATTACTATAACTCAACCTTAACCCCTACAACATTTAGTTTTGTGAAATCTGCAGTCACAGTAAATTTTCTGTTCAAGGAGAAATATCAAAAAGATTTCTCTCATAATTAGAAATTCTATTACTTTCAAAGTTTCAGTTCACCTATCTTTGTTTTAGTAAATAGTTAATACTAATTTCTCCAATCTCTCCCTGTAACTATAATCTTTTACTCTTTTCATTAGTTTTGTCACTCTTCTTTGTATGCCCTCAAACCATAATGAGATAAAACAAAGATTGCTATATTTTTATTAAACATTGAATGATTTCAGAAAAAAAACTTAAGAGGGCATTTTTTTCAGAACTATCGGAGAAATTATTTAACAGAATTTGATCTGTATATAGATATATTAATATTGTATATGTTCTGTGTAATTTTTTTTCCTTTTAAATGTTGAGAAGATTGTAAGAAGGTGAGATGCCATGAAGTCATGAACAAATAATCTATAAATCAATACTCGCATTCCTAAATCTTCCGTCCGTTATCATCCTGCAACACCCTCTGGTTAAAATTGAGATCGTCCAAGATGCAATGCAAAAAAGTAAATCTAGGTTATCTGGTGTTGCTTAATCGCAAATTTCTCAATTGTCCCATTTTATTTCATACAATTCTAAAAATTAAACATTCCAAATGGTCTTGTGTCACTTAAATGCCCAACATAAAATTAAAATAAATTGAAAAAAAAAGTTAAGTTTGTTTTATCTGTAATATTGAAATTGTGAATTATGGAATATATTTTGGTAATTTGGATCTTATGTCGTCCTGGGTTCCTGCCTTAATTTACGCTATGTTTTAGCGAGCAAACATCAGGTAAATTTACAACCCAGCTTAGATATTTTCCTAGTCATGTTTTTGTCACTTTTTTTCAGCAAAATAATGTAGATATTTTAAACACCTCCTCCCAGATTTTTATCGGCAAATCAATGTAATTATTTTACAACTCCATTTTTAAGAAAGAGAGTGAGAGTGTTAAATCAAGATTATTGTACTTTTTACATATTAAACTATTTAGCAATAGCTCTTAAGTAAACATATCAAATGTAACAATTGAATGATCATAATGTGGTATATCCACAGGTCCTGCTAGTATATAATAATTAAAATCATAGATTAAGGGGGAAGCTAATTCTATTTGATAATTTCAGATGTGTGAAATTTATCATAGGTTACTAACTACAACAGACACCTGGAGTAGGTCAATGAGTACAATGTGACTATAGTTATTTGCTAGACTTTCTTTACTCATGGCAAAAGGCTGGATTTAATGGGCACACTGTGTCTATAATTATTATAGTTACAGTGTGTCTCTTATACTATAATAAAAACCAAGATGAAAACAGTACTCAATGTTCATCAACACTATGTTAAACAAATCTTGTACCTGGATAGTATTATGAAACATACATTCTTCTTAATGAATATGCATTCACGCTTGCACACACACACACACACAACTTTGAGGTTTGTTTCAATGTCGTTTATAGTAAAATATATACACACACGCACAACCACACACACACACACAAAACACCTAAAAAATGCTCAATGTCATTTTTCGATACACACACACACACACACACACACACACACTTACACCATAAAAGAAGAATATTTGATGTCATATTTCAAACCGTCTACCTTTCCAGTTCTTCAAACTTAAAATTTTGAACAGATTGATAAACAAGGACTATCAAAGTTTTTCTTGTTATTCTGTGATAAAAATTTTAATTACTTTTCCATATATCAACAAATGCCCTGAAGAAGATCTACTCGACAGATTGAAACACTGCAGCGTCGGCTAATAAACTTACCACTCATTTTATTTAAACCTGTGTTTTTTCAAATTTCTTACTATTACATAAGATTATAAGACTTAAGTGTGTATTGTTTTGGGTTTAGTGGCCAAAACTGGTTCTTATATGTTAGAAAGCTCAGAGAAACCTTCCTACATAAGTAAATATATACATAATTAAATCCGAACAAAGAACTACAATAAAACAACAATACAGACTTTATTGTCTGAGCACATGGAACATGACATATAGCAAGATACAAACAGAGGATGAAAGTCCTTGGGAAGTAAGAGTTTATAATGAATGTACTAGTCACTTACTGATACTTGGGGGTACCCCTCCACACTTAATAGACAGAGACACCATGTGTCTAGTCCATCTTTGTGGATGAAAGACCGAGAGAGAGCTTCCTGGGCTGAGTTTAAATACCCAGCTAGTAGTGCCACCTAGTTGTGAAACCCTGGTGGCAAGGGAAGATAACCCTTTTAGTCACAAGTCCATCCCAACAGGGGCAGACAATCGCTACAGTATGTTATTTCTTAATTGCTTATGTTGTAAAAGTATAGAAAATGGTCATTATTTCCTTTGGAGGCTTATGGGGGTATAGGGTTTTTATGAGGGATTAGGCATTTTGGTTATTTGGTGTATGTTGCTAAATTCTTTCTTAGACCCCCAATATTCATAATTTTTCCTTCTGTTGGATGTTGAGCTGAAAAGGGAATTAAGGAAGAGACAAAAGACAAGGGATACCTTTAAGGTTCAAACTTTATTTTCCGGGGGACACAGTTATTTCTTGGAGAGGAAATTTTCTCCTGAGCCAGTCAAATAGTGTGGGTACCCAGTGAAGTCTCCTGACTAAAAGATAGATTTCTTTTTAGTGCCAGGAATGGAATTTATCAGTGCATGCCTAGAGGTTTCTTCCTGTTTGGTGCCTCCTGGGAGATTATTTTTTATTTCAATTTTATTTTGTTTTTATTTTATTTTTAATCTTCACAGGTGTCCTGATGTGGTGTAAGGGTTAGCAAGCTAGTCTCACATATCAATTAATACTGAATTCCAAGTTTGATCCTTGCTGGATGTCCCATAAAAAATCCCCATGTAAAAAAAAAAACTAACTTGTGTTAATCCAGCCTGGTGGGATGTCAGAAAATTTTTTTTTTTCCCTCTTCCTTTTTTTTTCCTCTTTCTTTCTTTCTTTTTTTTTTTTTCCTCTTTCTTTCTTTCTTTTTTTTTTTCCTTTCTTTCTTTCTTTTTTTTTTTTTCCTCTTTCTTCTTTCTTTCTTTTTTTTTCTTTCTTTCTTCTTTCTTTCTTTTTTTTTCCTCTTTCTTCTTTCTTTCTTTTTTTTTTCTTTCTTTCTTTCTTTCTTTCTTTTTCCTCTTTCTTTTTTTTTCCTCTTTCTTTCTTTTTTTTTCCTCTTTCTTTCTTTCTTTTTTTTTTTTCTTTTCTTTTTTTTTTTCCTCTTTCTTTCTTTTTTTTTTTTTTTTTTTCTTTTTTTTTTTTTCCCTCTTTCTTTCTTTCTTTTTTTTTTTTCTTTCCTTTCTTTCTTTCTTTCTTTCTTTTCTTTTTTTCCCCTCTTTTTCTTTCTTTTTTTTTTTTTTTTTTCTTTTTTCTTTCCCCTCTTTCTTTCTTTCTTTTTTTTCCTTTCTTTCTTTTTCTTTCTTTTTTTTTTTTCCTCTTTCTTTTCTTTCTCTTTTCTTTCTCTCTTCTCTCTCTCTTTCTCTCTTTTTTTGTTTTCCTTCCTTTTGAACTTGACTTTTGAGCCCTGAATAACACCATGCAACAAATA
This sequence comes from Doryteuthis pealeii, assembly GCA_023376005.1. Lineage (NCBI taxonomy): Eukaryota > Metazoa > Mollusca > Cephalopoda > Myopsida > Loliginidae > Doryteuthis > Doryteuthis pealeii. The sequence goes on along the minus strand of CM042140.1, from coordinate 63,546,135 downwards.
TTTTGTTCCTGGATAGTCTTTCTTATTTCTTATGTGTTTATGTTGTAAAAGAATAGAAAATGGTTATTATTCCCTTTGAACTTTGCTTTCGTGCCCTGTATAAGGAAATTTAAGAATTAACCTATTTTCTATGTATAAGTAAAGTGAGTAGAGTGGTCTATTGTTGTTATCAGCTGGACAGCGAGGCAGTCAATCCCCTTTTCACTAGTGCTAGATCAGGGAGATTTTTTTTTCCTTAGATGGAGCACCGCACCTACCATCACCTCCCCACTTTACCACACAGATAAAACTGTACTACTCGTATGCTGAGTTGTTAAGTGCATTTTCATTTACCTAAAGAGTAAAGAAAATAGCATGAATCAAAATTTCCATGTGTTTATATTAAAGATATACAAAAATAAACAAAAATGTTTAAACGTGAGTAGTTTTTCAAGATTTGTAGCTGTAATGTAAATTACTTTCATTTGTCGGGTTGGTTGGTTGGATCTTATGACAGGTCAACCCTTGTTAGGTTATTTTATGCCGAATATATATTTTGTTTTATTCATACTTGATGGGTATTCAATTTAAAAAAAAAAAAACACAATTTCTTTTAAAACTTTTTTTTAAAACTGATTTTTTTCTATGTAACCCATAGACGGGACCCTAACAGGTACTACCACTCTAGGTCAAAGTGGACCTGGAAGTAATGTCGATAAATGGCCTCTCTGACTGCTCATCTAGCCTAAGTAAGGGCCAAAGTGAAGTGTTGCATTTTATGGACTGTTCAACCACCAGGATTTGGTCCTTAAGCATCACCGGTTACAACCCATGGCAAACAAGTGACCCCATTGAGGGGCGGATTTTATCCCTCTACAGAGGTGCAATCTGTGTATTCTACACCCCTAGCCAACAGGGCGGTCATTTGTAGTGTATCTTCTGTTAGGCACTAGGTGGTGTGGCGACCGGTAGATAAAAGGCAGATATGCGAAAGTCATTTCTCTTAGACCCTCCAGCTAGTAGAGATAACACACCAGTTATGACTTCTGTCCATAGGACAGGGGTGCTTCCTTCTCTCTCCCTCATCCATGTGTGTGGTACACAAGAGCTATCTACACCCTCTGGCTTCGCAGAGGTAATATGCACAAGTTGCATCTTTTGTCTACAGGGCAGGGGACTTTGTCTCTTGGGTATTCTCTGTACATTGAGCCTTTTTTCAAACCAGTTAGTGTTGTACTTTATTTTATTCTGTTACCAGCAACCTCATGACTTTAATCCCCAAAGGCTATTTATCCACCCTGTTGCCTATGGCAAAAGAATATACTGCATCTCTGCAGAGGGATAAAATCGCCCAATGAGGCGACCTATGATGATTAAGGATAGAACCCTAGAGGCTAAGCAGTCCATGATATGCAATATGGACTTTACTTAGGCTAGTCCATCATGTGTGTCAGACTTTACTGTCTGAGAGGCCCGCTCCGATCAATTGGCTGGTCCTAGCACCTATATGATTGTCCCAATCCTATTGCCCTTATGGCAAGCCCCAACCCTTTTTATCATATGTGCTAGAAGGTGGTGGCTGATGGTCTTAATGTCCTGGGTATGATGTTAAGCTGCATCTAATGGTTCCAATTTTTTACCTCTGGGGCATGTGGTAGTACCTGTTAGGGTTCCATATATTGGTTGAATAGGAAAAAATGAGTTAAAAAAATGTGTTAATAACATTGAGTTTAAAAAAAAAATTTGAATACCCATGAAGTATGAATAGAACAAAACTTCTTTGGCATAAAATAACCCAACAAGGGTTGACATGCCATAAAATCCAACAAACAAAACAAAACCAAAGGCTATTTGTCTCTTGAATATTTCTTTGATTCACATATGTATTCTTTGTATCTTCTATCCTGTTTTGTTTTCTTCTTCTATTAAGTTTTCTCGGACAATAAAGTTGGTTGATTGATTTTAACGGCATATCAACCCGTCTGGGGTTATGTCATGCCTAACGGTTAGGAAGTAATATATGTTGTGTATTTATATTTATACTTTTTTAGTAATTGGTTTTAACAATGTGTTAGCACCATTGGGGATTATATTGTATGGTATTGATTAGATTCATGTCTATATTCTATGGTATAATTTTATTTCCCTAAAAAAGGACAGAATGTCCTCCATGTTGACATTTTCAAATAGATCTTTCATATTGTTTGTATTAAAATAACAGTTTCTGATGTGAGCCAAAAAAAAAACCTGCATTCAATGAATAAGTGTTTAACAGTCAAAGGTGTTTGACATGTTTCACACTGTGGTTGTTGTTCTTGTTTGAGTATATAGGAGTGTGTTAGTCTTGTGTGACCAATGCGTAATTGCGAAACAACAACTTGTTCCTTTCTAGACTTTCTTAAAGCTGGTCTTCAGACTCCCAAATAATAAAGTGTACTTGTTATCACTTTTGTTGTGAATTATTCTTAAATATATTAACAGTACTACCTGTTTTATAGTTGGATCACCGACAACTAAACTGGTAACCCCACAGATTTTATCTGATGAGAAGGGTGGCTGTGAACACCCTGCAGGACGAAAAACAAAACCTGTAAAAGGGTGCAGGAGGCTCTTTGCTCAATGGCCATCTAGCACATTATTTCTAAAGTGCTTAAGGATGGAAGCCTTGTGGCTGAGTAGTCCATGATATGCAACACTCCACTTTGGCCCTTACTAGGCTAGATGGGCTGTCGGAGAGATCCCTTCCTATCAATCAGCTGGTCATATCAAGCCATTGTACCTATATGATTGTCCCAACCTTATTACTCGTATGGCAAGCCCCCAACCCCTTTTTATTATATATATGCTAGAAGGCGGTGGTTGAGGGTCTTAGTGTCATGGGTATGATGTTAAACTGCATCTAATGGTGAAGTTCCAATTCTGGAGCTCTGGGGAGTGTAGAGTACCCCTTCATTTTTATTATGCCCATGTTCACTCTGACACAAAGTGATAGTACCTGTTTGGGTTCCATCTATGAATTAAACAGAACATTTATTCTAAATAATTGAGTTAAAAAAAAATTGAATACCAATCAAGAAGGAATAAAACAAAAACGTCTTTACTATTATCTGCGTTATTTGGACTATTGTCCTCATCTTCATTGTTATCTGTACAACGTCTCGGCTGATATGCCCTCTAGCCTTCTTCAGGTATTCAGAAATACCTGATGAAGGCTGGAGGGCATATCGGCTGAAACGTTGTTCAGATAACAATGAAGATGAGGACAATAGTCTGAATAATGCAGATAATAGTAATCATCCTCATCTCAAACATTTAGAGAAAAACGTCTTTGGCATAAAATGACCCAACAAGGGTTGACATGCCGTAAAATCCAATCAACCAACCAAATTAGAAAGAAAAGAGAAACAAAGAAAGATTCAGGAATTAGTTGCTTTATGATATTCACAAAAATGTTTTAGTGTCTTTGATTCAAGAATTTCTTTTTTATTATATTTGCTTCCTGATTTTTTTCTTCTTGTCCTTTCCTTCATGATCAAAATGGAATGTTCCATTATTTATCTGAGGTTGGGCTACATTGCTTCATAGCATTGATATTTGTTTTTATTATGAGCCAAAGAATTATCTATTATTATACAAAAGCTGAGCGAATCAATGTTTGTCTCCTAAAGGCTTTTTTACTGTTTACTTTAATGACACGATAGTTATACTAAATTATTCCTTAGTTTTAGCATTGACTTATCTTTGAAAAAAATTCCATTTTTAATTGGTTCTAATTAGTCATAATTTGCAATTAAGTCAAAAACTGACCCATCTCTTACTTTATATTCTGCCCGTCTTGTATATCGTGATTACCTCCTTGTTACATATGTTAGTTTCTCTGTAAATGTAAAGAGTGATTTAGAGAGTGCGAAATGTAATTTTATGTTAAGTTTCATAAGCAGCTAGCCTGGCCAAAATCTTGGTTCTTAATAAATTTGAATTAGGTCAAATGTTTTCTTTCTTAGAAGTCTTACAAAATGTTTTTAATTTAAAAAAAAAAAAAATTCTCAGGCCATATTTTTTTTCTTTTAAAATTTAATTCGCTTTGCAAACTCACTTTTCCCTAATCCCAATTATCTACCTAGAGCTCAATGGGTGACCCATAGGGTCATGTTTTGTCTAGTTTAAATTTTAAATCTTTATTTTTTCCAGGGAGTGATGGCTTACTTCGGCGAGTGGCTGGTTCGGGGCCAGTTTCTCGAGGAAGCCTTGCATCTCGGGAAGAACCAGAATTGGACAGCAGATCACGCAGAGGTAAAATTTTTAAACTTTTTCACCCTAAATTAATTTTTAAAATTTTTTATATCTATTAATGATAGAGATTTGGTCACTTTTTGTATGTAACCAAAACTACATCATTGCTTATGTCACAGTAATTCTTTTCAAAATTCTATGAAAAATCAATGAAGAGTCAGATTTTTACTAAAAATTTTGATACCTATTCACCTTTAGATGAATTTGTTTTAAAATAGTTTTTTCCTAGAATATATAAAGGGAATTATTTTTTACTAGGTAAACCCCACCCCCATTTCATTTTATGAAATTCAAACAAAATTTAAATTTTTCTCTAAAGGTTAGAGTCTGAATAATTAAATCAGAAATTTTTAGAAACGTTTTGGAGGTTCTTACTGTCGTAAAACAAAACAAGGGTGAATATGATGGTTTTTAAGTAAGTAATTAATAATTAAAAAAAAATATTAAGCATTTTATTTTTTCCCAACCCACTTCAGGCAATATCCTTCATAAATTTATTTTTAGATCTGGGGGTGAGGAGAATGAAAATCAAGACTAAAAAACCCCTCAAAACATGAATTTCAGTGGTTGAACGCCTTTTGTGTTCAAAACCCAAATAACTGAACGTACTTCACACTTAGTGGTAGTGTGAAACGGGATTTCCATCAGAAATGACTGCCAAGCCAAGACTAAGTATTGCAGACACAACAGTGTTGCCAATAGCTGCATGAACAGTTTCCCTGCATCCCCAGTTCTTTGAAGACCGTAATTTGGTTTATTTGGATTTTACGGCATGTCAACCCTTGTTGGGTTATACGCTAAAGACATTTTTGTTTTATTCATTCTTGGTGGGTATTCAAATTTTTATTAAAAAATTCATTTTTTGATCTATTTAATCCATAGATGGGACCCCAACAGGTACTACCACTCCAGATCAGAGTGGACATGAGAATAATGACAATGAAGGGGTAATCCACACTCTCCAGAGCTCGAGAATTAGAATCTCATCACCAGTTGCAGTTTAACATCATACCTAGGACACTAAGATCCTCAGCCACCGTCTTTTAGCATATATGATAAAAATGGTTGGGGGTTTGCCATAAGGGCAATATGCTTGGGGCAATCATATAGGTGCTACGGCTTGATGTGAACTGCTAATTGATTAGAAGGGGGCTCTTTGATAGCCTAGGTAAGAGCCAAAGTGGATTGTTGTATGTCATGGACTGCTCTGCTACCAAGAGTGGCCAACAGGTGGCACCATTGGGTGGGGGTTGTCCTGCACTTTTTCAGGACTGCAGTTAGTGTATTCTACAGCTCCTGTTGACAGGGCTCGTACTTTTGGGATTAACCTTGTACTTCATTGTTTATGTTACAATTCATGAGAGGTCATGGATTGTGAACAGACCTGTAGCTAGGAATATTTAAATTGAGGTCTGTTAACTTTTAAAAATCGGGGAGTCCATGGAAAATTACCGGTGACTGTTAATAACCCTTGACCCCTTAGAGGCATGCAATTTGGGTGTCATGACAGATATGTGATAGTTTAGTTATTCAGATTCAACTCTGCTTTGAAGGAGGGGAGACGGAATCGCTGGCTCTCCCGGGGTTCAATCTCATCCCCGCGGCAGAATAATCAATATGGGCTAATAAAACTTGATCAAGGACAGACACAACATTTATTTTAGTATTGATATTCTATAAAACTGTGCTGAAAAATTTCATATTTTTTTTTGATTAATTTGTTACTTTTTCTTTTTTCTCTCCTTAGTATGTGATAAATTTTCAGAGAACTTACACATTATTGCTAATGAACCATCGTTAGCATTTTACCGAATCCAAGAACACGTCAGAAAATCCCTGCCACAACTTGTGGACCAAAAGGTAAGGAATGATTCCTCTTTGCTTTTGACATCACGAATATTCATAATTTTAATTTTTTTTTTTTTTTTCAGACTGTTGTCCTCATCTTTATTGTGCTATGTAAGCTCATAACATTTTGGCTACTGTATCCACCAGCCTTCCTCAGGTTTTCCGAGCATAGCAATGACCCAACCAAGGAAATAATTTTGAATAGTTTGACCGTTTATCAAACAAGAAGTTGATGAACTTTTTGAAGATCTTCTTCAAATAATGATGTCTTTGTTTTTGTGCGCCTATCATTCTGACATGCGTATCGAGAAGTTTTCTACCTCCAAAACCCTGGGAGGAGTTTTTGAACAGACAGGAACTACATCTTTAGATATAGATATTGTCAGTTTCAGTGAATAACTATTATTAAAATTATTGAGAATAACTTGGATATCTACTGTTGTTATATACCTCTTTTATTCTTCTGGTCGGATCTGCTTCTTCTATCTTCTAATGGTCTCGTCTGGTCTTCTTATCTGGGGATTCCGTGTCTGGGTCTGCTGGGGATCATTTCTTATCAGAAGCCTTGTGTCATTGTTAGCTTTTAGTAATAACAACAAGACTTCGATTACCTTTGATGTTATTTTATTCAGGATCCCCAGGCCAGACAACTGCGCGCTGAGAGTCACATCTTGCTAGCTTCTAACTCTGCAACTGACTAACCGCAACTCTACTACTGCAACTGACTAACTGCAACTCACTAATGCAACTGACTAACTGCAACTAACTTACTGAGTTGCCCACCTTAAACCGGAAGGGGGGCTTTCTATCGGGGTTCCGTTCTCACGATTCTATCCCCAGAAAGCAAGGTGAGAGTGAGGTCAAGCATTGTCACTCACTCTCAAGGCCATCAGCTGTACTGATCGCCATAAGGATTTCTATACTACCTTAAAAAGTAATAGGGATCCAATTAATATGTAACACTGTTTAATTCATGGGTACCCAACCTTGCAGACTCTCGAGGCCCACCTGTATGGCCCTCCATCCAACTTTCAAAATTTGACTGTGAAGGAGTTTTGTTTTTGCATACGGTCCCATTGAATACACATAATTTTTAAACAGATTGATTTGACCCATAGATGGAACTAACAGATACTACAACTCTGGATCAGTGGACCTGGGAGTAATGGCAATGATAGGGTACTCCACACTCTCCAGATGCTGTTTAGTATTATACCCAGGACACCCTTTTTTGGGGGTGGGATACAGTCAGTATATCCTATAAAATCATTTATATAAAATTCTATTCATAACCTCACCGACAACATGATTTTCTTTTTTGAAAATCAAAACAAAAATAAACTTACTCAGAAAGTTGTGAGTATATAGTAAATCAGGTGTCCCCAACCCATGGCCCCTGAGGCCCATCCCTCTGGCCCTTCATCCAACATTCAAAATTTTCTCTTCGTCTTTTGATGTCAACTGTTAAGAACGTGAAGGACAATTACAACTGCTGATGGAACTCATTGATCTTCAGTGTTCAGGAAATTGAAGTCCAATTTCTTTAGCTTACGGTCAAGTCATGTTGAAAGCACCGGTTCCTTCTAGATCACCAAAGTTGAGCAGCCTGTTCAATATTTAGACAATGGGGCCACCTGTTGGCCGTGGGTGGCAATCCATGATGCTTAAGGACGGAATCCTGGTGGATGAGCAGTTCATTACCTGCAACACTCCACTTGAACCCTTACTTACTTTATCTTCAATGTTAGAAAATTTGAAGTTTCTTGGGGTATATTTGCAGAGTTCCGTCCCGGCCTCCTGCCTCAAAAAACGCTAGCTGGTGGCTGCTGAAAAAAAAAACCCCAGCTACGATTGAAGTCTGTAGACAAAGTGGTGTCACTTGAAAAAAAACTAGGGTTGGGGTTTAGTTTAATGGGAAAATAAGTAAATAATTTGGGCTGTTTTTTCTGGGTCACATTGTATACAGGGTGACCCAGAAAAAACAGAACTCACAAATTTTATAATAAAACTGTTAATTTTAACTAGGGGGTTTAGGGTTGGGTTTTTGGGAAAAATGCCCTAAGTTTGTTGGTTTTTTGTTTTTTTTTGTTTTTTTTCAAGTGACACCGCTTCAGCTACGGACTTCAATCGTAGCTGGTGTTTTTTTTCAGCAGCCACCGGCTAGCGGTTTTTGAGGCAGGAGGCTAGGGACAGAACTCTGCAAATATTACCATTTCTTGCTTGACACATCCTCAATTTCTATAAAAACCACTTGCTTCCATTTGGTGGTGAGGTTCCAGTTCTGGAGGTTTGGGGAATGTGGATCACCCCTTCATCACCATTGCTCCCAGATCCACTCTGACCCGGAGTGGTATGTACCTATTAGTGTCCCATCTATGGGTTAAATAGAAAAATGTGTTTATAGAAAAATGTGTTTATCCCTTAAGAATGAATTTATTTCGAAACTTTGTTGGCATTACATGGCCCACTGAGGTTGATATGCCGTAAAACAAAACAAACTTGCTTCCATCTGGATGATTTGGCAACCTTATCACTTACACCCAGCAAGTATTGAGCATGTTTTGCATACTGCAGTGAACAGTTGTTCTCGACAATGAAGCCAAGAGTACTCTGTGTTCACAACTGTCAAATCAGCACTTGTCTGATATGTGTAACATTACGGCTCTGCATGTCAGAATAACGTGATGATTTGTCATATAGAAATAATCTTCATATACTTATCTCATTTTCTGTGCTATGTACAGAGGCTTGAATTCAGTTGTTGGGTTAATGCTGAGTTGACTGTCAATCAGGCACCGACACTAACTTTTTTCATGACCGTCCCGAACAAAAATTATCAACCATCCCGAATGGGGTTTGGACCATCCTGAATGGGGTTTGGACCGTCCCAAAATCAAAATATTTTAGTTTAATTCATTAGCATCATCTATACTTGTCAGTCATCAGTAGCATAATAACATGTAATTAAACATTAAGAAAAGCTGAAGCAGTGATAATTCTCGATATTTGGACAAAAATTCATTTTCTAGTGTGTTTTGAGCTAAAAAAAATACTTTTTTACTTTAAGTTACCCTGAGTAGGGTTAGTAGTACATAATTTGGTCCTTTTAAACTATCTCCCTCCACCATTATTCATTACATGGCTTTGAGAATAGACCTGCAGTGTCGTAGCCTCATTTTAAGGTCAGCATTCGGGCAATCACTGGACGGCCATTATTGTAATGTAGTACTAACTTTTAGGAAAAATTTTTATTCAAAGTATTGACTGTCTCGGATGTAATTTTTATCATCCCGGGACGGCGTTAATGTCAAGCCCTGCTGTCAATTCTATGAGGTTTGGACTCTGGAAACCAACTTGGGGTCTTGGAGGACATCTTGCCTTGTGCCATTTAGAGTTTTTAGCGACAAGGTGACTTATCTTTTTCTCATGAGATTTTAATTTTCCCACAAGCCAAACTGCACTGAGTGAGAGACCACGTCTCACTCTGTCAACACATCTTTCCAAACTCCCCTAACATTCTCACCTCTCACTCTTCTTCTCTCCCACTTCACCATGTGACACTTCTTGACTAGTAGAAAAAATGCCATGTGGCATTATGCTGATTCATCCTTAAAAAATTTCCATGCTAACCTACTTACTCTTTTCATTCTCTCTCTCTCTCTCTCTCTCTCTCTCTCTCTCTCTCTTATGTTATATATGTTCCTTTTGTCAACTTTTTCATTTAACACTGATATGCAATCTTTTTCTGAATGCATCAGATGTCTCATTAATAAATTAGGATTCTTGTCTTGTGAATTTAGCTGTATTTTTTTTTTTTTTTAAATTCTTTTTTTTTTTTAAGATACCAGGCCATCCTGCTTTAAGCTTTGTATCTTTTGGGATGAAAAGGTTGGGAACCTACGGTTTAAATAGTAAGTTAGGTTTAAACACCAAAGATTATATAAATAAATAACATGAATCTTTCTTTCTTATTTTCCAGCATGTAGTGGCTTCCATCCAACAAAAAGTCCAAGGAGCCTGTTTTGATACAGAATATGCCAAAAAGTAAGGATGATATCTATTATTATACTAAAGTTTTATTATTGTAATAGTGTATTATAATATATATATATGTGCACATATATTCATCTATCCATTCTGCTAATGCGGAGTCATACATCTACATACGTACACATATTCAGCTATCTGTTTTGCTAATGTTAAGTCATTGAGTAACACCTATGAAGAGGAGTAAAATCCCTAAAGATAGCTTGTGTATATGTATTATGGTGGAAATCAAACCAAACAAAAATATTTACCTACAAATTATTTGAAGTTAATGAAAATTATTTCTATCAGTTTCCATACAAAGTAAATGAAAAATCTAAAATAACCATCAGTTTATTAATACACTTAAAGTAAATGAAAAATCTAAAATAACCATCAGTTTATTAATACACTTAAAGTAAATGAAAAATCTAAAATAACCATCAGTTTATTAATACACTTAAAGTAAATGAAAAATCTAAAATAACCATCAGTTTATTAATACACTTAAAGTAAATGAAAAATCTAAAATAACCATCAGTTTATTAATACACTTAAAGTAAATGAAAAATCTAAAATAACCATCAGTTTATTAATACACTTAAAGTAAATGAAAAATCTAAAATAACCATCAGTTTATTAATACATTTAAAGTAAATGAAAAATCTAGCATAAAATAATTTCTACTAATATATTGATACACATTTAATTAATGAAAGTTATTTCTATGCATTTATAAAACCAAGCCAAGCAAAAATATTTACCAACAAACTGTTTGGTTACAAATCTTATACAAAACAGATAGGATTTGGCTTTGGATGGCCCACAAGGGTTGATTTGCCATTAAATAAAATAACTAACCAACATGGAAATAATTTTTACCAATTAAGATGCATGAAATTAATGAAAGATCAAACATGAAAATTATTTCTCACAATGTATTAATACATCTGAAGTTAATATTTAGTCATATATTTAAGTTAAATCATATATATATATATATATATATATATATATATACACATATTGCTTTGTCATTAAATAACCCGCGTAGGTTGATATGCCCTTAAACTAAGAAACAAACAATTTCTATGATTGAGTCTAGTTTAAAAGAAAGAAGAATGAGATGTAATCTAATTGAAACTTTCAAAATAATTGATAGAATTTCTAATTATGGTAGACTTTTAAAAAAAATTCTCCTCACACTGGAAAAGCAGATTTTGAAAACTAAATGTATTAAGCGATTGTATATTTTGCTAAAGAAGTAATATATTTTTAGAACAAATTGCCTAATCAGATCAAAAACCGTAATAGTATAAACATGAAGTTAAACCAATCATATATAAATAAAAAACAAGATTTGTTATTAAATACCCCACAAGGGTTGATATGCCATTAAACACCAACCTGTTCTCACAGATAAGATAAAGCGAAAATTCTTCCAAGCTGCACCACTTGTCTAACAAAATGATTAGAGGAAAAGCTAATTTATCTTTAATCTTTTTATTATTTTGCTGTTTTTGATTGGATTTAGCAATTTATACCAAAAATGTATTTTTTTATTTAGTTACCACGTACCCCACGTGTACGGATGAAGCTCAAGGCCCTATTAATGTGGGACTACCCACGAACCAAAGCTCATGGGTGGCGGGTGAAAAAAATTTGTAGATCCTGTCAGCATTTCCCCTCAAGGGGGGCGCCTCAAGCACTGGGTAATAAACTCAGCTCTGCCCCTTTAAATCAAGGGGGCAGGTGTTGCCTGGGGGGATGGTCCCCCGGGGATCACACTATTGATTTAACACACAGGTCCAGTGGCTTTGAAGGACGATTACTCTATAAAATAAAAATAAAATTGATTAAAAGAGTTTTTGAAATCTACCTTGACAGTAAATTTCCAGTTTGATGATTGAATATCTGAAATTATTTCTAATTGTTTTTAATTCTTTTCTGTTGTAGTGCTGTAAATGCGATGCAGAGTAGCAGTGTTCACTTCCAAAATATCCAAGACCTGTTGAAAAATGCCATGTTCATGAAACAACAAATTGAATATGAAGAGAACAGAAAGTGAGTAGCTTTTTTTAAAAAAACTTGTTTAACCCTATTATGACTAACATTTTTTAAAGCTTTTATTTCTTTGTTATTGGTGTGAAGTGGATTTGCTTCAGATAACACCTCATAAAAACCCTAATCATCTCTATGGATAAGAACATATTTGTCTATCTTTAGTAGACAGCCAAGAGGGTCTCTATAGATCAGGGGTCACCAAACTATGGCCCACGGGCGGAGGCCCGCTGATGGTACTTGAATTTGTAATGATTTTGTTAATGTTTTGAAAATAAATATGTTGGTTAAATTTGTTTTTGTGCATCTTATACCACTCATCCATGAATATAACATGGAAAGATAAATTTTGTTTTACATCTTTTTCTCAGAGCTTCCCCTTGTTATTTGTGGCCCGTGTTTGTTATTTTTTCAATAATCGGGCTCACCGTGAAAAAAGTTTGGTGATCCCTACTATAGAGTATGGGTGACCAAACAGCGGCTGGTGAGTCACATGCATGTCTTTTAATATGCAGTTCATGGAAAATTCAACACTTTTCATTGGTATTAGGCAATTTGTTCCAAAAATATATTCCTCTATTATCAATTGCTTAATAGACTTTGTTTTGAAATTTGCCGTGACTAAATTTCCAGTTCGAGGAGAAATATTAAAAAAGTGTCTACCATAATTAGAAATTCCATTAATTATTTTGAAAGTTTTAATTATTGACTGTTTTGTTCAGTGCACTTAGATCAATTTATCAGTCAAATTTTAAATGACTTAGAACCAAGATGGAGACCCGCAAGACCGTAAATAGTCTTTAATAACCTGATATTTGTATCATTGTATTTGGTAATCTGAACATTAGCTACACAAATGAGTGTAACCTCCTCCTGTTTCTTTCATTTTGAGGAAGCCGTCTGTTTTGGCCAGCCATTTTCATTTCACTATAAATCTACACTGAAAATACAAATTTATTCGAATCAATACAATTGAATGTTTTAACACGAAAATATCATAAAAAATGTGTTCTTAATTGTGCTTGCGCATTACTTGAAATGAACTTTATTGTTATTAAGAACACCTTTTATGATATTTTCGTGTTAAAACAGGCAGTTGTATTGATTCGGACAAATTCGTATATTCAGTGTAGATTTATGGTGAAATGAAAATGGATGACCAAAACAGACAGCTTCCTCAAAGTGAAAAAAACAAGGGGAGGTTACTCTCATTTATGTTCAGATTACCTTGTATTTTTGTCATAAAAAATATATTTATAAGACTAATTTTCGTAAGGTGGAAATTTTTAAATATTTTTTTTTTTCATTTTTTTTACATAATTTGTTTTGTGATTACTGAAATTAATCTAAATTAAAAGTTTAAAAACTCTATGCCTGAATACATTTTATTGCATTTAATATGCATTTCTTGAAATTTCTATAAAATCTTTGTAACAAAATGTGTATGTAACAATAAAAACATGTGCATTGATTTTGTTCATGTCTTGTGGCTCTCAAACATCCAAGTATTTTTGTGGCTCTTATATTAAGCAAGTTTTCCCCCCCCCCTGCTATAGAGAATACTTATTGGATCTAGAGGGAGTTTTTTTTTTTATTAGAAAAAAGTTTTCCTCGTGGGGTTTTAATAGTAAACAGTGGGAATCCATATTACTGGAAGATGGTAGGTATGGTGCCCTACCTCAGATTAAAAAACAACCCTCCTGGTCTAGCGCTAGTGAAAAGGGGATAGGCTCCTTTGCTGATACCGACAATAAGACACTCTGCCTACTTTACTTATTACAAAAAGTAAAACTTTAATTGATTTATCTAGTCAGTTCTTACTTTTCGATTTCTCAAATTTCTAGCCGCCCTGTCGGTGGGGCGTTAGAATACACCGACTGCACCTTTGCAGAGGGTTAAAACTCTCCCAATAGGGCCACCTGTTGGCCGTGAGTGGCGACCCGTGATGCTTATGGATAGAGCCCAAGTGGATGAGCAGTTCATGACTTGCAACACTCCACTTTGGCTCTATCTTGGGCTAGACGGGCGGTCGGAGAGGCTCCTTCCGATCAATCGGCTGGCCACGTCAAGCCCTAGCACCTATATGATTTCCCCAACCCTATTGCCCTTATGGCAAGCCCCAACCCCTTTTTATCATATGGGTGCTAGAAGGTGGTGGCTGAGGGTCTACATGTCCTGGGAATGACGTTAAAATCTATCTGATGATGAGGTTCCAGTTTTGGAGGTTTGGGGAATGTGGAGCACCCCTTCATCACCATTGCTCTCAGGCCCACTCTGACCCGGAGTGGTAGTACCTGTAAGGGTCCCATCTATGGGTTAAATAGAAAAACATGAGTTAATAAACAAAATTGTAATATCCATTAAGAATTGATTTATTTCAAAACTTTATCGGCATTAAATGACCCACTGAGGTTGATATGCCGTAAAACAAAACCAAACCAAATCAAATTTCTATAAATCTGAGAATACACCTACAATTTTGTGAAATCTTTTAACAATCAGATCAGGCATATCAAACTGAGTAGCCCCCTAGGGTTGCGTGGATTACATAATTCTGTTATGACAGCCGCACATGACGACTAAGTCTTTAATTCCTTCTTCTACATTAACAGAATAAAGTGATGATTGCTATCTCCAGCGTCTGGCAACTGACTTGGTAAACGCTCATAAGGTCATTAATCATCTTAACAACAACAACCTTGAGCACCTTTTTCATCTCCATGTTTCTAACACATGTGGGCATGCCTATAAAGTCAGAAAACAGCATAGCTCACCTGACTTTCGGAAACATTTTTTCACGCTCAGAGTTGCCGGGGTATGGAATAAACTGCCTGCATCTGTTGTAGGCTGCTGAAACAAAGCATCTTTCAAAGCCTCTATGCTTCCTGTAATTCACAAACACTATACCTGATACCCTCATCCACACACATATGCATGCATGCGCAAACATAAATATATATTATTACTGTACGCTATTCATGTTCCTGACACTAATATATTATTCTATATACTAGACATGAGACTTTGATGAGTTGTGGTGCACCTGAGCACTGTACACAATAAATTTCATTATCATTATCATCATTATTATTATTAATTTCTTTATTATCAGCTAAATGCCAATGAATGCATATCTAAAAAGAACATTTTTGTTTAAAAGAAAGGAAAAAAGAATATTACTGACAGGGTTCAAATAATAAAACATACAAGTTTCACTGTCACTTTCAATTATAGCCATGTGTTGATTGAAAGCAGGAGAAGACAAGAGGAAAGACTCTCTCACTTCCATTGGCTGAATTAGCCTCCTCTTTCTGCAATTCAAACGAAGTGTTTGGGCCACAAACACTCTTTCAAGACAATGCGTGTTTGTTTGTGCTGTTTCTCAGGAATAAAAGAACATGTTTATGATAAATAAATGTAGATCGTTTTTCGTAATTTCTGTTTATTTAGAAATTTCGTAATTTTCCACTTCGTAATGTCGTTTTTTGATATAGGAAGAATAAGACATATAAGCCCTAGTGCAGTGATGCTGATAGCTTTTTAATTTAGTGTGTCCTGGGACGCACGGATTTGATTTGAATGAGTCCCCGGGAAATTTGATGGGTCCCAACTAAAGTTTAATAAATAGCAGTTTTTATCTATAAACAACTAAAGCCGTCTAACCTCTACCTTATACCCCATACAGTGTAATTCGTTTCCAAGAAAATATTGAAATATATTTACAGTTAGCTGGAAATAGTAAAAAAAAAACAAAAAACACTGGCCTGCATGGATACAATTTTTCTCCATCAGTGACGCAGGAGGCGTAACTATCAGCATCTCTGATAGTGTTATATTATGGAGTGAAAATTAATATAAGCCTTGTCTTATTTTCTGGGAAACACGGTAGTATCTGACACGTTCTCAGTCATGTCATACTTACGGTAAAATAGCGCTCAGCCAGAAATATAAGCTTAACAAGTTAAGTTTAATTTCTCTAAACATTTGTTTTTCATTTTATCTGAGAACCAAATCATTGTAAAATCCAAGGGAGGTAACTAGTATATGTTGACATTCAATTATCGTTCTTGGTTGTTTTGTTATACAACATAATCAACTATTTTCGTGTCATTTAATGCCGAACGGAGTCATTTTGATAAACAAAGGGCACAGGTTGCTTACAGTACATGATGTTGCTTAAGTGGTCACTCAATTAAGTATTGAACTGACTCATCACTGGTTACCTTCGATGATTTAGCGCGAACACGTACTTTCAGTGTGACTTGACCATAATCGTTATTATTTAAAGAATAAATTAGGAATGGGCACATTGGTTAGAGGCAGATAGCTCATTTTTTGTTGTTGTTTTTTTATGTTTTTTTTTATCTGGAAAAAAAGCTTATGCAGAGACTAAATCTATGAAGGGCTACATGTGAAAAAAAATCATAGAATATTCAAAAAAGCGTATAAAATTAAGTCATAAATGAATAAAGTGCTGAAAATTTCATTTAAATGAGACAATTCCCTGATTTTTGTTGTCTTAAAATTAAGAAATTAAATTTTTTTTTTAATAACCTCCCTTGATCCAAAGTGCTCATACCTAGAATAGTTAAAATAAAATAAAATAAAGTAACCACTTGGAATTAAGTATTTATTTATTTTTTAATCCAACAAATACAAATTTTGGGTTATTTCTTATAAGTCTAACATAAACAAAGGGGAACCACTCTTGACTGATAAATTATTTATTTATTTATTGATCTACTAGGAAAAAAGAAAACAGGTTTAGGGTTTAGGGTTAGTTTAATGGGAAAATAAATAAATAATTTATCAGTCAAGAGTGGTTCCCCTTTGTTTATGTTAGAATTATAGGAAATAACCAAATTTTGTGTCCTTTGTCCGTTGAGGTTGTTTTATGTGTCTTTTGTCATATCAACACAATATCTAGTGATGAGCCTATTCAATAGTTGGGTGACCTCTTAAGCAACAGCAGGTACTATAAGCAACCTCAATCCTTTGTTTTTATCAAAAATGACTCGTTATTTGTCTGTATTGTTGAGATGAGGCTTGATGTGAATAAATTTGATTTTTCAGACTGTTGACCTCATCTTTATTACGATATGTATAAACACAACATTTTGGCCAGTGTATCCTCTGCTTTTCCTGGAGTTGTACAGGAAATGCCAATAAACATTTTAATTTTTTTTTTCTAAATTCATGATTCCTCTAATGGCACATGTTAGGATTGTAGGTCCGCAAAAACAATGACGTCATTTTTTGAATGAGAGCTTCAAAAGTTCTTTGACACCTGTTTGATCAACAGTCAAACTATTGAAAATGATTTCTCAGGTTGGATCATTACTATGCTCGGATACACAGGGAAAGCCTAAGGAAAGCTAGAGGATACAGTGTCTGAGACATTGTGTTTATACATACCACAATAAAGATGAGGACAGCAGTCTGAAAAATAAAAGAAATGACTTGATTTGGCATTAAATGACTTGAAAAGGGTTGATATGTCATAAAACAAAACAACCAACACAATATCTAGTCAGTTACTCTAGGAAAAAAACAAAAGTTTGATATCTTGACCTCTGTTTCAAAGTCAACCTGTTCTGTTCACTTTCAGCTTATAAACTGCTTCCTGTATATGGTTGTGAATTTGGAGGTTTATTTTTTATTTTGTTTGTGGTTGGTTTTTGTTCTGCTTCTTTTTTTTTTTTTTTTTTTTTTTTCAGATTCTTTTCCTCATGTTTGTTGTGCATATTTATTAATAATGGAGATTACATCTCTATTTGTCTGTAACCGAAATTACATCACTGCTTATGCCACATTAATCAAAATCGTCATATCATAGAATAAATACACTCAAAATTTGACCATGCAACCTTATTGTTTTTTTTTAAAAACAAGTTTTAATAAATACATGCCTGGTATTATATATTTATATATAGTTTATTTTAATTTTAATATATATTTAAAGTTATCAGAACTAATTTTTCATTTCAAATTGGTTTTTTTTTTTCTCCTTTAATAAATTTGATGATTTTACTTACTCATGGTACAAACTCTGACATTTAATTTTCAATTTAACTTCCACCCCTTCAGACAATATTTTAAAAAATTAGATTTACACCATCTGGTGTGTCCTCCAGCCTTCTTCAGGTATTTCTTGTCGGACTCGGGATTCTTCTCAAATTCGGGAACCTTCTTGTCGCACATCAGACAAAACATTGTACAGATAACAATGAAGATGAGGACAATAGTCCAAATAATACTAATGATCAAGCCTCCTCTCAAAAATTAAGAGAAATAATTTATATGAGGTTTAAAACATTTTGATTATTAAATATATATTTATTAGATATCTATTATATTCATTATATATATAAATATATATATATATATCGAAAAATTTTAATTAGTTTGTGAGTTAGTCTCAATTCAGGACAGACATGAAATAAAATACTTTCTTAAAGAATTGTATCCTAGCTGGTGATAAAGCCATAAATTGAAATGTTGTGATACAGATTTTAACCTTGTTTTAAAAGCAGAAAAGGTTCACTATATATTTACTGCTTAATAAAAAAAAAAAAAAAAAAAAAAAAAATACTCCCAAGTTGAACGTTTTCTAAGTGTGCAAATTCTGAAATATTTTGCCAAGGGTCGTAGTAAATCTTTTTACTGCCTCTTTTATAAATGATTATGCTCTCTTCAGAGAGGTCAAGCTGTTTAAACCTCTATCACCTTTTGAGAAGTTCTTTTAGAAATACTACCGATAATATGTGCCCACCGGGCATAAGTATTTAAGTTTTTAAAGTTTTAATGTAATGAAATATATTAAATTAGAAAAACTAACAAAATCAAATAATGCATATAAAAATATTACGCTTATTTTAATTATATTTTAATTGGTTTCTATATAAAATCATTCATAGGATTGTTTTTAATACATTGGAGAATAAAACAATAATATTAGATCAATAATACTGAGTAATTGTTTATTAAACCCAGTTTTATTAAAACCAGTATGCAAATTAGCCACACTATATATTATGTAAACCTTTATTTTTTAGTGATATATAAGACATTGCAGGATTATAAATGCACTAATTACATGGGATGTTGGGAGGCAAATCTAACTCAGATTTTCATAGGGACATCATTTATAAATAAGATTTTTTTTCTATGTATTAATGATTTGAACTATAAATTAAATACTCATTGATAAACTTAGGCAATTCCTGAGGGTGTTGTGTTGTAAGCAGTGACATAGTTTCAGTTACAGACAGACACTGAATCTCCTTTATAAGATACTAGCAAATAAAAAAGAAAAAAAAAGAAAAAAAGCACCCACGGGCAGTGTAAAAATACATTTTTTAAAAGATATTGCCCGATTTGGGTGGGAGGTAAAAATTCAATGTCGGAGGGTTTGTATCATAAGTAAGTAAAATCATCAAATTTATTAAAGAAGTAAAAAAAATAAGACCATTTGAAATGGAAACTTAGTTTTATCCCACCGCCAATAAAATGTGTACATTTATTAATTAGTAATTAAATAATCATTTAAAATATTTTACACATAAATGTTACATAAAATTGTAGGTATTTAATTATTAGTAAACTTTTGAGTTAAACTCTTGTTATTGAAAAAAAGGCAAGAGTAAAAAATAATTTAAAAAACTGATTACAGGGTTGTTCTTTATTCAAAGTATTGATGATATTCAGTATTGTCATGTAAACAGTTACATAGTTTTGGTTACAGACAAATGGAGAACGAATCTCCATTATTAAGATAATTGGACTATAAATTAAATATTCATTGATAAACTTATGCAATTCTTGAGGGCATTGTGATGTAAGCAGTGACATGGTTTCAGACAGACACACTGAATCTCCATTATAATAAGAGATATAACAAGTGTGTGTGTGTGTGTTTGCAAAGAAATTTCAAGCCTCAAATCTATAATATTAAAAACTACCTGTTCCCAAACATTTTAAAATGATAAATAATTTCTTTGTCGTTTCTCAAATACCTTCATTAATTCTTCTCGACTTGACCTAAGAAAAAAGGGTAATCTGAACATTAGCTACATAAATGAGAGTAATCTCCCCTTGTTTGTTTCACTTTGAGGAAGCTGTATGTTTTGGTCAGCCATTTTCATTTCACTGTAAATCTACAGTGAAAATACGAATTTGTTTGAATCAATACAAATGCATGTTTTAACACGAAAATATCATAAAAGGTGTTCTTAATAACAATTAAATTCATTTCAAATAATGCGCAAGCACAGTTAAGAACACATTTTATGATATTTTCGTGTTAAAACAGGTAGTTGTATTGATTCGAACAAATTCATATTTTCATTGTAGATTTACGGGGAAATGAAAATGGCCGACCAAAACATACAGCTTCCTCAAAGTGAAAGAAACAAGGAGAGGTTACTCTCATTTATGTAGCTAAAAAGTTAGATTACCAAAAAAAATAATAGCACAACAAACGTGAGTTAAACAGATTTTTGAGATTGTGTTTTTAAAATTTTTTTTTTTAATAAAATGGTCCATCTTAACCGATTCCCTCATCTTCTTGTTATCTTGCTGTCCTGGAGTGAAGGTTGCAGGAGAAACATCATCCAAGTATGTACAATGCCCACTGTACAAATGGGTCTCAGGGAGCTGATGATTCCTTGGGGAGTGTCAGCTACCTCAGTGACAGTGTGAGTGGCAGTGATGAGGTACCCATGGATATCAGCTGTACTGACATAAGTACTGATAGCTCTTTCACTCGCAGTGGAGGTTCAGGGCACTTTGGGTAGGTGAAATAATGTACTCAGCTGCTATGTGCTCTGTGCATAAGATATTTATATCACAAGCAGTGCTCGGTTTCATTTCTTGTCCATCTAGCCTATAACGTATTCAATGGTTGTATATTGCTTTTGATGTTATATTTTTTTTATTATTATTTTTACAGTTTTTGTAAATATTCATTTGTCTTGTGTACCAGCCTGTTTGTTTTTTTTTTTTTCACTTTTTCTGCTTTAAAAAATTTTTTTTTAAGATCATAAAAAATTTCATACACAAATTGAAATTACCATGTATATTGCTTACGGATATGACTTATAAAATCCCCTCACCTAAAAATATATATAATCCAAATAATACTAATTATCAAGTCTCATCTAAAAGATTCAGAGAAATTATATACAACATATTATCTGAGCAAACTTAATAGAAAGTATAGCTGTTGCCTTAGGGTGCGTCAATCAGTTAGACATATTCCCTTTCCACCTTTTAGAGAGACCTGAAAATTTAACCTTTTAGTGTGGACAGTGTAAGGGAAATAACTATGCAGGGACTCATATCTGTCAACATCCCATAATGTAATACCTCTTATGGGTTCTATTAATGGGACCACCTGTTTGCTATGGGTGGTGACTTGTGATGCTTAAGGATGGATTCTTGATGGCTGAGCAGTTCATAACATGCAACACTCCACTTTGGCCCTTAATTAGGCTAGATGGGCGGTAGGAGAGTTCCAAAATTGGAACTTTACCATTAGATGCAGTTTAACTTCATACCCAGGACACATCTTGTCCGGGATTTCCTTTTATAAAACCTGTAATAATTATAAAACTTGTTTTATTATTGAAAAAATAATGGTCATTTGCTGCAAGCTGGAAAGAATTATATCACTTTGTCATATAATACAAACAGAAAAATATAGTAAAGGTTATTCTTACAGTCAATATAATTGAGAAAAATATAATCAAACATTTTCTTCAGAACCTAACTTATATATTTTTTCGGACCATTTTTTTTCGATTCGTGGGGACACTTTTCTCATTTACACTGTCAAAATCCGGTTGTTTGTTAGGGGTTAGGGTTAGGGGTTAGGGTTAGGGGTTAGTTTTATAATAAAAAAAGAAACTCTAAAAATCGTCTGTTAACAATTAACCAGATTTTGACAGTGTAAATGGAAAAAATGTCCCCACAAATCAAGATCGCAAAAGAAGTGCCTAAAAGTCATATGCTCCATTTTTTTCCTTTGATAAATTCATTTTATTTTAATTGAAAAAAAATTTCTCATCTACCTAATTTAATTTCTACGTCGAGGCAATATAAGGGGCCCCCTAACCAGATGTGCCCCGGGCTGTTTCAGGTCTAAATCCAGCTCTGAATGGCATATCAACCTACATGATTGTCCCAGTCCTATTGCATTTATGGCAACCCCCCCCCCCAACCCATTTTATCATATATGTGCTAGAAGGAGATGACTGAGGGTCTTAGTCTCCTGGGTATGACGCTAAGTGGTGAAGTTCCAATTTTTGAGCTCTGGTGAGTGTGGAGTACCCCTTCATTACCATTACTCCCAGGTTCACTCTGACCCGGAGTGGTAATACTTATTAGGGTCCCATCTATGGGTTAAATAGACAAAAATGAGTTTTAAATAAATGTGTTTAAAAAAAAAAAAAAAGTTTAAAGAAAAATTTTTTTTTTGAATACCCATCAAGAAGGAATAAAACAAAATGTCTTCAGCATAAAATAACCCAACAAGAGTTGAGATGCTATAAAATCCAATCAACCATCACTTAAAAAATGTTTAAAAATCTCCTCACTTTGTTGGATTATCTCTTGGTATAAGATGTACGCAAAATCCCCACTCATATTTATGAACTTTCCCAACAACAACAGGCACTTCTGTTAAAAATTGGCCAGTGAGAGACTAGGATAGAAAGCATTTAAGATCATTTGCGACTGTCCTCAAATCAATTACTGGTTGAACTTTCTGCAGTAAGACCTATCTTTTGGATTAACAACCAGAGGAATACTACAGACTGTAATATATATTACAGAAAATTACCAACTCACTACGAGGATTAATAACTGGATTCTCTGAATAACAGAACAGCTGAACCCCTAAAACGGTGACAAGGATGTTAACAGCTACCAAATTGTAGAAAACGTAAATGCTTGATGGGTTGTGTGCGTCTAGCGTATGGGAGTAGACAACAATTACGTGACTCTGCTGTTGGCATTAAGCGTCACTTCTATTTATGAACTTTCCCAACAACGGCAGTCACTTCCGGTAAAAATTGGCCAGTGAGAGACTAGGATAGAAAGCATTTAAGATCGTTTGCAACTGTTCTCAAATCAATTACTGGTTGAACTTTCTGCCAACAAGACCTTTTTGGATTGCCAACTGAACCCGTTGAACTTTTACCTATCACAAGGAATTTTACAGACTAGGATTAACCAACTGGATACTGTGAACAACAGAACAACTACTGTCCTGTTGTCTGGGGCAGTAGAATATATTGACTGCACTTCTGCAGAGGGGTAAAATCCCCCCCTCCCCCAATGGGGCCACCTGTTGGTTATGGGTGATGTGATCCATGATGCTTAAAGATGGATTCTTGCTAGCTAAACAGTCCATGACATGCAACACTCCACTTTGGCCTTTACTTAGGCTAGACAGGCGGTCATGTCAAGCCCTAGCACCTATAGGATTGTCCCAACCTTATTGCCCTTATAGCAAACCCCCAACCCTTTTTATGATATATGTGCTATAAAGTGGTGGATGAGGATGTCCTGGGTATGATGTGAAACTGCATCTAATGAAGTTCCAATTCTGGAACTCTGGGGAATGTGGAGTACCCTTTCATTGACATTACTCCCAGGTCCACTCTGACCTGGAGTGGTAGTAGTGCCTGTTAGTCACATCTATGGGTTAAATTGATGAAAAATGAGTATTAAAAAATGTGTTGGAAAAAAAAATTGAATACCCGATAAAAATGAATAAAACAAAATATCTTCAGTATAAAATAACCCAACAAGGAGTGCATGCCATAAAATCCAACAGCCAAAAAATTTTTTTTTTTTTTAAATAAATTGTTGATCAGGTTTTTCTTTTTTTTTCTTTATGGTAACACAGATTTTTTTGACATTGTTGCTGGAGACCTACAAGGAGATACATTAGCACCATTTTAATTTAGAATTTACTTGCTCTACATACGATATACATAGAAATCTTATTAAACCTTAAATAATTATTTGTTAAACCTGGTTTTGTTAAAACCAGTATGCAAATTATCTACTCCATATATTATATAAACCTATATTTCTTAGTCGTGTATATTGCATATTGCAGGATTTTAAACGCATTAATAACATGGGCTGTTTTGAGGCAAATCTAATTAAGATAGACATTAATAGACTTTGTTAATAAAGAAGATGATAATTAATATAAAATAAATGATTATTTAATAATCATTGAGAATATAACTTTAATCAATTCAAAATTAACATTTAACCATTGGAAGGATAACTGGTCTACATGCGTGTTGGAAGGTCAGAGATTGTTTTGATATTGTATTTATATTGTAAACAGGACCTCCTTCCAAAATCATAAAATCAATTTTGTGTGTGTCTGTGTGTCTGTGTGTGTATTTGTTTTTTTTTTTTTTGTTTTTTTTTTTTTTTTAAAGAGTAGAAGAGATGAAAACAATTTAAAACTCTGAAACTGCATTATATTGATGTCATAATTTTCGCAGTCATACACATAATCTCTATTATAATAAGATATTGACTAACCTATTATTTCTGCCCCATCCTGTAAATTGGTGCTTTTCCATTGTTAAAAATGAAATACTGTGTATGCAGTCTTATGTGATCTTTTTTTTTATTGTTTTTTTCTTTTTTTAGTTTAAAAATTTTTTTTGTTGTCCTTTTTTGTTTGTTTTAAAATTTTTAAAATTTATTAAATTTAAAATTTTTTAAAACAAACAAAAAAGGACAAAAAAAAATTTTAAAACAAAAAGTTAAAAAAATTTTTTTGTCTTTTTTTTTTTTTTTTTTTTTTTTTTTTTGCTTTAAAATTCTTAAAATTTATTCATTTATTTATTTTTTTGTGACAGTAATTATCTGCTATTATTTTCAGTGTATAATCTGGAATCGTCAATAATTTATTATCAGTATTTTCTGTTTGAGTTTTTGATTTCTTCAGCTACGTTATTTCCTCTGTGGCTTTTTTGTGTCACTTATACTTTTATTTCTTTGATGTTGCTTGAAGATGCAATTTTTGGTGTTGCTTTGCATGCATTTTCTTTCAGCTGCATGTTTTTCTTAATTAGGAATGCATCACGTAGAAAAAAAAAAGGTTCTTCAAAGAAACGGTAAATATGCAAAATTATCTGCATTGAACTGGAAATTGCTAGTTCTCTTTTAATTATTTTGTTCTCGTCCTAATCATGCAACCTTAACCATCATTTTTATTGCAAACTTTATGTGCATCCATATATTTATGTGATACAATATTTTGAATCCAAATCTTTTCACTTCTGGTCTTCCTTACTTATTAGTATTTGATCATTAGCAAATGCAAACTGAGCACAAAAAAAAATAAAATAAAAAATTTATTAAAAAAATTGGATGTTACGAAACAGTCTAGACCAGGGGAACGCCTCCCTCCACCATAGCCATTTAATGTTTAAAAATCCGATTGCATATTTGTAATTAAATACTTTTTTGCTTACCTGAACCAGAGCTGTAGAGTCGGAGTCAGTCGGAAGCAATTAAGGGGTCACTGGAGTTGGAGTCGGTCAGTAAAATTATACCTGCTCCAATTCCAGTTGAATTTACATTTTATATGGCCCTAGTTTAGTTTGTAAAGTTATACAGTGCACACTCCTTATATATTATAAAAAAATCCTAGTTTTATATTTATTTATTGGTCATAATCACTTAATTACATAAAGCAGAGTCTGAGTTAGAGGTGCCAAAAATAGAGGAGTTGGAGTGGAAGGTTTTATGTTCTGAGTCCACAGCACTGACCATGACTCCCCAAAATGTTATATGGTCCCTGGTTAAGAACCACTGTTTTGTGATTCTCTGTCTGTCATTGATTCTCTGATTCTTGTGGATCGTCTCATCGTTCCCATGAAGCTCAGGATATCTGACCTCAAACTATATTCAGGACATCCTGGTATCAGTCGGATGAAAGCCATAACCCGCAGTGTAGTGTACTGGCTTAACGTGGACTCTGACATAGAAAAGATTGTCAAGAGTTGCGTCCCTTGCATTGAAGCACAGAAAAGTCCATCTCGGATTGTTAACTCACACTGGACGTACTCAAAGCAACCATGGTACATGTGGATTTTTCTGACCTTATCAATGGCCTTAGCTTTCTGACAGCCTTGTTGGCTGCAGCTTAAAATACACCGACTGCACCTTTGCAGAGGGGTAAGATGCCCAATGGAACCACATGTTGGCTGTGGGTGGCAACCTGTGATACTTAAGGATTGAACTCTGATAGCTGAGAAGTCCATGACATGCAACACCCCACTTTGGCCCTTACTTAGGCTAGACGATCAATCAGCTGGTTACATCAAGCTCTAGCACCTATATGATTGTCTAAACAACAACCCTTTTTATCATATATATGCTATGTCTGATGGCGGTGTCTGAGCGTCTTAATGTCCTAGGTATGTGTTAAACCCTATCTGATGGTGAAGGTCCTATTCTGGAGCTTGAGGGAATGTTGAGTACCTCTTTATCACCATTACTCCCAGGTCCACTCTGACCTGGAGTGGTAATACCTGTTAGGGTCCCATCTATGGGTTAAATAGAAAAATGAGTTAAAATAATATTGAGTACTCATCAAGAATGAATTTAACAAAATGTCTTCAGCATAAAATAACCCAACACGGGTTGACATGCCGTATAAATTCAATTAACCAATCTGTTGTACTATCATGGGTATAAGATGTACGTAAAATTCCCACCCATATTTATGGACTTTCCCAAATAGCAGTTGTTGGAGTTTTTAGTATATAAGGCGTGTGGTAAATGCCTACTCTTACTTATAGACTCGCCGATAAACATGTGACCAACCTATTGTCCAATCACTGGCAGTGCTCTGCTGCTGATATTATTATTTATACTGGCCTTTTCTGGTCATATTAGCATTACTACTTGGATCTTCTTGGACGGAACGTAGTACTATACCACAGGACTTATTCACTTACCAAAGGATTCTATAACTCGGGACTTACTTATTTACTTTAAGTTCTTTACAACTGGCCAAGGATGGTGGTCAGATACTTAACAGCACCAGCAGGCATTTTTGGTAAAAATGGATCAATCAGAAATGAGCCCAGAAAATCAATTGGGCATTTAAGGTCTTTTGTAACTGTCCTCAAATCAGTTGCTAATGGAATACCCCAGGCAAAAAGATCTACTACAAGGAGCTATACCCTTTTCTACTTAGAATTTCAAGGAATACAATTCAGTTCTCTGCTACAAAGAGCTACATTCTTGTTCTACCTAAGATTTTAAGAAATACATCAGACTTTCTACTACTGAAACTACACCCTTTTTCTACCACTGGATTTACAGATAAAATTAAACCCCTAAAATGGCGACCAGAATCGTAACACAACCAACTTCGCTTTCTGATGGTAGTGAATGCCCATTCTAAATGGCCAGAGATCTTTCCGATGTAAAGTTAAGACACTTGTTTGTTTGATTTTTGTTGAATTGTCTATTCTCTTAAAATGCTACAGTAAATATTTGTATTACAGAAATGTCAGGATGCATATATTCTAAATCAATCGTATCATTTTTGTTCTTACTAATAATCCCAACATAAAACCATTCATCTAACTTTTGTTCCAAGACTAATGCTAAAAGTTATGTTTGTATATAATTCCTAATCCTTAATCTCCATATGAAAGAAACTTATATGAGTATGATTTAAGGAAGTGCGTGGTGTAATGGTTAAAGTCATGGGAAATGGACTCGTCGCCCGAGTTCAAATCCTGGATGTGGTAATTGCATTTCACTTAGCGCTAATACCCTTGGGAAAGGTATGAATCCTACTCTCCCTCCAGCTAAATAGTAGGGCAGAATGGGCTCTATAACCTTGGTTAGGTGACCGGTCTAGGAGAAGAAAACTCTGTATGCAAACCTGTTGAACTCCGGTTAAAAAATTGACTTTGTGTCACATCCTGCCCATGCGGAGGGGTTGGTAAATATATATACATGGGTATGATTTTAAATTGCATCTAGTGGTGAAATTCCAATTCTGGATCTCTGATGAATGTGGTGTCCTCCTTCATCACCATTACTCCCAGGTCCACTCTGGGTTGAATAGATAAAAAAATCAATTTAAAAAAAAGTGTTTAAAAAAAATTGAATATCCAGTAAGAATGAATAAAACAAAACTTTTTTGGCATAAAATAATCCTAGGATTGTCATGCTGTAAAACCCAACCAACCAACCAACCACAATTATATACATACATACTTTCTAATGCTATATTAACATTTTGAAAGATAAAAACATAATTGTATTTTATCTGTCTGAAACTTTAATAATGTTAAATGAAAAAAAAATGATTTTGATATTTCTAAATATTACCTGCCTAAATTGTATTCTAAATAACATTAAACAAAATTAACTCAATTCCTATTTTGTGGCAATTGTCCAAACTTTAGAAATTGATGAATTTTTTCTTTGCTAAAATCTGTTAATGTGAAACTAAAAGACAGTTTATATTATTTAGATTTTTTTTACTATTATCCTCATCTTTATTGTTACTAGCAAGAATATGCACACTCCAGTTTTGATGTAATGAAATATATTAAATTAGAAATACTAATGAAACTAAATAAGAATGCAGGTAAAATGATTTGAAACAGAGGGGAGTATAATCGAAAAATAGAACAACATTGAAACTAACTCTTCCATCACTCCCATCTGTCATTGCTAAATTTTCATAATTTAACTATTTAGTTAGATTAGGAAATAAAGAATAAAATTACTGTTATTTCTTGTTAATGGATTTCTTTTAAGATTTATATCTCAGATTTTTGCTCATATTCATTAAAATAAAACCAAACAATAAGAAATCAATAATACTAAGCACATATTTATTAACATCAAATTTTAAAGATCAATATGCAAATTAACCTTCCTGTTAACACTGTAAACAGCTATTCTGTTGTATATATAAATACAATTGCATGTTATTAGTATGTAGATAAGACTAACAGTATTAATAATGTTAAACAATTTTATTAATAATTGAGGTTTAAATAAAAATAAAATCATGGAGAATGTGACATAAATAATTAATGGAATTGTGACTTGGGTACTGATATAGTTTTAGTTACAGACACACAATCTCCATTATAATAAGAGATCTACACATACACAACATTTTGGCCTATGTGCCCTCTGTCATTCTTCAGGTGTTTCTTGTAATCCATTGAAGTAGATTGTTCTCATTCTGTTTCCAGTATTAAGATTTTGTTTATTCGAGTTTAGTAACAATTCAAATTAAGAAATAATGTTGTGTACATGACTATAACAATAAAGATAGAAATATTTTAGTTAATAATACAAAAATACTTCATACTGACAATAATATAAAAAAATTAAACATTCTTGAAGCTCTGTACATAAAATTTAGACAACCCACTATTAATAGAACTAGTACAAAATAAAAAACGCCCTTGGTAGATGTAAAAATAGATTTTTGAAACATATTGCCTGAGGGGTGGGAGCAAAAAATTCAATGTCAGCGAGTTTGTACCATAAGTAAGTAAAATCATCAAATTCATTAAAGGATTAAAAAATAAAACAATTTGAAATGTAAACTTTAAATATGTATTAAAATAAAACAAACTATATATAGATATATAATACCAGTTATGTATTTATTAAAACTTGTTTTAAAAAACAATGAGGACTGTCTAATGTTGCATGTGCAAATTTTGAGTGTATTAATTCTATGTTATGATGATTTTGGGTAATGTGATGTAAGCAGTGATGTAATTTTTGTTACAGACAAAAACCGGAAGCGAATCTCCATTATTAATAGATTAACTTTAAAACTAGTGACAATATTCTCTGTTGCTTAAGATTGATAGAACAATGTTAATTCTAAATCACATTTTCCTAGCTTGTTAGAAATATTTAAAAAATAAACTGCC
Organism: Doryteuthis pealeii; assembly: GCA_023376005.1. Lineage (NCBI taxonomy): Eukaryota > Metazoa > Mollusca > Cephalopoda > Myopsida > Loliginidae > Doryteuthis > Doryteuthis pealeii. Next base: position 63,515,956 of record CM042140.1, on the reverse strand, counting down.
ACTATTATTTAGTATCACCTTAGGAACAAAACAATAGTTTAGACAAATATAAACAGCCGTGATAATGTTTCAGAAAAAAAACTGAAAGTTCTTGGTTTACTCTTTCGGACAAAATGAGAACATAGGAATAATTTTTAACCAAATTTGTTTGAACAATAAAGATGAGGAAAATAGTCTAAAAAATCAAAGTAATACAAATTATCAAGCCCTATCTAAAAAAATTCAGATAAATAAAAGACAATTATTCTTTAAAAAAATCTGCTTTTTGAATAATGTGCTTATTTTCAGCTGCTTTTGTTTTTATTCAACTTTAAAATTTTTATTTTCAAAATTGATTAAAACCTAATAGCAGGGATGAGTTTAGCCAAAGAAAGGATCAGTCAAAAATTGCCTTGGTGGACCCCTTAAAAATGAGGGCACCACACTAGTGACAAAAGGAAATTTTTGGCATTTAAAATTTTTTTTTTTTTTTAGAATTTGCAAAATTTGATTTGTAAAATGTAATATTACTGTAAAATCTTGGAAAAAAAATTGATAGAAATAAACAAAAAGCTTTAAATTGAATATTTTTATTGACAAATAATAATTAAATTTAATTATGTACACCAGGTGCACCACAACTCGTCAAAGTCTCATGTCTAGTACATAATGTATTAGTAACGGGAACATAAATAACATACAGTAATAATATGTGTTTGTGTATATGTGTGTGGAGGGGGGTATCTGTTATAGTGTTGGTGGATTACAGGAAGCATGGAGGCTTTGAGAGATGCAGTGTTTCGGCAGTTTATTCCATGTCTCAGCAATTCTGAACGTGAAAAAAATGTTTCCGAAAGTGCTGTTTTCTGACTTTGTAGGCATGCCCACGTATGTTAGAAACATGGAGATCAAAAAGGTGCTCACGGTTGCTGTTGTTAAGATGATTAATGACCTTATGAGCATTTATCAGGTCAGTTGCCAGACGCTGGCATTTCAACAAATCCATTCCCAGGGCAGCAAGATGTTCAGAATAGATGTTCAGAATATGGCAGATGCCTGATGGAGAGTATTCGTTTGGTTGTACGTCTCTGTACAGTTTCTAGGAGGTTAAATTTCTGAGCGAGATAGGGGTTCCAGGCTGGTGATGCAAATTCCAAGTGTGGCTGCACCATGGCTTTATACAGCTTTAAATAGCCGGTGAGCAGCTGACAAAGGTCTTGCTGAGCAATGCTAGGACACCCTCGGCCTTCTTGACAATTTTAGAGATGTGCTTTGTCCAAATGATGTAGATTGTGATGACTGGAATTATTAGCAATGATACATTGCAGTGGAACATTTTCAAAAAAAGAAATCAAACATTACAGCATTATTAGATAAACGAGCAGGACCTGTGGATATACCACAGTATGATAATTTAATTATTACGGCGAGAGAAATTACGTATGTGGTACAGGGAGATAACTCAGTTTTTTGTTCTTTGCAAGTTACCTCCTCTAAGATTAGTACTATTATTATTATTTTTTTGAATCGTAACATTCCATTTTATTTTTTATTAGAACATTTATTTATTTTTTTTTTTTTGGAACACCTATTTCAAATAGTGTGTCTATATGTGTGTCAGTTTAGGTACCGAACATGTATGCCAAAAGGGAGGTTCCATTAATGAAAAATTGTGATATTGGGAAAAGTACCTGGTACCTATTACTTAAGCATAACATTTATTATCTAAGTCGTTGGGGTGGCCTAAAGTCGGTATCCGCCAGACAACGAGGGAGTCTATCTCCTTTTCACTAGTGCTAGACCAAGGAGATTGTTTTTGCATCTGAGGTAGAGCACCTCACCTACCATTAACTGTTACTTTACCACACATATCCTCATACACTACTCATACGCTGAGTTGTCAAGGGCCGGTATTGAACCAGGGACCTTGTGGTTCCTAGGCATACGCTCTACCGACTGAACTAAATATACCCTTATGTAGATATAATATAAATAATTCTTAATTAATCTATAATAAACAATTTCAATTTTTTTTTTAAATGCATGACATGATGTCATTGTTTCTATTAACTTTAATTTATCAAGTCATTTTATAATTTAATAAAGATTTATAGCTCATTCAACTGTGGCATATAGAAATCTAATAAATTGCAACAGAGTTATCAGAATAATATTTGAATCATTTTATTTATTTTATAATTGTCAAAAAGAACTAAAATGTTTAAATTACAAAAATCCTAATAGTACCATGTACTTGCTTGGTTTCTAGAATGAAGCCGCCTCCTTTAAAGGAACCAGATACTTTTTACAATATCATAATTTTTTTAAGGGGACCTCCCTTTTTGGTATACATGTCCAGTACCTAAACTTTATCCCCCCTTCTTTCAAAAAAAAAAAAAAAAAAAAAAAAAAATATATATATATATATATATTAAAATGAAACAAAACATTTAAAACAAAGTTTAAAGAAAAATTAGTTAAATGTTAGTGAAAAAGTTTCATCACAAAAATCTGATCAATTTCAGATAAATTATTTAACCCCCCCCCCGTACAATTCAGTGATATTTAAATATTTTTTAATGTTTCTATTTTTCCTTGAATCTGACAGAAATTAAAAATTCTATATCTCTTCTCCCCGAGTATAATTTATAGAATCATACCACTTTGAGGGTCATCACCCACGTTTTTCCTGTAGTAATTTCACAATTACGACACAAAGCAATTAAAGGCGGATAACTTTGTTTTTTGTTGTTTACAAGTTATCTACCCTAACATTATTACTATTATTTTTTTTGATATGCAAAAAATTCATATCTAGTTCTGTAGCGAGAGGTAAAGTGATTTACCTTGTGAGACTACAGAGATTGAACTCCCAACCTCCAGGTTGTGAGTGGTGACTCTTGGTAAGCCTTGTTGGTTGGAGTGGTTTAGTGGGGTGAATTATTGTTCTTAGCTGGGAGAACCGGTTGTTCGTGACAGTCTTACCAATGACGCATGTATGAGAACAGAAGACCAGACTTGATTTTAAAAAATTACTTGGATCAAATCAAGGCTGAGGTGGAGTTAGAGATATGGATTGCTAATGGTTGGGTGATACCGTATCCAGAGGAGCAGCTTGGACCCCCAAGGGTTTGAGTCGGCTGATGGCTGGTGCACAGCCCAACAAAAACAAAGTATGGCCGATGATGGCTTAACAGAAAAATAATACAATAGTTCTGTTGTTAGAGAGGAAAGAAATAAAGCAAATATACATGTATAATTGGGTTAATATTTTATTCTGGCGCAAGTGTGTTAAAGTTTATAAGTTTTTGTAAGAGTTTATAGTTCATATCTTGCTAAACTTTATTCGCTTAGCGGATTTTTTGAGTACAATATATGAAGTAACAAGTCGTTTGACTTATCTTTGTTTCCAAGGGGTAATGTATTGAAGTGGGTTTGCTAATGTTTGTTTCTTGTTGGTTCTAGTAGTCAGCGTTGGTTCTCTTCCACTGCTGTTGGCCTACCCTGGTTTGCTGCCTATACTGTTCTTTTACGTCCAACACCTTTTGCATTGTTCTGAGGATTTTTTAGGGTCTCGCCCCACTACCCTTCCAGTGCCTTACTTCCGGACACAATTAAGGGGCAGATAACCCAAATTTCCCAAAGGCTTGCAGTCTGACTTTGAAGCAAGACAGTGCTAGTGGCAAGTAGAAAGTGTTTGAATAATATATTGGGGAAAATTGTGTTGCTCTTGAAAACTATAATTAATAGCTTGAGGTAAAGGGATAAAATATGTATTCATTTTCTTTTTTATCCCTAAAAATGTAACAATAAAAAGAAGCTAAGAATTAGACATGTGTCCTTACTTGTAGGTGGAAAATTTTGTGCATTTATTCAAATGAAAATTATTCATTTGTTTTAAGAATAGTTTATTTTCTTCATTTTTATTTTTTTTAAATTAAAAAAAAAATGTTTTTGAGTTAGATTGATTGAAATTAATATATTTCTTTCTAAGAAATAAGTCCTTACATGAATTTAAATTCAGTTCTTAATTGCTTGTTGAGTTAGTGAAAAAAAATGTATTGGTTTATACATGCTTTTGGTACTTATTTATGAAGAACTGTGAAGAGTTCTACAAATCAATTGATTTTTAATCATGGAATTATGATTTAATCAGTAAAAATCAAAATCTAAATTTTGTACTTTTCCTTATGAAAAACATTAAAGTGTAAATGCAATTAATATATATATATAATATATATATATAATATATATATATATATAATATATATATATATATATATATATACAAGTTTTGTTGAACTGTACAGACAATTCTTGTCGGACAAGTTTTTGGTTGATCCTTTCTAATTTTCGGGCCATCTTTTTGGTGTCAGGGTGTAACTGGTGTAACAGTCCACCAAAAGTTTCAAAACGAGCGCTTTCGGCAATACAGTTTGCCATCATCAGGTAGGAAACGATGGTATGGTTTTGTGTCTCATTTTTAACGTGAACTAGTAGCAAGGAATTAGAAGTGGGAGGTAATATATATATATATATATATATATAATGTATAGATAAAAGGGTATTTTAAATTTAAAAGCTCCCAACAAATGCAGCATCAGTGTTTCCATGGTGATTTATGTGAACAAATTCCATCATTTTATAAACAATTTTGTGGCTTCTGATAAGACGTTTGGGGCAAAACATGCTGCATAAATAAATTGTTATTTTCAACAATTGTTCTCAGTTTTCAGTCACATTTCTTAACCACATTATATATATATATATATATATATATATATATATATATTGGTAAAGAAAAAGGCTTAAAATCAGCCATTTTGTGGTTATAGACTATTTATACCCACAGGTATCTGTGTATACATAGGAATTTCACCAGACTGCTAACTTTATTTTTCTTATCTGTTATTTTCTTGAGATATATATATATATATATATATATATATATATATATATATAATGTGTGTGTGTGTATAGTGAATTCGATTCTCACTGGGTGTCCCTTACTTCTTGCTGCATCTAAGTCACGCTTAGTAAATAACTATATACACATATATATTCGCACATGCACACATTTAACAGTTATTGTCATAAAAAATAAAATCAGCAATCCGAGGCTAATTCCCAAGAGGAAGGCATGAACTCATCTCTTCTCCCCTCAGCTATGGGTAAATGGTAGGGCAGACTGAGTTCTTTTGTCTTCGTAAGGTAACCGGCCTTGGAGAAGGAAAACTCTGAATTCAAACCAGCTTTATTACCCCCCCCCCCGCCCTTAAAAATTGACCTTGTTTCTCATCTTGCTCAGGCGTATCTGTTAGTTTCCCTTCTATAGGTTAAATAGAAAAAAAAAAAAATGAGTAAAACTGTCTTTGGCATAAGATAACCCAACACAGTTTGATATGCTGTAAAATCTAACCAACCATCATCCGGCTCATGGTGGAGGGTTTCAGTAAAAATATACAAACGAGCTGAATAATAGTGATGAAATAATAATTTCAACGGACTTTTAAAAAAAATTTATTTCAGTAAATTCCAGATATATAAGGTGTGTCAAAAAAGTTTTGAGATTTTTTTGTACTTTTTGACAGACCTTGTATTCTGAAAAAAATAATGTTCCATTCATTGTTCATTTCTGTCTTGGTAAATACAGCTTTGAACTTGGTACTTTTTGACACACCTTGTATTCTGAAAAAATAATGTTCCATTCATTGTTCATTTCTGTCTTGGTAAATACAGCTTTAAACTTGGTACTTTTTGACACACCTTGTATTCTGAAAAAAATAATGTTCCATTCATTGTTCATTTCTGTCTTGGTAAATACAGCTTTTAACTTGGTACTTTTTGACACACCTTGTATTCTGAAAAAAATAATGTTCCATTCATTCTTCATTTCTATATTGGTAAATACAGCTTTGAACTTGGTACTTTTTTGACACACCTTGTATTCTGAAAAAAAAAATGTTCCATTCATTCTTCATTTCTATCTTGGTAACTACAGCTTCAATCTTTTTTGACACACCTTGTATTTGTAGTACTTTGGTACTAATTTTTTTTTGCATTTCTTTTATTTATTTATTTCTTTTTAAAATTTTAAAATTTTTTTAGATATTTAAGATTTTTTTTCTTTTTTCAGTTCCACAACAGAAAATCTGCCATCTCCAGAATCCCAGTTGCCCAAGGAACAGACTGTCACCACTGAATGAAAAACAGTCACAGACTTCCCGCTTAAAACCACCTAAAGCCTCCTAGCATTCTTTTCTGTGCTGTTTGGAAATTGAGCGAGTGGAAGAGAAGGAGGGGAAGAGGACTAATCCGTCTGATTGTTAAGGTGCTGCTGCTACTGCCGCTGCTGCTGTCTTTGAGTTATTTGCCCTTTTGATAGACTGGTTATTTAACCCCCCCCCAAAAAAAAAACAAACCTTTTTGTACCTCAGTCTCCCTTTTGACTGCCCCTAAAAAATAAGAAGAGGAGAATAAGAAAATTTTCAGATTTTTTTTCCGCTTTCATCGTTTTAATGTGATGACCGTCCATTGATCTTACCCGTTTGGTGTGTCTTATCATTGATCTGTTAAAAAAAAAAAAAAAAAAAAAATGGCCATGTCATGGTTTTCTTTCTTTTTTTTTTTTTTCCAGAAAAACTAATCCCTCCCTAAAAATTATGAAAGTAGGTTCTGTTAACATTTCGTTGTCCTGGATTCCTGTAGTGTGCATGTCATAGGCCGGGCAGCTAACAGGTTTAGGTTGGACACATGAAACACTCAGCCTATGTAGTGGGTCCAGAAAACAACACACGAACATAGTGGTTTTCAGTTAGTCCTCAAGTGTTCTTTATTACTTGCTCGCCCAGTGGAGTCTAATTAATTTGCTGATAAAAAGCAAGAAACATGGTAAATATCAAAGTTTGGCTGAATTTATGACTGACACCGTCAAGGAAAAGCAGCGTAAATAAGGCCAGGGATCCAGGTAGATGAAATTTTATTAGACCCTGAAAGTAAAACGAAGGATTGATAATTTGGATTATCTAGATTTTTCAGTTTTTATTATTATTACTAGCAAAATAAATAAACGCTCTCTGGGCAACGTAAAATAAATATTGCTTGAGAGGATAGGAGTTGAAAATTTAATATCAGAGAGTTTGTATCATAAGTAAAGTAAAATCATCAAATTTATTAAAGGAGTAAAAAATAAGATAAATATACTAAAGGAGTTAAAAATATAAAAAAATTGAAATGGAAACTTAGTTCTGATAACTTTAAATATATATTAAAATAAAACAAACTATTATATAGATAGATAATACCAGGTATGTATTTATTAAAACTTTTTTAAAAAACCAATGAGGACTGTCTAATATTGCATGTTCAAATTTTGAGTATTTATTCTATGTTATGACGTTTTAGGTAGTGTGACGTAATCAGTTATGTCGTTTTTGTTGCAGACAAAAACCGGAAGCGAATCTCCATTATTAATAGATATACACAAAGTTTTGGTCGATGAAACGCCTGAAGAAGACTGGAGGGTGCATTGACTGAAACGTTGTGTATATAACAATAAAGTTGAGGATTACAGGGTGAAAATCTAGTTGATGCAAATAAAACAAAATCTAATATTGGATGAATTTGACAAGTTTTGGTTTTATGATAACTCGGAGCAAAAGCAGAAAATCCCCCTCCAAAAAAAAAAAAAAAAAAAAATTACTAAGATTTTCAAGTATTGATTTTTTTTTTGTTTTAACTTTCTTGAAATGAAATTAGCTGTAATCTTGTTAAACTAATTAGTAAACCAAATCATCTGGGAAACTTAACTTCTCAGAGTGTGCCGCAGATGAGCAAAAAAAAAAAAAAGGAGAAAGACACCTGTATGCTATCTTTCTTAGCTTTGGTAATGATTATCTATCTATCTATCTATCTATCTATCTATCTACAGTGATGCTGATAGCTTTTTAATTTAGTGCATCCTGGGACGCACGGATTTGATTTGAATGAGTCCCCGGTAAATTTGATTGGTCCCAACTAAAGTTTCTTAATAAATTGTAGAGTTTTTATCTATGAACAACTAATTCCGTCTAACCCCTACCTTGTACTACATACAGTGTAATTTGTTTCCAAGAAAATATTGAAATGTATTTACAGTTAGCTGGAAATGGTGCGGGAAGAAAAAAAACAAAAAAACACTGGGACGCATGGATATAATTTTTCTGCGTCTTTTTATATTTTTATGTGTCAGTGACGCAGGACATGTACCTACCAGCATCTGTGTGTATATATATAATATATATATATATATATATATATATATATATATGTCAGAATAGAAAATACTTTTTATATTTTTTAGTGATAAATCATTTTTTTAAAAGTCTGTTTTTACTTTTGGATATGAAAAAATGACATTTTTTCATACCCCAAAGTAAAAACATAGACTTAAAAAAAATGATTTATCACTAACACATCTCTATCTATCTATCTATCTATCTATATATATATATATATATATATATATATATGGCAGTTGGTGTGTATGTATGTCTGGATGAAACTACGAAAATACAACATTTGATGATGACAAAGTAAATATATATGCACATCAAATATTACCGTTTTTTGTTTTTTGGTAAAGGAAGATATGATTTATATTTAAAGATTAAGATATACATAGAAATAGCATTGTGGTCCAAATAAAACCCTCCCAAAAAAACCCCCAGTGCAGTTTGACAATGATAGTGTCGCAGGAGTTGCTGGATAGTGCTGAAGTTCAGCCTCACACCACCTTAGGGACTTCAGCTTTGGATTTAATTTTTGGGTTTACTCCTGTAGTCTTTACTTGAAATGAAGTATAGACACTAGGCAGTGGAAGTTTCATAACAGAGTTATCCATATCTAGTTGGATTGCCATCCAAAGCTAAGGAACCCCCTAAGTACCCAATTTCTGGGTTTACGTGTGTAGTAAGTACTCCAATCCGGTGTGGATGTAAAATGATTATGGTATTCGTTACATAAGGATTTGCATTTCTTCTTCAGATTAGGGTAATATTTGTATCTTTGGAATGGTTATTTAAAAAAAAAAACTGTAAGATATAAAATATGTAGATGGAAACGGTTATTATTTCAAAGATTTTGATATTTCTTTAAAACTAAATACAAAATAAGAACAATAATCAGATGTATATAAATGTATAGTTGGTCTAGTGCTAGTGAAAAGAGGATAGACTCCCTCACTGTCCAGCTGATACCAGCAATTGACTCCACTCCACCGAGTTTACTTTATAGTTCCTATAAAAATAATGGGACTATTTATATATAGATTTATTTATGGATTGACAAGCAATGGATTTGTAGTATCTGTGCACATGGAAAACATTTTAAAATTGTAAGATATAAAATATGCAGATGAAAGTAGTTATGATTTCAAAGTTTTAAATTCTCCTTTAAAAATAAATACAAAAAAAAAGCAATAAACTGATATATATTGGTTGGTTGGTTGGTTGGTTTTGTTTTATGGCATATCAACCCTTTTTGGGTTGTTTAAAGCTGAATCAAGTCCTTTTGATAAACAAAGGACTCTGATTGCTTACAGTACCTGCTGTTGCTTAAGTCGTCACCCAATTAAGTATTGAACAGGCTCATTGCTGTTTAACTTTGGTGATCTATCAGAAACCGGTGCTTTCTGCCTGACTTTAACATAATTGCTTCAAATTAAGAAAATTTAGACCAAAGGTTAATAATTATAATAGTAATAATAATATTAATAATAATAATCTGACAAACCATATCTAGAAGTAAGATTTGTTTTTTAATTTTTTAATTTTTTAAAATCATTGTGTAATTGTTGTATACTAGCAAATATATGCACCCTCCGGCTGCAAGTATTTAAGTTTTAATGTAATAAAATATATTAAATTACTAAGGCTAATGAAACTAAATAAGAATGCAGATAAAAAAGATTTGAAACAGAGGTGGGTATAATCGAAAAATAAAACAACTGAAACTTACTTTTCCATCACTCCTGTCTTTCATTGCTAAATTTTCCTAATTTAACTATTTTGTTAAAATAGGAAGTAAAGAATAGAATTAGTTATTTTTTCTTGTTAATTGATTTCTTTTAAGAATTATCCTCGGGATTTTTGCTCATATTTGTTAAGATAAAACCAAACAATTAGAAATCAATAATACTAAGCACATATTTATGAAAATCAAATTTTTAATATCAATATGTAATTTAGCTTTCCTGTTCACATTATAAATCACTATTTTGTTCTATATATATAAATTATTGTCAATAGTATTAATAATGTAAAACAATTTTATTAATAATTGAGGTTTGAATAAAAATAAAATCATGGAGAATGTGACGTAAATAACTAAGGGAATTGTGACTTGAGTAGTGATATAGTTTCGGTTACAGACAGGAAAACACACAATCTCTATTATAATAAGATTTGCGTATCGTGACTTTCTGAGACCTTTTACAGCTGGAAATTGTAAATGTACCAGTTTTCCTTGGCTAGCTATTTACACAAAGTTTGTATCTCATGAATGGTGCCCCCCACCCCAATATTAAGCTAAGATTTATAATATACTTGTGTATTCTAAAAATTACTGAGACCTAAGATTTGAGCCTAATATTAGGGTATCGTACCATGCACAAGATAGAAATAAGGCCTAGCCTTGGTTCGCTATTTACACAGACAAAGTTTATATCTCATGAATGGTGAGACCCCTTAATATTAGGCTAAAATTTATAATATACTCGTGTATCACAAATTTTTGAGACTTAAATTTTAGTCTAATATTAAGGGGTCACACCATATGAAAATTACAAACTAAGCCTAGCCTAGCCTAGCCTAGGCCAACTATTTACAGTTTATATCTCATGAATGGTATGACCCCTTAATATTAGGCTAAGATTTATAATATACTTGTGTATCCTAAAAATTACTGAGACCTAAGATTTGAGCCTAATATTAGGGGGTCACAACATTCGCAAGATAGAAATGAGGCCTAGCCTTGGCTAGCTATTTACACAGACAAAGTTTGTATATTTATATACGGGGTGACCCCTTAGTATTAGGCTAAGATTTATAATATACTTGTGTATTATTTCTCTGAATGTTTGAGATGAGGCTTGAAGATTAGTATTATCTGCGTTATTCGGACTATTGTCCCCATCTTCATTGTTATTTAAACAACGTTTCGGCCGATATACCCTCCGGCCTTCTTCAGGTATTTCTTGGCTTTTCCGAGTCCGAGAAGGTTCCTGAGTCCGAGAAGGTTCCCAAGTCCGAGAAGAAATACCTGAAGAAGGCTGGAGGGTATATCGGCCGAAACATTGTACAAATAACAATGAAGATGGGGACAATAGTCCAAATAACACAGATAATACTATACTTGTGTATCATACAAATTTTTGAGAGCTAAATTTTAGTCTTATATTAGGGCATCATACTATATAAAAGATACAAACTAGGCCTAGCCTTGGCCAACTATTTACACAAAGTTTATATCTCATGTATTGTGTGATCCCCTATTAGGCTTAAATCTAAGTCTCAGAAAGTCACGTGATATGTGAGTATATACTGTATTAATCCTTGGTCTAAATGTTATCAATTTTTGAGCTGTATAAAAAGACGCGAAAAAAGATGTTTTTGTAATATTAGCAGCCCTCTCTTTCTACTATATCATAAGAAATCATGTTGCTATGGTAACTCAAGCCATGTTTACTTTGAGTAGCATCAAGTCATGCCTCTTATTACCATGAAAATGGAATCTCAAATTACTCTGTAGTGAGACAAGTTTGCATGATCAGTAAACAAATATGCAGTGGTACCTTGACTTCAAAAATGCCCCGACTTACAAGTATTTCCGAGTTATGAGCTGTCACTCGCTCGATTTCTTGCTTTGTATTGAGAGCTAAAATTTGAGATACATGTGTGCTTTCACTAAAAACATTTGAGTTTTCGAATTTATTACGCCAAATATTATTTGTAAAAAAAAATAAACATAAAAAATATTACAGCATATAATTCATTACATTCTATTTTTTTATGTTTTTATACAATACAATGCTATTTTTCTTATTTAAAAAAATGTAATAAAAAAAAAATTAGGGTTTTTTTGGGAGTGGGGCTGGAATGGATTAATTGATTTGATATATGAGGAAATTGAGGTACGTGTGGAACAAATTAAACTTGTAAGTCAAGATACCACTGTATTCTATTTGATATGACTATCCTTTAAATGACTAATGTTGAAATAATATTAATTTAATATAATCATGTAATGATGACATTTTGAAATAAAAATAATTAAAATCACTATTTTAGGGATATAGACATTTGAAATTTAAAAGAAAAAAAAATTGCTTTTAAATTTCTTCTTTCAGAACAAGCAAAAGCAATGGTAAATGAAATAAAAACTTTAAAATATTGATCTAAAACTTGTACATAATGTTTGTATAGCATGGTCTGAAAATCTTGTTACCCCTATATTTTTTGTTTTAATAATATATAAGCGATGTAATTATTTCACCTCAAAAATATATATAGGGGTGACAAGACTTTCAGACCACGCTGTAGTTTACTCAATATGGTGGTCTGAAAATCTTGTCACCCCCTACATATTGTTTTAACTTACATTATTTTTTTTTTAATGGTATAATATATGTGATGTAATCATTTTACCTCAAAGTTATACTATTTACTTAAAGATATAATTGTTTACTAAGGATTATCATTATTAGTTACTTGATACCTGATAACTCTGGCAAACTATTTGTATTAAGAATAGTTACTTGAAATTATGATTATTTACGAAGGATTATTATCTTTAGTTACTTGAAACAAATTGGGGCAAATTATTTGTATTAAGAATAGTTACTTGAAATTATGATTATTTACTAAGGATTATTATCTTTAGTTACTTGAAACAAATTGGGGCAAATTATTTGTATTAAGAATAGTTACTTGAAATTATGATTATTTACTAAGGATTATTATCTTTAGTTACTTGAAACAAATTGGGGCAAATTATTTGTATTAAGAATAGTTACTTGAAACTATGATTATTTACTAAGGATTATAATTATAGGTGACCTATCAATTATGAACAAACCTAAACAATATGTACTAATACACTATTTTTGTTTCTGCTGAGTACAGTCCATACTTTTTGATTGTTGCATGCTACAAAAGAAGACCATGACAAACTGGCTGAATGACAAAAAAAGTGAATGTGGGGGGTGGGGTGTATGCTGTGTTCCGTTTCTGATGTGCTGCCAAGTGGAATACCTGATATAAAATAGAATGCTCAATAAATGTGCCTGTTATAAAATTGTTCAACTGATTTCTTTTGTTATTTGTCTGAATTTTTGAGACCTGACGTGTATAATTTTGATTTTTCAGACTGTTGTCCTCATCTTTATTATAGTATGAGAAAATAACAGATTAGGAAAAATCTGACAAAATGTGATGAAAAGTCAAGGAAAAAAGTGAATAACAAAACACAGACAATTACATTTAATTAATATTTCACCTCTGTTGATTTTGAGAAGCTTCATCTGATTAATTGAATTTAACTCTGTATTGTTATGCGCTTTTTTCGGTAAACTGAACATTAGCTACATAAATAAGAGTAATCTCCCCTTGTTTGTTTCACTTTGAGGAAGCCATTATGTTTTGGTTGGCCATTTTCATTTCACCATAGATCTACACTGAAAATACGAATTTGTTTGAATCAATACAACTGCATGTTTTAACACGAAAATATCATAAAATGTGTTCTTAATTGTGCTTGTGTATTATTTGAAATGAACTTATTTGTTATTAAGAACACATTTTATGATATTTTCGTGTTAAAACATGCAGTTGTATTGGTCCAAACAAATTCGTATTTTCACTGTAGATTTACAGTGAAATGAAAATGGCTGACCAAAACATAACGGCTTCCTCAAAGTGAAACAAACAAGGAGAGATTACTCTCATTTATGTAGCTAATGTTCAGATTACCCTTTTTTCCTCAACTGTGGTATATAAAATTACAACGTTTCAACCGTTTTATCCTCTGGCCTTCCTCAGGTGTTCCCTGTGTATCTGAGGTGGGCTCATTGATATGTTCGGATATTACAAGGAAAACCTGAGGAAGGCCAGAGGATACAGCATCCAAAATGTTTTGCCGCCCTGTCAGCTGGAGCGTTAGAATGCACCTCTGCAGAGGGGTAAGACTCCCCCGATGGGGCCACCTGTTGGCCGTGGGTGGTGACCTGTGATGCATAAGGATAGAACCCAGGTGGCTGAGTCCATGAGTTGCAATATTCCACTTTAGGCTTTTCTTGGGCTAGACAGGCGGTCGGAGAGGCACCCTCCTCTGATCACTCGGCTGGTCAAGTCAAGCCCTAGCACCTATATGATTTTCCAAACCCTATTGCCCTTATGGCAAGCCCCAACTCCTTTTTATCATATGGGTGCTAGAAGGCAGTGACTGAGAGTTTACATGTCCTGGGAATGACGTTAAACTCTATCTGATGGTGAGGTTTGGGGAATGTGGAGCACCCCTTCATCACCATTGCTCCCTGGTCCACTCTGACCCGGAGTGGTAGTACCTGTTAGGGTCCCATCTATGGATTAAATAGAAAAACATGAGTTTATAAATTTGTTATCCATTAAGAATGAATTTATTTTAAAACTTTGTCGGCATTAAATGACCCACTGAGGTTGATATGCCATAAAGTAAAACAAACCAAACCAAACCAAAATGTTTTGATTTTACATACCACAATAAAGATGAGGACAACAGTCTGAAAAATCAAAATGATTTCTTTGTTATTTCATTCATTAAATGTTACTGTATTGGTTATGCTCATTGGTTGGGGCTTGTCATAAGGGCAATAGGGTCGAGTCAATCATATAGGTGCTAGGGCTTGATGTGACTAGCCGATTAATTGGAGGGGGCATCTTCGCCCGCCCATCTCGCCTAAGTAAGGGTCTAAATGGAGTGTTGTAGGTCATGGACTGTTCATCCACCAAGAATCCGTCCTTAAGCACCAACAAGTGGCCCCATTGGGGGAGTCTTACCCCTCTGCAGAGGTGCAGTCGGTGCATTCTAACGACCCAGCTGACAGGGTGGTCTTTCATATGGGGATTAAGGATTATATACATAACTTTTAACATTAGTCTAACGTCATACCCAGGACACTAAGAACCTCAGCCACCACCTTCTAGCGCATATATGATAAATGGATTGGGGATTTGCCATAAGGGCAATAGTGTTGGGACAATCATATAGGTACTAGGGCTTGACATGACCAGCCGATTGATCGGAGGGGGCCTCTTAACCGCCTGTCTAGCCTAAGTAAGAGCCAGAGTGTAGTGTTGCATGTCATGGACTGCTCAGTCACTAGGGTTCAATCATTAAGCCACCCACAGCCAACAGGTGGGCTCTGGTGATGGGGGATTTCCCCTCTGCAGAGGTGCAGTCAGTGTAAAGCTCCGGTCGACTGGGCTGGGAATGCCTTGAATGAGTTTTATGATCCTTTCCATTGTTTCAATAGACATCCCTTTTCTTGCAGCCATGCACCGACTGCACCTCAGCAGAGGGGTAAGACGCCCCCAATGGAATCACCTGTTGGCCGTGGGTGGCGACCCGTGATGCTTAAGGATAGAACCCAGATGGGTGAGCAGTCCATGACTTGCAATATTCCACTTTAGGATTTTCTTGGGCGGTCGGAGAGGCCCCCTCCAATCAATCGGCTGGCCACGTCAAGCCCTAGCACCTATATGATTTTCCCGACCCTATTGCCCTTATGGCAACCCCCAATCCTTCTTATCATATGGGTGCTAGAAGTCGGTGGCTGAAGGTCTTCATGTCCTGGGAATGACATTAAACTCTATCTGATGGTGAGGTTCCAGTTCTGGAGTTTTGGGGAATGTGGAGCACCCCTTCATCATCATTGATCCCTGGTCCACTCTGACCCGGAGGGGTAGTACCTGTTAGGGTCACATCTATGGGTTGAATAGAAAAACATGAGTTTATAAACAAAATTGTATTATGCATTAAGAATGAATTTATTTCACAACTTTGTCGGCATTACCGAGGTTGATATGCCGTAAAACAAACCAAACCTTTCAATCCCATATGCCTAACCACTTGTTGAGGTCTGTCTTTGACCTCTACACTGATTTACATATCTTGGCTTCTGCTGGGGTTTGTTTTTGGAATGCAAATTACAAGATGATTCCATAATTTTTTCTTCAACATTGGTTTTGGATTATTTTGTGGATATAAGCCGTGCCACAATACACACCTTAAATTTATAGACTAAGCTAGGTCATGTGGTTTAAATCTCAGCCAATCATCAGCCCGAATGCGTGGCTGGTTGACTACTTAATCACTGATACCGAAAGACGTCCATTTGCAATCATTGACAAAGGACTTGCAAGGCTGAGGAGCACCAAGGAACAACCAAAGGATTCTTTACTCGTAGATCAAACCCCTGCTCTGCTTAACACAAAGGATCTTCGCTGGACAAACGCTCTTGCTTGAAGCCTAAAGGATGGCCCATAAAATTGTAACAATTGGGTTATTCCATATCTTCCTCTGTATACATATTTAATTGTTATTCAGTAGTAATTGATCTGTGAGACTAGCTTATTAACCATTACAACATGATGGGATGACCAGGTATTTACCCAACCCCTTTGCCACGTGACACATGTTAACTAGTATGGGGCATCCAGCGAGGGTTGAACTCGCTATTTGGTAGTAATGGATCAGCAAGACTAGCTATATAACCATTATCCCACGATGTGACACATGAAGGCGCCTCACATGGTATAATGGTTAGCAAGCTCGAATAGCATGCCATTGTTAGTGAGTTCGATTCTCACTGGGCGCCCCATACTTCTGGCCTTGTGCCACATCTAAGCTAAAAATTTAAAAAAGTAAAGTCGTTGGGTGGCCTAAAGTCGGTATCAGCGAGGGAGTCTATCCCCTTTTCACTAGCACTAGACCAAGGAGATAGTTTTGGCGTCTGAGGTGGAGCGCCTCATCTACCATCAGCTCCTCACTTTACCGCACAGATCCCTGTGCTTACTCATACACTGAATTGGCGAAGGCAGGTATCGAACAGCATACTTGTTTTAGTTTATTACAGACAAACGGTTTTTTTTAATATTCTTGTTCAATGTTATCAGCTGGCAAGTGAAACTCCCATAGTGTCTCTTATACGTTCTGGAAACTGGCCGGCAGCCAGTCTTAATCTCAGCTAATGAAGTCAATGCAGTTAGATGATAGTGATAAGGACGACTATGGCGTCAGTGGCCCAGGACAGATTACGCAAGCGGTGACTCTCAAAATGCCAATGATACTCCCGACTCCCCATTCACAAATATTCATTTTGGTGCTAATTTCATCGGAAAACCTTAAATTGCATTTATCTGTTTATTATTGACGGACTGTATCGTACGCGATGGCCTGAGTGAATGGCGAATTTTCGTCCAGGCTGGATCGCTAAAAACGGACATAGACATAAATGGTTCCCTTGACAGTCAAATTAAGATTTTTTTTCATACCATAACAGTGTCTAGACATAGAAATTGGAATGTAATATTGAGTTTGGAGGCTATACAAATGTAGCGTACTGGGTCTTAGATTCTTAAAAATGTGGGCTCGTTTTTTCGTGTGTGAAAACATCCCTTCAGTTGGGATCCCGGGTAACCCTGTTTTGGATTTTAAAAACAAACTCGGGTATAAGTCAATTTGTTTCTTTGTCCATAATTTTATTTCGTGGTTCAATCGCTTATAGGAAAATGTGCTGTTAATTTTGGAGACAGATAAAGATAAAGATAACAGGTAACGAACACAACTCAAGGCTTTATAGAAAACGAAATGCGTTTATCAAACAACTTGCATATACAACATACAATATACAATATGTAACTTGTGAGATACAAAATGTGTGAAGTTTACAAATGTGTTACAGTTGAAGGTGTAAGGTGTAAGAGGGTATGGTTTGGTTGCAAAATAATGCTTTGCGTGACTTAACTATCTCTGGTAAGAAGTGTCTCTTGATAGAGTAGTTTGACGTTACGTGTCACCGGCACTTCGTAAGCTGGCTTCAAAAAAGCACGTCGTTCTTCGACGGCCGTCGCAGCGAAAGAGAAAGATTGATGGTATCAACCCTCGAAATTGGCGGCCAAACTAAGCCTAGTAACGTGTGCTCTGATTGGTCGCTGACAAAGGCCCTTAGCCAATCGCACGAGGTTTCTTATCAGGTGATGGCTAAAAGACCTATGGACTCTGTGTTTGGCAATGGTCAAAGGGAGGTAACTGTGTAAGGTAATATTTTTTATACGCTTAAGTAGTAGTAAACAACAGAGAGAGAGAGAGAGAGAGAGAGAGAGAGAGAGAGAGTTGTTTATAATACTAGAATTGTCATATTAGAGAGCGTAAGGACATCATGTTTAGCCGGTGAGGTAAATTTTCACCATTGCCTACGAATTATGTACTGTAGTGTAATAAAATTTGAATAACAGTATTCATAAATGGAAAGTTACCATTGAATAATAGCATGACCATTATAGAAGTGATCGGCAGCGGTTCACATAGTCATTGATTTCTTATTAGCTAAAAGCTAAGCGTGTGAAGGAAACTGAGAGTAGTCAGAATTTGATGGTTCGTCGATGGGAGCAGACGCAATGGTTGACTGTTTCCAAGTTAGCCATCTTCTCACGGCGACGTTGAACTCGTTTGAGCTTTCGGGTAATAAAGACGTCTGAAAAAAATAGCCTGACTTCTGATTTAGGTCGGAAAATTAAAACGGAAAGTTTTTTGGTGGTCCCCAATGACAGTTTAACTACAGTCTATGAATTAACATTTTGCGAATTGGGTTACGGTTTTAGGGGATTAGGATTGTTTTTAATTACGTATTGCTTAAAAAAATAAACAACAAAAAACCCAAATTACTATACATTTAATTAACCATTGAAATTAATTATTGAATCTATTATTGAGACAGTTGTTTGTGTTAGTATTGCAATGTATAATTTCAATTAACCTTAGTTTAAAAAATATTTTTCAACATTAAATGTATGGTAATTTGTTTTTTTTGTTGTTTATTTTTTTTTTCTCTTTTGAGACCTTGAGTTCGAGACCCCTAAAATAAACATTGTTCCATCATCATCATCATCCTCATCGTCGTCGTCGTCAAGGCGTGCCGACAGAATGCCAACCCAACAACCGACCAAGCTACCCAGCTAATCCAATCCAGAATAGCAGATACCCAGATAGACGACCAATGAGATCAGATTTCTATATGATCACTAATCTGTCCATAGCAGTCAACGCCTTTCCTATGCGTATATTGACATCACTTTCTGTTGATGAGATATTACTACCTTGGTATGTTAACTGGTCTACTAATTTCAGAGGCTTACCGTCCAGTCTGAAGATGCCTCCATCTTGTTTAAAACACATCAGTTCAGTAGAAATAAATAGAATATTCAAGATCCATTGTAATTCCAGATGTTCTTTATGCCAAACTTATTGATTTGTGTCTTTCTTTTAAATTTCTTCAACCCAACAACAGACCAAGGTACCCAGCTACTCTAATCCAGAAAAGCAGTTACCCAAATAGACGACAGTTAATTAACCGGTGAGTTTAAAGATTAGTATAGGCCAATTATAACCTGCTCCTTTAAATTAATCTCGACGCGTCACATATCTCTGATTGGCTGTTCTTCTGGACTTGGGCTGCTATCTGGATCTTTTTCCTTGATCTTTTTTTTTATTTCTTATTGTCATGTTGGTATTTCTTGGTGTCTGTGTCTGTCGCAAGTTTTTGATTGTTGGCACCTTTCCGTCCACAAAGGACGATAGCGTAGTGTCCAATAAATGATTGGCTATTCTTCTGGACTTGGGCTGCTATCTGGATCTTTTTCCTTGATCTTCTTTTTTTTTATATTTCTTATTGTCCTGTTGGAATTTCTTGATGTCTGTGTCTGTTGCTAGTTTTTGATTGTTGGCATCTTTCCGTCCACAACATTACGAAAGGCGTCTCTTTTCGTTCTGCTGGAGCCTGCCATAGCGGTCGTCTGTCGCTAGTAGCGGCGGCTGTTGCGTTCGGCGGGGCGGTTCGCCGTCTCCGTCGGGCGTAGCTTGTCGTCGTTGCATACGCAGCGGCGTGCGCGAACGGGCCGACCGACTTGAAACCCCCTGGGAGCGTGAGACGAGGGATCGCTCGTAGGCCACTTGACTTCATAGCGTAGTGTCCAATAAATAAATAGATAATTTACCCGTGCGCAAGTGACTGTGCAGGGCCTATCCCTGAGTGACAGTCTTTGGTGCACTGACTGCACACAAACTGTGATGCTTTCCGGGGCTGCTGTTTTTTTCTCTCCCTCTTTCTGATTCTCTTTGCTATCGAGGCTACTCTCCTCTCCACCTCACTCCTCTTCGTGCCGTGCTGAACGTTAAGGCTTTTCTGCATCATCTGCCATCCCACATGTTTGTGTCAATGTGTCATATCCTCATGTCTCTCCTGCAGACATCTTTAAAGCGTAGACATGGTCTACCTACCGATCGGGAGCCTTTTACTAATTCGCCACACAAAAGGTCTTTTGGGATGCGACCATTTTCCATCCAATCAAAAACTAGCGACAGACACAGACACCAAGAAATACCAACATGACAATAAGAAATAAAAAAAGAAGATCAAGGAAAAAGATCCAGATAGCAGCCCAAGTCCAGAAGAACAGCCAATCAGAGATATGTGACGTGTCGAGATTAATTTAAAGGAGCAGGTTATAATTGGCCTATACTAATCTTTAAACTCACCGGTTAATTAACTGTCGTCTATTTGGGTAACTGCTTTTCTGGATTAGAGTAGCTGGGTACGTTGGTCTGTTGTTGGGTTGAAGAAATTTAAAAGAAAGACACAAAGATGAAATTCTGTGTTTATTAATCAAAAACTAAAAAAAAACTGCATGTTTTTGATTAACAAAGTTCATCAACTTTTAGACGTCTTTATTTATTTGTTAAAACCAAGTGGGGAAATGACCCTTTGGATAAGACACGCCGTCTTTCATCGGTTTCGTCCAGTCACCCAGCCACAACTAATTTTCTATACTAACTTTCTCGCGTCGGCTCTGGAGAATCAGAGAACAGGTCAACAAAATATGTCAATCAACTGACCAATATTTTTCGATGAAACCATTAATTTAAATTTTAATACATGGCAGTACATAATTGACAGGCAACCCATCAATTATGTAACACTTATGGATCTCTTCTAATGCACAAATTTACTAACTCGATACACCCACACAGCAGCAAAACAAATTAAAACACTTGGGAAGAGAATCTAACAAAGATATATTTGGTTTGAAATATCACAATCAAGCGTATAGTAGCAAAAGAAAAACGGACAAGAAAAATTAGATTAATTTCGTTTATTTAAAAATAAACAAAAGCTGGAAATGTTGAGAAGATAAGCCTCTCTTTCACTTGATAAAGTGAGGGCAGGTGTGGGGTTGAAAGTCTGTTTCTTCGTCGGCTGATTCGGATGTTGGGTTGAAAGTCTGTTGGCGGACTACTTGGTTCTGTGTGACGCGGGGATGTTGTGTGGGTCGGTAGGTTCAATAGTCCTTTGATCTTGTCCGAAGGAGTGACACTTTGTACCAATGGTGGTAGTCAACTGACTTTTCGACTTTTAGTCAGCCGCTTTTATAATTATGGATCGGCTCGAGATTCGCTTTGAAAGGTTTTTTTGTGAAAATTTATGATTGGTTGAAAAACATTAAACAGGGGATATTTTGAATTGTTTATAAATTTGGTTTTTCACCCAGAAGCTTGCGTGGAGCCTATGTGCAGAAAACTTGTTTTGTTCATTTCATTTAAAGCTACTGTTGGGTCAACATCCGTTTGTTACATTTCTTAATAACTTAGGTTCTGTTCCGAAGTATTTTGTTTTTTAATTTGTTTTGTTGGTGAGTGGGTGTATTGAGTTAGTAAAATTTGTGAATCAAGAGAGATGTCTATTTCTGTTCTAAGAGGTTGAAGAAATGTAACATCAACCAGATGTTAACCGACAGTAGCTACACACAATGAATAAAACATGTCTCTGCGCATGTAGGCTCCACGTAGCTACCGGTTGAAAAACTAAATTAACAGACAATTAAAAAAGTTTTTTTTTCAACCAATCATAAACTTTTCCCCCAAAGCTTTTAGAAGCCAATTTCGATCTCAAACACGGCTATAAAACGGCAAACAAAAAGTCACGAAAAACAGTTGACTAATAGCAGAGGGAATCTTCAGGCGCCACATTTCTCAAAGACCAAAGACCGCTGAGAGTCTACCAACCCATACCGCATCACCACGACGCACACAAACCAAGTCACATGGCCAAGGACAGACTTACACCCACTCGCCTCCTTACCCCATACCGAGTGAAAGAAGAAAGCCTATTAGGCAGGTTTCCCAATTATGGAAATTTTCGTGAAAATCGGACCATTAATTTATTTTTCATAGAATTAAAAAAAAAAAAAACTTTAGTTATAACTTGATTTTGGCTACGTTAAATTTCAATTGATTTAACGGTGCAAAAATGTAAACATTGTTTTTCGTTTATAATTTTCATTATTTTTGTAAGCCGAACATTTTTTTTTTAAATCATTAGGAGTTTGTTTAATGCTTCTTCTTTCGAGTGAATAAAACAATTTCAAGATAATATTAAACTTTATGCAAGTTCTATTATGTTAAATATAGTGGGGGGTAAATCTTACGGGGAAAATTGGTGGTACCCACGGAAAACTTCAATATAGGCAACATTTACGCTTGGGAAAAAAGTATGATATTCAGGAGTTTATAGGCATTCATTTGGCCGCTTTTTTTTTGCCACCATCAAAATTATTCCCGAAATCAAAAAACTAGAGCCATATTGGCCTTTGGGCCCGTAGCCTATATATCTTTTCTAAATATACCAACTTCTGTTTATTAAACAAAAACGAAATTAAATCCAATCTTCTTGTTTTTGTTTTTTCAACCAAATGCTAGTCTATAACATGGATAATGCAGTACTCATGTTATAGGTTGCTTATTGATTATGTACGGTAGTGTTAGAATTCAAAAGCTAAGTGGTAATTCTTTAGAAGAGTCATGCAACTTACTAGCTTACTAAGATGTCGCAGTTTAGTAGGTTATCCACTACGACACGGGCACCTCCCCCGAAACTGAAAGAGAGAGACATTAGAAGGTGAAGATTTTTTTTTCATCCGATGTTAGAATTGGAGTTACTGCGCACTTATTGGATCAATTGAAAGCAGAAGAGTTCTTCATTGACAAAATAAAACAAACTGATGGAACGAAGAAGCAGAAAAAACACATCTCGAACAGTAAATGGCTGTTATGCCGAGACCTCCCCCCAAAAAAAAAATCGAACCCCAACAACCTCCCAGCAACCCGCCCCCCCCAAAAAAAAAACAAAAAACAAAAAAAAAAACTGGTAATGTTGAAGAGAAACAAATTTACTTCA